>JAKELH010000032.1:0-354020 GCA_021525015.1 Lactarius pseudohatsudake | reverse complement strand
TCTCACTGGCCATAAAGGTCACCGGTGCTGCTACTTCCCGGGTGGTCATTGTATCGCAGATTCGGAGATTCATCTGATATAAGTTGTTTGTATTTTCTTCCCTTCCGTGACAATGATGCCATGCTTTGTTAATAGTCTTAGCACGCCCCCATACAGTTGTAGCTTCGCCCCTCATTGTCCCATCTCCCAAGAGACAACAAGTTATTCTTGTTCTTTGGGATAAATAGGACATCGGTGAGTCACAAGATGTGATTGTGCCCATTTCTTACAGATAGTAGTTCAACTGTTCTGTGTCCTTCGACATTATTCGTGTACCTCCCACTCCTGCCATGGTCTTACCAGGTGCAGGCTCCAAATGTGTAAACATATCTTCCGGTTTGCGACGTGTGAACTCATCGCACTGTCAGCCAACCATTCATAATGGTGAAGTTGCTCATCAATTGGCCCCATAAAACAATCCTCAGTATCAATATCGAAATGCTGGCTCTCAATAATCGGTTCCTCAGTCGACGGCAGATCATAGAACGTCAGCGGCAAGTCCTCATCGTTATACGCAAGTGGCTTGTCACTTTCCATCTGCTCGTCAACTACATTGGTGATGTGAGGTTGAGTCTCTTCGCCTTTTATGTCAGGAGGCATCTTCGATCAGGTGACTAGCTGCCCATGACTCCTGGCTCATATGACTTTCGTGTTCATCTGCAACGTTGGTATTCTGTTTGACCTTCTTCGGCAGCGCGTATTCTCTTCATTGCCTTTCCGCTTCTGATTACCTTTACTCCAACAGTCTTTCTTTACATGTCCCCACTTCCCTCATAGGTCACAAACGTGGTTTGCCGAGATGTCGGCAATCCTGTGTGTTATGATTGGACTTCTTACAGTTGTTGCAATATAAATTTTGATTCGCGTGTGCATTGTCGTCATCGAGCAAGCCAACTAGCGAAATTGCATCGTGCGCGCACTTGCCTGATTAACTGTATCAGATCGTTCAACTTGGAGTTGACGGTGTTTATATTCTCCATGAGGATGCTGATAAACTCCTGGGACTGTCTGGGATCATAAGTGGGGGTCCCTTTCTTTCTGCTAATGAAAGACTGTGTGAACGCGTCCCACGAGGACAGCAAAGATGAGGATATGATAACTTTGAATAGGGGATCGGAGATACAATAATCTTTGTCCCCATACATGTTTATCTTTTCCCAAGATATTTTCAGTTTGTTGAGATGCTCAATGACATCTGATCCATCCTCAGCGACTGTGTGAAAGAGGGCCCGGATTGTCACTATTATCGTTTTGGGTCCCTTGGCCTCATGGACTGCTATGAGGCTTGCCCACATCTCACTCGCATTGTGGTATTTCATCATGTTTACCATCTGCGACTCAGTAACATTGTTTACAATTACCGCTTGGGCGAACTTGACATTGTATGTCCAGTTCACGGCACTCACGGGGTCTCTGGGCATAGGACAAGGCCATCTAAGTAGTCTTTGAGCTTGTATAGATCCAGCATGCGCCTGATGCACTCCCGCCAAAGGTTCCAGTTCTCCCCATTTAGCGGGTTGCCGAACCTCTGCATCACTGCGGTCTCGGGACTTTTATTTTCTGGATGCTCACTCCACTCGGACCATTCCGGGTGTGAGAATCATCCAGAACATTGTCAAGGGTCACGGCTGCACTCGCACTAGGTTTGCTTCAGACATGATGGATAGGGGTAACCCAGGTAAGGTGAATTCGCGAAGTTCGTGAAGGGTTGTACAGTAGTCTCAGTTTTTGTTGTATGAGCTCCCAAGATGTTTTTCTGCCCTTAGTTAAGGGCAGGGCCCATAATTTAAAGTAATATTCTCAGTTGGAAGTACCCTGAAGGGGATGAGATGATAGTGGGAGCAAGGAAGCGTTAGCTCCTATTCGCTTTGCCTTACTTTACTTTACAATCACGTCCATGGCTTACTAATATTACTATCTCAGACTTCCGACTTTGTTACCGGTCCGATTCCTGGCTCGGATAGCCCTGGGATGTCTGCATCCTAACACATACAACTTAAGAGCAGCAGGTGAGAGGTGTCCCATGTGCTGATGCCAGATATCAAGAGTGGTGGCAGCACTTTTGATGTGAGCATTGAGGCCAATGCTTGAAGTGTCCAACCAGTACAGGTTGTCCTCCAAGTAGCCAATAGCTACACAGCTTTTATTGACAAAGATTTTGAAAGAGCCACTGTCAAAGGCCACTTCCACACCCTTTTGTGCTAAAGCACACATCGACAAGAAGCATATTTTCACCTGTGGAAGGTGTAGCACATTACTGAGGGTTATAGGAATGCCTTGGCTTGTAGTGAAGATGACGGAGCCTACACCAACTTGATCAATTGTGCACTTATCTCCTAGGCACACAGCACCTTTGCATGGAGCATAGTCCTTGAAGTTGGACCAATGTGGTGTGATGTGGTTAGTGTTTGAAAGTTCTGTACACAAAACTGAAAAAACCTGGGACAGTACTGAACAGAACTGGCCTGGAAATACCAGTTCCAGTTTTGTAAGATTTTCCCCTGTGCCAGTTCTGGTTTTGCTCAGAATCCTCAGGTGTCAAACCACCCAAAACCACCACCCAGAACTGGTTCAGAACTGGTTTTGTTCAGTATTCCCTGTTGACTATGTACCTGAGACATTTTTGTTGAGTCTAAGAGATTCAATGAGGACTGCCCAACAACCAAGGTCTGTCTTGGGCTCAGAGAGACACAGAGTAATTACATCTAGTTCTAGTTGCACAGGCTTCCACACCACATAAAACGTCATATGGGTGTTTGCCAAATTTGTAAATACATGTTTCTTGAAATGTAAAGGCCACATGCAGTGTAGCAATGCTTGTGCACACCTCTGCAGATCACATTCAAAGATGTAGGCTACCTATAGTATTTGAAAAAATATAGTGCTTAAATTACTCAGGGTGTGCACAAGTGTTGAATGCTGGAGGACACAGAATGTGCTTTAAGTTGATGGTTGTTGTGATTTACAAGGGAAATATCCCAAGTAGGGATTGGAGGGCTGTGGTAGAGATGAGAGTGGACACTCCTATTTCTTTGCCTGTCCTTACTTGTACATGCACGCGTCCATAGCTTAGTAATACGTATGCTCGGTCTCTCTCTCGTTGCCGGTCCGATCTCCGGGCTTGGTTAGTCCTGGGATGTGCCTCAACACTCCCCTTCATACCAGGGCTAATCCCATTTCCATGGTATGTCGCTTGTGCTTGGGGCGCACTAGAGGCTTCGTCAATATATCTGCTGTTTGTTCTGGATCTCGGCAACTCTCGATTCTCAAGCTTCCTTTCTCAACTTGTTTGCGTATCCAATGCCAGTGGTGTGATATGTTTGGACCGCTTATGAAACATCGGATTCCACACCATGGCTATCAAGCCATTGTTATCGCCTTCTATCAGGCTGGGGCCTAACTGGCTGTATCCTAGTTCTTCAAATAGATTTCTTAGCCAGCAAACCCGTCAGCCTGCTTCCGACAGTGCGGCATATCTGCCTCTGTTGACAATAGGGTGATTGTGCTCTGTTTCTTTGACATCCAGGTGATTGTGCCTCCTCCACACATGAAGACGTATCCCGTCGTTGATTTGTGATCTTTGGAGTTCCCATAGGCAGTGTCTGAGAAACTGCTGAAGAGGTTTGTATCCCCACTCTGGTTTGGCACTGCTGAGTATGTGATCCCATACGACTTCATCCCAGCCAGATACCTCAAGACTTGCTTCAGCATACCCATGTGCTGTAAGCTCGGATTGGCCATGTAAGATGCCAACTGATTCACAGTGAACGCTATGTCCAGCCTCGTGGTGTTTGCGAGGTATTGGAGCTCCCCGAGTAAGCGTGCGTATGGGTTACTCCTAGTGTTTCGGCAGCTCCGGCTAATTTGCGGCTAAAGCCAAAGCCATAGCCGGTGGCAATCTGCGCAGAGCCAAGCTGCATATGACCAAGCTGACATTTTTAGCCGACTCTGATTGAGCCGGCTACTTCCGGCTGACCTCACCGAGGCCGGCTACAGCTGCCTTTTCTTTCGACTCGACACTCTAACGAGTGTAACAACTCACTTCATCTCCCTTGCCGTCACCATTGGAACTTGCCAAAGCCTCCCACTCACAGACCCATTCGCATCTTCTTACAACCACTTCAGGTCAGAGCAGACCACCGGCGACGCGCTGGAAGTTATCCAGCCAGCCGCAGCTTCATCAAGGAGTTAGACGGCGATCACATGGTGAGTCTTTTTTTGTTGCCTCTCAGTGCGACCTGGGTTCTATCCGCATATGTAACTTACCACGAATCATACTCTTCGCTTGCTCGTATAACTAACGTCCACGTGTATACAGATACGTGGCCTCGTTCCCCCGAAGATCACCTATCCGTCCTGGCCGATGTCATGGACGGCGTTCACATGGTGAGCCTTTTTTTGTTGTTGTCTCTCAGTGCAACCTCCCTGTGCACTGGGGGAAAGAATATCTGTAGTTATTTACGGTGGCGGGCAGCCAGATAGGTGAACAATGTACAAGCGTGGAGGTCCAGAGGAGAGCGTATTGCTCCTCTGCTTACAAATGTTATTCTTAGATAACCGTTTAACTACGATAATATCACGATTATCTAATGTCAGTTTAGCCTCGGTTTGCCAGACTGTGTCCATTCCGGGCTGTATCCCAACACTCCCCTCAAACAGAGGGTAGGTCTTGGGTGAATAATATAGTTTTCATGATGGCGGAAGGAACATGATGGGTGCGTCAAAAAACCTTCTGATAGAAGGAAAAAGCTACCATCAAATTGTGGTTTGGTTCCTTCTCTACCTTCGCGCGAATTTGTCGCGCTTTTACATTTCCGTTTTCAGCGTGATTGCCCTTGGCTCGGGAAGCTTGCCAAAGCTCGCCTTTGGCTTTGGCTCGGGACTGTGTCCCATAATGCTATGATAGCTCCTCGCTTCCCCTTGCGCTGTGTAACGGTTGTTTATTTATTTAGGACCATTTTGGACTTCTTCCCATTTGCTGCAGACACATTACCTCTATGAGGTGCCTCGTCAGGCTCGTGTCAAGCATCTCGTCAGATGCATCTCCCGTTTCTCCGCTGCGCACGCGGAAATAATTTTGGGATTTACGGTGGAAGAAATGGTATGTCATATGTCATGTCATATGTTCTCTCCGACTTATTTGAGCTGTCACAATACCAGGTGTCGCCTTTGTCATTGGCTTGCCCTGTGGGTTTGCCTTTCGACCTTTGCGCCCATGGCTATGCGCTCTCCTGTCAACTCCCCCTCACGCGGCACATCAGGCGTAACTGCGATGGCCTTTGGAAGGATGATCGGAGGACAGTTTCAGAGGTAGGTCCTTTCTCTGTTCCCAACCTTTCGTCAGTTTTCGCAGAGTGTGCGTCGTGTCTGTTACACGCGTCACAGTCTCCCAATGGGAGTGTTCTCTCTCTACGCTGCCAGGTCTGGTTGCTACCGCCTGTGCGTGGAGAACATTATCGGGTTTCGCTGTGCAATCACCCGTGCGCAGTCACTGACATGTTGCCCTCTCAGCTCTTTGGCTTCGGGCAAGACCCTTTTAGGCCTCTGTCGTGACGAAATTAGCAAGTCTCGGTCACCAGTCTCGTAGGACCATCGTCGACCACTCTTCCGACTCTGGATGCAACTGATTGGCATCCGTTCTACGGTACGTGGCCGCATGTTTCGGACGGAGACTTAACTGACGAAATCGATTTGAAATCGTGCAGTTTGCAGCTGTTTCAGCCGCGTTCGCTGGGGTGTCGGGAGCTTCTCCTGCACTCTCAGCGTTATTCTTTCGGCCCACTTGGCGTTCTGTATCCTGCCTGTGCGGCGCTATGCGTCATTTGCACTCATGTCGCCGCCTTCCTGATCCACATTTCGCCGCTTTATGCCTCAACTATTGGGCGTCTGCGGCAGGTCTTTATGTGGGCATTGGGACCTTTACAGTGCATAGTCTGTCACACACATCGTGATGGCTGGCTGGCTAAATAACTGTGGCAGGAAAGTGCTCTATGTATGGCAACATCAGTCGGTGTCGGGCCAGAACTTGCCCGTCGTCGCCTGCTCATAGGCAATTTGATTGGGCCTTCACCGCGTCTGCGGTAGTGTTGGGGAAGTTTGGTTTGGTTTGGTTTGGGCCATTTTGGGCCAAACCAGAAACCGAACCATTTAATTTTCACCAAACTGAACCCAAACCGGACCCAAACCAGTTCAAACTGTTCCAAACTGTTCCAAACCGTTTCAAACCGATTAAAAATAAGTGTTTGAAATTGGTCCTTAATCGGTTCAGTTCAGTTCAGTTCGGTTCAAACTTGGTTCAAACCACTTAAGGAACCACTTAAGACGTTGGTTTGAGGCAAAAAACGATTGATTTTGTTCAAAGTCATTGGTTAAGACTTTGTTTCAAATTGTTTGAGACCAAAAACCATTGATTTTGGTTTAAATTTGGTTTAAACTCAGTTTGGTTCGGTTCAAACTCAGTTTGAACTGAACCAAACCATTTTTGAGCACTTATAAACTATTTTTTAATATGTTTTCTTAATCAGTTTGGTTCGGTTTGAACTGGGTTTGGGACCCCCAAACCAGAAACCAAACCATTCGGTTTGAGCCAGGATTCTCCAAACCCAAACCATTTAAAACGGTTTGGGTTCAGTTCAAACCCGGTTTGGGTTGGTCTGAGACCAAACTTCCCCAACACTAGTCTGCGGCGTCAAGTCGCGCATGTTGCCAGCGTTCTGGCATATCAACTTTCGATATTCAGTCACGGTACGTCACCAAATTGGGTCTGTCCATATCATGACTGACTGTTTTCGCTCGTATTGAGCTGTGTGATTCGTAATCCCGTCGACCTGTGGTTGACGGTTGTGCTATGCATACGTACTGCACGCGATCCATAGGGCCGTCGAATTTATCAGCACAGCCCATGGTTGGCCTATGGCCATCGGTCTCGCCTTTGCGCCAGGCCAATGTCCACATTTGTGGATGTTGTCGCTCGCTTCGGCTGTAGGGGACTATACAGCGCGAAGAAGATGTTACGCGCAGTTCCCATCGAGTAGGTAACTCGATTTATCTTTCTTCCCGTGATGTTCACGGGGTCCGGCGTCCATGTGCAGTGTATTGGATGTGACATTATTCAGGTCGACGAATGTCGGAGTCTGTGAGGTATGCTGGGTGAATCTCTTCCCCAGTTGTCCTTGCTCAGCGCGACGTTAGCATACTTCGTCTATCTTGCGCTGGCAAATATGACAGCTGTCCACTCGGGAAATGCTCGTCCCCGAGGGTCTCTGTCGGGTGCGCGGCGCCCTCCGTATTGGAGAACACTGGCAATAGTTCGCGCGAATACCTCGCATTTTGCGTGGTGTATGACTGGTGGGTTTTTGTCGCCTGTTTTCCTCTCGATGCCGTTGCCCACTGAGTCTAGCCCAGGGATCGTGCCCAGGCTGTGCGTCCTATGAGACGCTGGTCGATATGCCGATGGACAGGTGTTTGTTTTCCGGTGTTTTCTCCAACTCCCCCTCGCTCTGTGCATTCGGCGCGATCACGACAATCGGCTTGGGTGAAGAGACGAGATTGGAAAACGGAAATTTAGAGAGGTAAGTTTGTCACATGTCAATGCGTTATGGTGCTGAATGGCATTTGGCCGTCTTCAGCGATCATTTCTGCGGGACCATATTGGCCCCAGCGTCTACCAGTGGTTGACCGTTTCGGCCACCACGGTACCAGGTCCTCAAAGCGGCGGTCCTTCATTCATTCCCTCTGCCGTGTGTATCGCACGTCCGCTCTAAGGTGCGTCAAGCAGTCTGTGACTTCCTGCGCAACCTGGTGCTACCATGGGTAGCGTCGTCGGCAAACAACAAGAGAGGGGATGCCCGTTTATAGGTGGAAAAATATTCCTCGTAAGTTTGCCAGGCAATATTTCATAGGCTGACTTCTCGTTATAGGTTTCCTCGGCTAACTATGCCTTCGTGCACACAACGCAATCAAGTTTGGACGCTCGCGTGTCCACGGGAAACGATCAACGAGTTCGTCGCCAAATAGTTTGAACTGTTATAACTAATATGTCCGAATCTCCTGCTAGGTTTCCTAGCTCAGAGAGTATTTCAGAAGCTGCGAAAGTCGCGGATGTCTCCGCTGTGTTCTTTCGACTTACGCAGACCTTTACGTCCATTTGGGTAATTTCGGCCAGTCGTCTGATGGCGACTCGCGTTGTCTCCCTGTAGGAGAACTTTTCCACTGTGGGAAAGTTGGGCTCTATGAGCCCCACGTCGTCAGTGGACTGTACGCGTTACCCGCATTTCGGTAAGTCCCGTGGGAGAACTTTTCATGTGCTGCATTATCGGGTCTGGTTTAGCTACCGCCCATGTGCACATGTATTATCTATAGTTTCACTCTGTAAGCATTAAATTCTTCCAATATAACTCACTTTTATTCATCTTTTTCATCTGCGCGCTCTCGCTCATCTCGGTACCTGTGGTACCGGCGGTGGCAACGATCCTTTTCGGGTCGATGTGTACTCAGCATCGGGCAACCTTTTGCCCATCGCCTCAAGCAACTTGTGTAAATTGCACAACACTGGCCTATGGCCGTTCTCGTGCTGGCGAACATGCGCATCAATTTCTGTCTTTCACGGTATTCCTTCGCGCTGGGCTATGCCCACATGCTTCTCGCTCGTTTCGAGCGATAAGGGGGGGTTTATGTGTGAAGAGTATGTTGCACAAGAATTGTGATCCGCTGAAGTATGGTTGACGAATACCGAAGTCAATTGTATATACTTTATGGCCATTAGGCTTGTGCTGGCGTGCACGCTTATAGATCTGCCCACGACATTCGCGGTGTCACTGCGCGCTAGGGTATTTCACGGCGCTCGTCGAGGTGTGCTTGGCGACGTATATTTTATTTCGGGTGTCTTATTGGCGCATGGAACTTTCTCCGCAGCCCAATAAGATGCTGTGAAGTCTTTTACCATGCAGCTCGGTCTGCCCGTGATATTCACGGTGTCGGACGTCATGTAACCCGATCTACTCAATATAGCGATGCTCCGTCGTGAGGACGTGCGTGATATTTGCAATGTTATGTGCACGCTGTACTCTTCCGTGAGGTCACAGAATAATCAGTCGTGCGTGGTGTTACGGTATTGATCCGTATACTTCCCCGCGACATTCACGGGGCCGTTGCGCATATTTGCGCAGATACATGCCTTGCGGCACCTCGCTCTATGCTAACGGCATTGCCGCAACCTCCACCTATTTCATGTCGCCGTCGGGGTGTCCTCGACAGTCTGGTGGATGTTTGCGTTACATTCGGGGGTCACAGGGCACTCGAAGTGCCGGTGTCGTCCAGCTGTGCTGGATACCAGCGAGTATAGTAATAATGAAGATGTGTGATTAAATGTTCTCGCGCTCGGTCGAAATCTCTGGGCCTTGGACTCCCTAGATGCCCATGTCATCAGGTGTCCTCGCTCGGAGGGTATCGACTCTTGTTATGTGTTCGCGCGAGATAGGGCTTTAGTATGTACCCAGAGATATAATGTGGAAATGAGATATATTGGATGAACATGTTCACCTGGCTATGCCAGGGCCCATAACCTGTAGTTATTTACGGTGGCGGGCAGCCGGATAGGTGAACAATGTACGAGCGTGGAGGTCCAGAGGAGAGCGTATTGCTCCTCTGCTTACAAATATTATTCTTAGATAACCGTTTAACTACAATAATATCACGATTATCTAATGTCGTCTAGCCTCAGTTTGCCGGACTGTGTCCGTTCCGGGCCATATCCCAACAATATCTTTTCCCCAGGGTTCTATCTGCATATGTATCACGAATCATACTCTTCGCTTGCTTGTATAACTAACGACCACGTATATACAGATATGTGGCCTCGTTCCCACCTAAGATCACCAATCCGTCCTGGCCAATGTCATGGACGGCGTTCACATGGTGAGTCTTTTTTTGTTGTTGTCTCTCAGTGCGACCTCCCTGTGCACTGGGGGAAAGAATTCTTTCCCCCAGTGTGCAGGGTTCTATCCGCATATGTATCACGAATCATACTCTTCGCTTGCTCGTATAACTAACGTCCACGGTATACAGATACGTGGCCTCATTCCCACCGAAGATCACCTATCCGTCCTGGCCGATGTCATGGACGGCGTTCAACAGCCCTTCCACTCTTTTCACAAGAAGACCGTCGCCCTTGGTTGGAACTTCAACGACTGTGGTTTTATTGAGAGAGACCACGTTGTGTTTTGTACGTGTCGGTGGCCGGTTCAGAGTTGGAAAGTTGCTTGGTTCCGGCGGTTCTGGTGGGCCCAACCCTGACTCAAGTTTGACACGCTATTCTGACCTCCGTAGGGAGCGTCTATCTGGGGAAGGATATCAAGACAGGAGCTGAAATTGCTCTGAAGATAGGGCCCGCAGACCACTCACTGTCGAGGCTTAGTCACGAATATAACGTGTATACAGCACTTACTGGCTGCACGGGTATCTCTCCGGTACACTGGTATGGGAAGGAAGGCACACGCGAAGTTATCGTCCTGGAGTATCTTGGAACCTCGCTGGGTGATTTGGTGAGCAAACAACAGGTCGACCACGGCAATATATTCTTATACGCCCCCCAAATGGTGTGTTTGTTGTATTCAACGTGCACACCAAAAATGATCCGCTGAACTTACTTACTCTTGCATGTCCAGCTCTCGGCAGTCGCGTCACTACATACCCAGCACTACATCCATTGTGACATCAAGCCCGGAAATTTCATGGTCCGAGCTGACGATCTTCATCCTACTGTCTTCCTCATCGACTTCGGTTTGGCACGGCAATTCCGCAATCCCGCAACGTGTTTACACATCCCATACTCCCCAGATCAATCGGTAGTCGGCACTCTTCCGTTCACGTCCGTAAATGGCCAGCAAGGCCATGCCCAATCACGTCGAGATGACCTGGAGTCTCTTGCCTATACAATTATTTGTTCGGCACGCGGTGACTTACCTTGGACAACAATTTCTGCCTCCTGTGATCGGAAGGCAGTCCTCCAGAAAAAAAAGTCAGTCACGGCAGAAGAGCTGTGCGAAGGCCTACCCACTCCCTTCCGCAAATTCGTCGCCTATGTCCGTTCACTTGACTTCGACACGCAACCAGACTATCAATACCTTCATTCTATTCTCTCGCAGTGCTCGGGGGGCGGGACTGACCACCCCGGCAAAGCACTACCCTCGCCCACTCGCTTCCCCGTCATAGACTGTACTCCCGTTTTCAGTGATCGAGTGTAAGCAAACATTAATAACGCGTAACCAGTACTGACTACAGCCATTTAGTCTTCGCTCCTCAACTCGCACGAAGATTCTACCGTCAGACGGTAAGATATTTCACCCGCCCACTCTCGCAAGAACACCTAGGAAATAGATACCGATATGGCGGTACTTCATTCGGTGTGTAGTATTGGTGTAGACTATTTCTGTTGTAGTCTGGTGTCAGGCCTACGCTCTGTAGTCGTGTTTTTGTCTGACCAATGTTATCATTGTCGTTGCGTGTAATGCACTCTTAGAAATACCCTTCGGTTGTGAGTAGTCGCACTTGGCTGGTTTTTTGTAATGTGAGCAATGCGTGCTTTTGCTTTGCAAGCTCAGCACTCAGCGCTCATCTTTCGTGCGTGCTGCAGGTTCCACTTCTTACGTCCACAGGCCATTTACTCCCCGACCTTTTCGCGTTTACATAACTGACCATGAGTACAACACGAGTCGCCTCTCAACTTTTCATGCGACTTCAACGAAAGAGGCTCTCTTCGTTCGACCCCTCCTCTCCCCCAATTGGTGCGCACACATATACTCATAGTCTCATACTCACACCTCACGTTCCTACAACTCTCTTTCGTAAATACCCTCATCTTCTCCAGAAAAGGGCACACTCGAAATACTCATCCAGACACATTTCGCATCTTCTTACAACCACTTCAGGTCGGGACAGACCACCGGCGATGCGCCGGAAGTTCATCAGCTGCAGCTTTGCTTCCGTCATCAAGGAGTTGGATGGCGATCACATGGTGAGTCTTTTTTGTTGTTGTCTCTCAGTGCGACCTCCCTGTGCACTGGGGGAAAGAATATCTTTCCCCCAGTGTGCAGGGTTCTATCCGCATATGTATCACGAATCATACTCTTCGCTTGCTCGTATAACTAACGTCCACGTGTATACAGATACATGGCCTCGTTCCCACTGAAGATCACCTATCCGTCCTGGCCGATGTCATGGATGGCGTTCACATGGTGAGTCTTTTTTTGTTGTTGTCTCTCAGTGCGACCTCCCTGTGCACTGGGGGAAAGAATATCTTTCCCCCAGTGTGCAGGGTTCTATCCGCATATGTATCACGAATCATACTCTTCGCTTGCTCGTATAACTAACGTCCATGTGTATACAGATACGTGGCCTCGTTCCCACCGAAGATCACCTATCCGTCCCGGCCGATGTCATGGATGGCGTTCACATGGTGAGCCTTTTTTTTTTGGTTGTCTCTCAGTGCGACCTCCCTGTGCACTGGGGGAAAGAATATCTTTCCCCCAGGGTTCTATTCGCATATGTATCACGAATCGTACTCTTCGCTTGCTCGTATAACTAACGTCCACGTGTATACAGATACTTGGCCTCGTTCCCACCGAGGATCACCTATCCGTCCTGGTCGATGTCACGGACGGCGTTCAACAGCCCTTCCACTCTTTTCACGAGAAGACCGTCGCCCTTGGTTGGAACTTCAACGACTGTGGTTTTATTGAGAGAGACCGCGTCGTGTTTATTGACTGCCACTTCGTCGTTGTTGAGCTCGTACCCCTCGATCACCGTATGTCCACCTACCGTTTCCGATTTGGAATGCTGACTGGCCCCATCCTAGCTTCCGCGAACTTGAGACGAGAACGCCCGACTTCGCTCGTCGTGCCACGCTCTCTTTCCCTTGTGCTTCTCACCCTCGAAAATTGCAGATCATGTTTGTTATTGTCACCACGTCGCTGGCCTCATTGGCTCCGCCCTCCTCTCCGGGCCACACCCCACGCACGGACGATCATCGAGCAGCACATTTTCCCCTCTACTTACTCCCACTCTACCCAAGTTTACTTCGCCACAGTATTTATACAATGTAATAGCCTAGAACAGTATATACAGACAATGAGAAAAATAATACGCTTGAGTACTGGATCGAAACGATCGAAACTGCTGAGTAGTGTGATAAAAAATATAGCTGCCTAAGAATTCGGGCTGAGTCCCGCGTTATGACAGAATTGTCGAGACCACAGAAAATAGCCAGCTCGAGCCAGCTTCGAGCTGGAGCCACTATTGAGCCGGTGTTTCGACCAGCTTAGCTCAGCGCGGCTCGGTAAGAGCAACGCCTAAGCTAAGCTCAGTCCGGGAATCAAACCGGGCCGGCGTCTCGCAGCTCGGCTCCGGCTCGGCCCGGCTATACGGGCTGCCGAAACACTACATTCAGGTAACAACTTGGGTAACAACTGCATGGGTACCCATAAGTATACCTGTAGGTACCCATGAGGATCTGTCTACAGAAATTACCCATGGGTACCTGTGCACCCATGGGTAATGGATCCATGGGTATGGGTTACCCACATGGCAGATCCTTCAAGGATCCAAGTTGAAGAATAAAACAAAAGAATACCCATGGGTAAGGATCCGGGTAACCCATGAGTGCACTCGTGCCCAGCCTTAGCAGAGATCTTGCAGTGGAAGCAGTAAGGATGTCTGATAACACAGAGTGAAGAACTATTCTGTTATTACAGAGAAGAGAACTAACCTGATAACACAGAGTGAGGAACTGTGGTATCAGGACGTACAATGTGCACTACTTATACTACAGAGAACAATGACGCAGTGGGACAATGGGACAACAACAAAGGGCATCATACAAATAAGTAGAATACAATAACACCCGGAACAATGGTGGGTCAGAACAAAGGGAATGTACTTAAACAATAAGTACAATAGAACATCTAGACAAAGATGATATCATAGTGACATCACGATAAGGATATAACAAAAGAGAGTCCTAAAGCGTAGTACAATAACAAGTCCAGTGTAGTAGTCCATATGATGTCATTGTACAGTGATGTCATAGATAGGGAAAAGTCCGAGATTGTAATGATCATACATGTAATCTAATCTACAGCAGTCCATATCTGATATGTCCATTTAGAGCCGCTAAGTGCGCGTGGGTCACTTATCAACAGCCAACTGTGCTTCGCAGCTGCCAGGTCATCAATTTCCAAAAACCCTGATTGTTTACAATCTGGAAGGGTCGCTTACTTTCTGCAACCCAATGAATGAACTCAGCACTAGAAGTGTGGTCAGAACCATCAAGAGTGTGCTTGGGGGTAGAGACAATGAAGTGTACCATGCCTCAATAGTTGTAAGCTGGCGATGGCTGTACGTTGTCTTGTCTTTTGCGATACATTGAAAGGCCGCCATGATTGACCCATCCATGGATGTGACCTTCTCTAGAGCATCATGAGCAGCCTGTACATTTTTAGTAGCATTGGCCACCACTACTACCTCATCCCCCCAGCAACCTTTCACGTGCTTTCGGAGGTTGCCTGTCGATTTCACATCACTGGTGTCCAGATACTGGCGCACCATGTGGCCATTTCCCCTGCCTACACAATGCTTTGTGTTACACTCAATGGACACGGCGCCCATTGATCACCTCAATTAATGGTATGACTTTGAAGAACACATATATCAGTGAGTTCCAATCTTTCAAGAGACGTTCTAGACTTGGAGGTGTATTGGGTCAGTGCCTGATAAACTCGGAAACTGACAATGCCTACTGTCACAGTCGTGGAAGTGGACACTTACTAGGAGGGACTGACTTTCCGCATCCAGTGACATCCCCAAAAAGGAAGGTGCCAAGAACATCACACTTTTCCTGTCCTTACAAAGCGGGCGTCCCCAAACAGCATTCAAGCTCAGTAAACTTTACTCTTAGTAAGCATAAATAAGACACTTTCTTTTTAAAAATCCTATTTCCTTAATTGTACACTTTGTCTTTAGTCATCAAACATAAATCTCATATGTTTTTTTAAGATATTCACAACTTAACAAAACAATAAATATATTTTTATTATCTAATTAGGCTACATCTATTTTTTTGTCTAAGTTGTACTATGGCGCGGTGAACGGGCCAGCCCCACTGCACGACATGTAGGGAGGCAGGGTTGGCTTGGCCTCGTGCGCCCCTTCCCATGCGAACGGGGCGGCGTGCCCGCATGCACCCCATTCCACGCGAATACCCTTGCGCATACCG
This sequence comes from Lactarius pseudohatsudake, assembly GCA_021525015.1. Lineage (NCBI taxonomy): Eukaryota > Fungi > Basidiomycota > Agaricomycetes > Russulales > Russulaceae > Lactarius > Lactarius pseudohatsudake. The sequence continues at coordinate 338,713 of JAKELH010000032.1, read as the reverse complement.
GGCAGCGTACCCACGTGCAACACCCTTCCACGCGAATGGGGGAAGGGTGGTGCTGTTGCATGCCCCTTCCCACGTGTATGGGGCAGCGCAGCCAAGGGGGAAGGGATGCCGGGGGTGGCGTGCGAATGGGGAAGGCTGGAACCAGGGGTGGCATGCCCTCGTGATCCCTGCGCGTACAGGGCAGCATGGCCAAGGGGGAAAGGGAGGGGGGGGTGGTGTGCCTCATGTGCTGGGTGGCGTGAGGAGAGAAGGTGGAGAGGGTGGGGGGTGACACAGAGAGGCAGGGCAGTGTGCCCTCGTGCGCCCCCCTTCCACGCGAATGGGGAAGGGAGGGGCCAGGGGGTGTCGTGCCTCATGTGCCCCCTTTCCACGTGAACAGGGTGGCGCAAACAGGGAAGGGGAAGAGGGCAGCGTGGCCAAGGGAGAAGGGAGGGGCCAGGGGGTCGCGTGCCTCGTGTGCCCCCTTTCCGCGCATACAGGGCAGCAGGGAAAGGGAGGCGGTGGCCTTGTGCACCCTTCCACGCAAATGGGGAAGGAAGGGGCCAGGGGGTTGCGTGCCCTCACGTGCCCCCCTTCCGGGTGGTGTGGCCAAGTGGGAAGGGGAGGGGCGGGGCCATGTGCCCTCGTGCACCCGCTTTCCACCCACACGAATGGGGTGCCACGGACAGGGAAAAGGGGGGCAGCGGCATGCCCTTGTGCACCCCCCTTCTGTGCAAACGTGGTGGCACAGACGGGAGAGAAGGGAGGGCCTGGGAGGCTGTGGGGCATTGTGTGCCCCGTATCTGCGTGCAAAGGGGGCAGCGGCGGTCAACGTGAGGGAAGGAAGGGTGGGTGGGCGACTTACCTCGTGCGCCCCTCTCTGCGTGTGATGCGGGGCGTCGGCCTGCCCTCTTGTGTCCCTATTCAACGCAAATGGGGTAGACGAGGGGAGGAGAGGAGGCAGGAAGAGGAGGCGGGAAGAGGAGGTGGGAAAGGAGGTGGAAGCAACATGTGCCTGCCACGTCAGCGCTTCAGCGTACGTGGCAGGCACATTTTGCTTCCGCCACAGGGTGTGTGCCCGTGTGCACGCCACCCCAACTTTACCCCCCATTCCCTCCCCTATTGCGTGCCACCCGATTCATACAGAATTGGGTGAGCATCCCCTACCTCTCCTCCCTCCTCCTTTCCACCCCCATCACCCTCCCATCTCCACCACAGCTCCCATTTGCGTTGAAGGACACAAGAGGGCGGGCCCCTCCATATCCTGCATCACGTGCCACCCCATTCACGTGCAGACAGGAGTGCACCAGGGTAAGTCGCTTGGTAAGTCACTCCTCATTCCCCCTTCCCCCGCATTGACCGCCGCCCTGCTCAAGCACAGAAAGGGGGCACACAAGGGTAAGTCCCCCCCTCCTCTTCCCCCTCCTGCACTGACTGCCACCCCTGAGCATGTAGAATGGGGGGGCACACAAGGGCATGCCGCCCCCCTTACCCCCTCTCCCTGCCGCCACCGGCCCCTCCCTTGACTGCCCCACCCTTCTGCATTTGCACAGCAGAGGGGTGCACCCCATGCCGCTGCCCCTTCCCCCTTGACCTCACTGCCCTGTATGCACAGGAAGGGGGCATGCAAGGGCACGCCATCCCCGGCCCCACCCTTCCCCATTCATGCAAAAGGGGGACATACAAGGGCACGCTGCTCCGTATGCGTGGGAAGAGTGCACGCAAGGTCACACAACCCCTGGCCCCTCCCATCCCCATCGCCCTCGGCCCCCCTTCCCCCTTGACCTCACCGCCCCATACGCGCAGGAAGGGGGCACGTGAGGGCATGCAACCCCCCAGCCCTTCCCTTCCCCATTTGTGTGGAAGGGGCGACACCGCCCCGCTCTCACACGTCGCCCCCGCCCCCCTTCCCTTCCCTCTTCGCACCACGTGCAAGGACAAGCCGCCCCATCCCATGGCACCCTGTTTGCGCGAGAAGGGGCGCACAAGGCCAAGCCGACCCCACCTCCCTACGTGTCACACAGTGGGGCCGGTGTGTTCACTGCGCCATAGTACAACTTAGACAAAAAAAATAGATGTAGCCTAATTAGATAATAAAAATATATTTATTGTTTTGTTAAGTTGTGTGAATATCTTAAAAAAACATATGAGATTTATGTTTGATGACTAAAGACAAAGTGTACAATTAAGGAAATAGGATTTTTAAAAAGAAAGTGTCTTATTTATGCTTACTAAGAGTAAAGTTTACTGAGCTCGAATGCTGTTTGGGGACGCCCGCTTTGTAAGGACAGAAAAAGTGTGATGTTCTTGGCACCTTCCTTTTGGGGATGTCACTGGATGCAGAAAGTCGATCCCTCTACTAGGTGGTTGTGACTCCCTTAGTAAGTCATGATAGGTCATGGACTTCTTGCATTAGTCAGCAGTACGATATCACATGCCAATGTGGCATGACTCATTACTAGTACAGTGGTAGTAGGGTTCAAGCTACTAACACTACTAGTAGTACAGATTCAAGGGGAGCTTTAAAGCCATACCCCTCATGTATAAATAGGAGAAGTCAAAGACCAGAATACACCATTCTGGTCTTCTTCAATCACCATCTTATTCACATCCCTCCTCCTCTCATTGGTTGTCAACCTTCCCCTTCGCTTGACTCCTACAGAGCAAGTCGAGTACCCATTGCGCCTAGTGGACTTAGCCCTAGTTAGGGCTGAACACGAGTGCAGGTAACTCATGGGTGGCTATGGGTTTACTCATGGGAATACTCATGAAGGGTCACACTCATGAGTCACAGTACTTCTGGTCAAGGGTTTTCCAAGGGTGCAGGTATAGATTTTGACATAAATTATGAGTACTTGTACAAGTACTTGTGACAGGTCCTACAAGTACTTGTGAAAGTCTGAGGGTTACTGACATATTGGTTGATTATATTATGATTTCTGTTACTTTTCTGCTTCATACTCACAAGTACCCCCAAGTACTTGCAGGTACTTACAAGTACTTATGGGTCTGTGAGTACTCATGAGTATACTCATGGGTATTTGGTACTCATGAGTCAATACTCATAAGGATCCAGGTATCACTTTAATGATGCAAAATACTCATGAGCAAGGGTGCAGGTCACTCAAGGGTGCACTCGTGTTCACCCCTAGCCCTAGTGCTGTTAAACGGTCACGTGCACCAAGAGGCCGTGTATCCAAGTCAATGACTTGACTTAGGTTTTTCCACTGAGTAGTCAACACCCTTTCACTGTCCAAGTTGGACTAAACACTGGTGGCAGCATTACACCTACCCAGCTCTGCCTCAGCCGTCTCTTCAAGTTTGGCAACTTTGTCATCATCGCTTTCCACTTGCTCCAGGATCTGAGAATTCTCAGATGGTGCAATGTCTTCATCTACAATTTCCACTCGGACTGCAGTGCGATGGTGGTGGGTGGACTGCAACAGGTAAGTCAGTTGTGTTGCATGGCAGGGGTATATGAATAATGCTTACCTTTGGTGCTGCCCTTTTGTCAGGACGCTTTGGTCCCAATGGTGTAGTCGATGTCACCTTCAAATTCACATCTTTTGCAGCCTTGCAAGCCTTCTTGTTTGCAAGGAGTGGGTCACCATTATCTGTTGCTTGCTCTGTTGCAACACGCTTCTGTCAAAGGCCCGAAGATTCTGCAGACGCAGACATGAAGTAGTACTGCTAGACTAGTCATTTTTTTTGTATTTATGCATATTTCCGAGGCACATTCAATATTGGTTTGATGGACAGATTAGTGGGTGCTGCGTGCTAGTGGACACTGGCAGTGCGTTTTGCCACAGTGCATTCCACCATATTCCAGCGTACGCAGCGCAATTCAGGCTTCACGGCCTTGAATTCGACCTGCCACTAACCTGCTGCTAACCCGCTGAACCCCCGCTGTGAGTATGGGTACACACAGGTTGCCACAACACAACCCGTACCTGTACCCGGGTTACCCTACCCACTACCCGGCCTGGGTATTCAAACCCATGGTCAATCCCTATGGAGAGGGAGGGAGGGTTTGCCTTGTTTGTCACAAAGTGGCTGGTGACAAAGCAGCGGCAGAGGAGGGGGCAGTATGGACAGTGGGGGTGACGGGAATGGCGACAGTGCAACAGTGGTGACAGTGGCAATTGGAATGGCAAAGTGGCCGCTGGTGGTGCGGGGGATGGTGACACTGGCAGCAGTTCTCCTTGGTAAGGTTAAGGGTGATGCCAGGGTAGTAAGCGGTCACGTGCAGGTGACCGCAAGACTGTTAAGTCAAGATTGTGTACGAGCGCGAGCGAGAACAATTCACATTTGGGAGCAGATGGGGAAAAGGACAAGTCAATACAAGTCTCTATTACACTTCTGGGCTCCTTTTGAGCCGTATTTTATAGATACATGGTACAATAATATCGAACACTTTTTCAAAAACAATCGAGAAACATGAGTAAGTCACTCAGGGATTGGTACAGTAAAACGGGGCCAACACCAGGGCACAAGACACATCGCGCTTGCCTCTGATTCAAGGCTACAAAGACGGAATTGAAACTGCACGAGAATGTTCAGGAGAATGAACTCATCATTATCATACATAGACATCATAAGCATCATAGCTGCCTTAAGCAGCTTTCTGAACCTGCAAACAGTAACATGCAGAATACTGTAGAATGCGCAAGAACAAACAGGAACATACAAGCCCCAATGGGGCAAGTCCGAAAATTGAGGGCCAGTCAGAAACAGGCCCAAGACCGAGCATGGTATGCGTGGACGCTACCGCCACTCGGACTTCTGGCGGAATGAATCCGCCACTCCCAAGGGGGGTCCGGACCGTGGTTCCGTGACCCGAGGCGGGGGGGGGTCGGCCGAAAGTCCGTAAAAAAATTTACTTTTTGGGCGCCTGGAAGGCTGGCCCGTTGCTCTGGGAATGTGGTCCCCCACCCGTACGAGGAAACCCTTACCCCTCCTTGGTTTTTACGGGTATTGCTGCGGGAATGGGAAGAAACTGTAATGGTATATAAAATGGTATAGAAAGTACTGTACATCTATGTATTAATACTACCAGAAGCACACCGCCTTCCCTTTCCCTGCTTCGCCTCCGCCCCTCACCATTGCTGTTGCTACTATCGTTATGTTGCGATTGTCGTCATCGCTGAGTCGGCCACTGGCACATCGTCGACGATTCGTCGTCATCACGGCGTCGTCATCCGCTGTGTCACCGCCGCCCAAGCCCAGGCAAGACCGTCGCTGCCAAAGCATCGTCATCCGTCGTTGTGGCTTGCAGTGTGGCTTGCAGTATGCATGGGTGTACATCTTGAACCTCTACGTCGTTGTCGATGTTGTGGCATGCAGGGATCGCATTAACCACTGGGCGGCAGTTGGGCTTGGGAGGGTAAGTTGCAGAAATCACGGTCACATCGTGGGTCACAAGGGATAGTATCGCTAAGTCGGAGCGTGGGAAGCTGTGTTTTATCCCCTCGCGTCCAACCCATCATATACCGGCCTTCACCAGTTCACCCCACAGCCCAAGCCAGCCTGCCATATCCGCGGCACACAGCTGAAGCCGACGAACCACGCCAGGCACCTTATTTGGCGCCGTCGTATTCGCTGTCTTCTCGCTGTCGTGGAGCGACTCAGTGCGAGACCCCATCCGTGACGACTCCGATGCTGCCACCTCCGCATGGGGTTTCGATGATCATTCTGCCACCGCACTTGTGTGGCAAGTGTGTGGCTCAATGACAACGACAACGCAGCCACCTACAACCCCGACCCCGACTGACTATGCCACCACCACTGGCAATGCAAGACGGGATCCATACCTATGACGGTGACCACGACGTCACCCACGATGGTGGCGACGGCGATGACCACAGGTGAGGCCTGTGAGGCGACCACAACCACAACAATTGTGGTGAACACGACGTCTGTCACCAATGTGGCCATTTCCTGAAACTATCAAGACGCTTCGCCAGTGACAAGGCGACTACGACAATGGGGGTGACCACCTCGACGCTACGACGCGACTACAACGACCCTTGGCAATGGCATTGAGGTGACCACAACAACCTCGGCAATGGCGACCACGACGGCAGTGGGGCGACCATGAGGCAACCATGACGGCGATGAGGTTCCACAATTACCACGGGGCGACAACGACAACGGGCATGTACCACAATCTTATGTTTGTGTTTATGTTTTTTTTATTTCTATATTTGGATGGAATTTCCTTTTTGGGAGGGATACCAGGGGGGGGGGGGGGGGGTAGGGCTTGGTCCCTTAAAAAAATTTACCGACCCCGTGCAATTAAAAAATTTGCTGACCCCCCTTGGCCACTCCTTACTTGCTGATATCTTGCACAGGAGATACACCCTCTGTAGTTGCATGCCCGGAGTATGGGAGTACGCAGGCAGTGCACCTGAATGCGTGATTGGTAGGCAACTGGCATCACAAGGGGAGGGTTCTGACAGTACCATGTATTGTAGTGTTCCTGAATATACATATTTGACCAAATATTGATTGTCTGGGAAATAAGCCCTGTTTCTAATAAATAAGGACAGGTCAAGCAGTGGATAAGCAAGAAATTAAGCCCAATTCAGGAATTGAATCTACTTATTTGCTTAACTCACTTAAATCTCGGCTAATCTGAAATATGCTTTATGCCTGCTTAGGGGTGCTTAAATGGCTTATTACTCAAATAAGCAAAAAATTAAGCAAATGTCATTTTGCTGATGTCAGCCTGATGATGCTGGGCAGCTTGCACTGTCCAATCTTTTGAATGTAGCGGTCACCAGGAACCATCCCCCCTTATGTCAGCAGCCACTCACTCTTTCTCGCCCTCCAAATTCCTCTCTCACATCATCAAAACACGATAATCTATATAGTAAGGGTTGAAGTGTACATCTGTAGCTACAACGTGTACAAATTTTCAAAAAAAAATATTGAGATTTGAGGGAGATTTTTAGCAAACATTTTCTTTTTTTGTCAAATGTGTTTTCTCACCCTTCTGCACTTTTTGTCGAAACTGGCCCGCACTTTTGTTACATTATATAATCAATCACGTGACCTTCAACCACCAATGAGAATGTGTTCGCATCTCCTCAGGTCTCAAGGGTATCAAAACCCTTGCAACCTGTGCACTCAAACTCAAAACTTATTTACAGGTCATGTCTGATATGGTTACAGTAATGTACTACTTGTAAGCTAAATCCATAGCGTCGTGGGTGGGGCACCGCGTTGGTGTTGTAGCGTCATGGCGCTGTGTCGGTGTCATGGGGGCGCTTCCCAGCTGTAATGCCACCACAGGGGTGCTCAGTACGACGTGTACTTTGTAAGTCACAGTGGGTCACAGAAAGGGTATAGGTCGGTCAAGACCTAGAGCGATGATGCACAAGTATCACTTGGTCTCCCAGGACACAAGGATAATAGTGGGGTCAGGACAGGCTCAAGCGCAAAGGCGAGCGAAAGGTTCAACTCAAGCGCAACGGCGAGTTCACTCGGGGTCGTGAGACGGATGATGTGGTATTACACAAGAAGTCAAGTCTACCATACAAGCTAGGTATGAGTCAACTTATATAGAAGTACATGATGTTTGTGCAAGACAAACATATGGCATGATCCTAGGGTACTGGCCCCAGCGAGCTATAAGTAGAACAAAGGGAAAACCCTGTAGGTAATACGAGTGAATTCCGCGGAGTCACGCGTGCCTCAAAAGAGGTCAGCAGGTACGGGAGATCGTAAAATGGGTGTCGTAACAGTCATGCACTAGACGCGAGATAGGAGCCGATATGGAGAACTGAAGGGAATGGGGGTTGTGCGGTCCATAGAAGACGACGTGATACTATGGAAGGAAGGGGAAAAGACAAAGGGAGGTTCAGAATCGTAACATTACCCCCCCATCAGACTTGAAGTCGCCTCGACTTTGACTAGTCGCTGACATAGTAGTAATCCTCCTCAGGAGGGGCATTATCGGGGGTAGGAGAGGGGGAGCGAGGGCAAGTGTGTCTGCGTAAGAAGAGGAAACGTCCGTGCGTACCGCATTTCCCACATCGCTCATACATAGGGCATTTGATCTCATCATGCCTTGCATCAAACCTGAGGCACTTCCCACAGAAACGAGGGAGATTGGTTTCCTCGTTATAAGCGGGTGACATTGGGTTGAGACGACGGATGAGGCAAACGTCCATGTGATGAGACTGACTGCCGCACCACTGACATGGTCCCCGTGGAGCTCGTCCCAGCACAGGGCAATCTGCAATGAGGTGGCCAGACTCCTTGCACTTGTAGCACTTACGACGATGCTTGTCTAGTGTTTCGAAGTCCTGTCCTATGGACTGAAAAAAGACCATGGACCCAACTGGACCCAACTGATGGCAACTGGACTTTCAGTTGCAGTTGCATGTAGTTCCAATGTGGTCCAGTTGCAGTCTATCAATAATTTGATTCATCAACAGACTGCCAAAAGACCAGTTGCAACCGGTTGCAACTGGTCTTTGACAGTTGCTGAGTTTCAATGGACTGCCATCACGGGTTCGCGGGTTTTTGCGGGCATGCAGATCACCGGACCGGCTGCGACGTGTGTCAGCATGTCAACACTGACCAAACAACCACCATGTCAATCAACCACCCTCGTCGACTGCGTTGTATTGACCCTCAAACAAGCTAAGTCCTTTTTCCTTATCCTTTTCCTTAAACTAACTACAATGTGTTTTTTTTCTCTAGGTTTTAAAACATTCACACGATGCCGTCACGCCTCGACACCGACGCCGCGCCGCGTCTTGACGCTGCGACACCGACCCCGTGCCGCGCCCTGGTGCTTCGACACCAACACGGCACCGCCACGCCACGACACCGACGCGGCGCCGCAGCAACACGGCGCCCTGGCGCTGCAACACGACACGGCGCCGTCACGCCACGACACCGATGCGGCGCCGCACCAACACGGCGTCTTGACACTGCGACACCGACCCCGCGCCGCGCCCTGGTGCTTCGACACCGATGCGGCGCCTTGACGTTGCGACACCGACACGCCACGACACCGACGCGGCGTATTGACGCTGCGCCCTGGTGCTTCGACACGGACACGGCACCGTCACGCCACGACACCGACGCGGCGCCGCACCAACATGGCGCCCTGGCGCTGCGACACGCCACGACACCGATTCGGCGCCGCAGCAACACGGCGCCCTGGCGCTGCGAGTCCGACGCGGCGCCGTCACGCGGTGGTATGGCGCTATGACACGGTTGAGATAGATAGATAGATAGAACTTGAATGTAATTAGCTTGTAGCTATAGAAGAAATATATGGTATTATTCTCGTTGTAGACCGGTGTAGACTGGTTGTAGACTGGCCAAAGACCGGTTGAAGACTGGCTGTAGACCGGTTGTCGAAGAGACCGGTTAAGACCGGTCCACAGACTGCAACCCAACCGACGTAGACCGGTCTTACACGGTCCGGTCCGGTTTTTTAGATGGGTCGAGAAATTGTGGACCGGTTGCGGTCCCGGTCTTACCCAAATTAGGTAAAAAAACCGGACCGGACCGGACTTTCAAACACTATGCTTGTCCTTCTCCCCATAGACACGTGGCATCTCGCAAGGTCCTCCTTCGCGCAGTACAAAGGGCATCGCATACTTCTTGAAGCGTGGTCTGACAGGCTTGGGTCTAGCTGTCAGCTCCACGTACTTCTCCAAGATCAGCGGGACAGCACGAGCGTACTGGAGGCGCTTCCGCACACCTCCGAGCTTCGTGTCTAGGCTGAACCGATCACGTATAGTGTCACGATCTCGTGCCATGCAGATACTTTCTGTCTTGCTTCCCATTTTCTCACTTTCTGACTTGTTCTTGCCATGTTCACGATTCCAATCAGCTTATCTGATCTTTCTGGATTGTTCTGTGACTTGCCCTTGACCCTGACACATAGTAGTTGTTGTGCTGGCACTTCTTGCCAGCAAGTCATTCTGCTGGCATACAGCTTATGAAAGCCTCTGCCTTGTAGTATATAAGCTTGCTGTAGTTCACCCTGTATTCTCCATTCTAGTCTTTTCACAATATAGCCCACTTTCCTGTCCTCTCCCCTGCAGTGTGCAGGTCACCGCTTCTACGCTTAGTCAGCGACCCGGCCCGTTGGCCCGCCCAGAGTCCCTTGGACTGTAAACGAACGCAGACGATCCGGGTGATCGTAAAATATAGCCTCTTGTTCGAGTCACAGCAGGTCTGTCTGTCGCTGCTTCAACTCATCCTGCTCCACGAGACATTCTCGGAGCCGGGCTACATTGGTGTGAAGACGGGGATTACAAAGTTCCATGAGAACCTTGTTGATGACAATGTGTCGTGGGTCGTGAGGGTGGAACATGAGGAGTTGCCCATCTGTGATGGGTCGGGCTTCGTGGTTAAAGTTGGGAGAGCAGAGAAAGACAGGGCAGATATAGCAGGGCTGACCCTTCCCCATCGTTCCTACGCACTCAGTGTAGTTTTTGCGGTAGTAGATGTAGGGAGCGAGTTGCTTCCCTCTGTCAGTGGTGATCATGAGGGTAAAATGCATGGGGGATGAAGGGTCGTTTGGGAAGAAGGGGATGCCCAGGTCATTTGGGTCGACATCGTCCCCCTCGGTAGGGGCAATGCGGTCGTAGTCAATGGGTTCCTCGTCATCAAGAAGAGCGAGTCGAGGGTCAGGAGGAGCAGGTTTGGGGGACGCCAGGGGTGTCAGGGTATATCCCAGCGCAGTGGGGAACGGTGCGTCGGGCGTGGAGATTAGTGTCAGCCCTGGCACTAGGGCAAGTGATGTAGCTTCCTCAAGTGGGGGAGGGATATCGTCGGTGATGCGTTTTGTGGCTAGTGCTAGGACAGCTGGAGGGGGAGAGTCGGTAACGTTGGAGTACGGGGTGTGAAGTATGAGTCCCTCGGGGATTCCAAGGTCTTGGGAAGGGATGGTCAAGTTTTCGAGAATAGCAGTGACAGGAGGGCGGACTGGAACAGTAGAGACAAGAGGAGTGGTCGACATGTTAGAAGTTGAGGATGGGGAGTATGCAAGTCGACGGGTCGTGTTTTATATCTTTTGTCCAGCCCCATCGGCGGTTGGATTGCGGTGATAGAAGTTGGTGATGAAGTCAGGTGCATGGTGGTTGTCCAGTGGTTCCCACGTGCTGTTGCTCATGGGAAAACCTTTCCATTTGATAAGGAATTGGAGTTTGCACCCTCAGCCATGGAGTCTGGATCTGAGGACTTGTTCTACTTCGAATTCTTCTTCCCTGTCGATAAGGTCAGGCGGTGGTCGTGGGAAGTTTGCTCCATGCAGTTCCGTCTCCTTATATGGGGTGAGGAGGTTCGCGTGGAACACGGGATGGATCTTCCATGTGGCTGGGAGTTCGAGTTCGTAAGACACCACTGATAGGACCTTTTTGATATGGAAGGGTCCATGACGTTTAGGGGCCAATTTGGCAGTGGGGTAAAAGGTGCGGAGATTCATCCCCTCGAGCCAAACCTGTGCGCCCTCCTGATAGGGGATGAACCGGGTCTTCCCTCGTTTCGCCATCAACTCTTGCGCGTGTTTAATGCAATCCTGCGCATGCTGTCATCTGATGACCATTTCTTCAAGATGTTGGTCTACTGACAGAGTTGATGTGGGCTTCGGCGTCCACGCGGTACGCAGTTCCCATCCCATAATGAGCGAGAATGGGGAGTGCTTCGTGGTTGCATTGGGCCACGTGTTATGTGCGAATTGCGCCACTGGTAGGGCCTCTGCCCAATTATCCTGCTGCACGTTATTCCAATGACGAAGATATTGTTCTAGCCATTGGTTCGTGCACTCGGACTGCCCGTCCGTCTGAGGGTGGTATGCAGAAGAGATATTCTGCCAGATCCCGAGGACCTGACAGAGCTGCTTCATGAATGCTGATGTGAATCGGGGGTCGCGGTCTGTGATGAGTTTTCATGGGATGCTGTCACAATCACGTGACGCCTTCCTATTTTTGGATTCCCGTTTCGGACTGACTCGTTTCGCCTCACCCTCATCACCTGGTCCCCCAGAAAATTGGAATGCTATTATAACTAGTTGTAATATAGGTGTGCCAGTTGTATTTAATTTATATATATTACAACATATTTTTGGTGATTACAACCAAATTACAACTAGTTATAATAGCATTCCAATTTGTCAACCGTCACCCAGAAAATTGGAATGCTATTATAACTAGTTGTAATTTGGTTGTAATCACCAAAAATATGTTGTAATATATATAAATTAAATACAACTGGCACACCTATATTACAACTAGTTATAATAGCATTCCAATTTTCTGGGGGACCAGGTGATGCTTGTTATCTGCTCTTGGTTCCCTTTGCCTCATGCTTGCCTCCCCCCCCACATACTTCTCGTGTTTCATACAGACTTCTTGCCTTGTGCTTTGGAGCTGCCAGCAGTATATGCGCTGGCACAAATAACCCTGTACCCTGTCCTGTATATAAGTCTGCTGTAGTCTACCTTGTATGCCCCATTTCAGTCTTTGAAGAATTCCAGCCAGCTTCTCCTCTACTCCTGCTAGCTTGTCTGTCCCCTCTCCTAGTCTCAAGCCTACTCCCTGTGTAGAGGGAATAGCCCTGTCCACTCCCCAGCTGTTTAGTCAGTATTTGGAGTCCAACGCTGAGTCAGCGACTCGAGCATCCAACACCACTGACATCTTGTGGCCTTTGGCCCGAATGACCCGGCTGGGTCATAACAGATGCCATAATGCAGGTATACGTGTTGGAGATAGAGGCGCGCGACTCCTTCTGCGGTGATTGACTCATTGCATGGGATGAAGATGGCCACCTTCGAGCAGTCGTGGTCTGTGATTGTGAGGATAGAGTCATATCCTTGTGACTGGGGGAGTTTCGTGATAAAGTCCATTGCTATGACCTCAAAGGGTTCTGCGTCTGGGTCGGTGGAGATGGGGAATAGGTGTGGCTTCTGTTGGTGTGGGTTTATTTTATTGGCCTGGCACGTCACGCAGCCTTTGACATAGTCTTCTATGTCTTTGCGTATATTGGGCCACCAGTAATCGCGTCATACGAGTTCATATGTGTTCGTGATTCCTGGGTGCCCCATGGCCGGAGAGTTGTGAAAGAAAGTGATTACCCCCCGCTTAAGATTGTTGTTGCCCACGACAACCAACACATCGTTTTTCCACCATAGCCCATTGAGCTTTTTCAGGTTATGTGGCCCCACCCATTGCAAGACATCCTTTTCGTCGAGATTCTGTGATATCTGGGTCCAGATGTCCATGTTGTGCATTGACATCTCGGTAGCTCAGATGAAGCGGTCGGCGGGGAGGACGATAATGTCATTGTTGTCTTCCTCGTTGACTGCGTAATCCGCCCGTCGTGACAGGGCGTCCGCGCAACTATTCTTTACACCTGAGACGTGTTTCAACACAAAGTCGTACTCGGAGAGTTCCAAGAATTTGCGGGCTACACACCTGCTGATTTTTCGTGGCTCTTTCCAGTACTGGAGATTGGCGTGGTCGGTATGGATGATGATTTTGTGAGGGGACCCAACCAAATAGGTTCGCCACGCGCGTAGCACCTTTACTACTGCCAAAAGCTCCCGGTCATAGATATCGTAGTTGCGTTCCGCTTGGTTGAGAGATTCAGAATGGAACGCTACTGGGTGTATTTTGCCATCAGGGCCGAGTTGGTTGAGTACCGCTCCCAATGCTACATTGGAGGCATCCACTTCAAGTTTGAAGGGTTTTGCAAGGTCGGGGAATAAAGGTGTGGGCTCTCGGCCGATGGAGTGTTTAATGTTATCAAACGCGGTTTGTTCGTCTGATGCCCAAGTCCATTGGGTGTCTTTTCGGGTGAGGTTGTGGAGTGGATGTGCTGTTGTCGAGAAGTTCCATATGAAGTGTCGATAGAAATTACAGAACCCCAGGAAGGCGCGCACTTCCCGTAGGTTCTTCGGTGCTTGCCACTCCAGAATTCCCCTGACTTTAACAGGATCCATGCGTACGTTTCCATGTCCGATGATGAGTCTGGGGTATTCGATTTCATATACCTCGAACGCACATTTCTCAGGTTTGACATACAGATCATGTTCTTCACATAAGCGGAGAACTTCGTGGAGGACGGATCGATGGTGGGGTAGATCATTGGCCGTAGCAATGAGGATATCGTCCATGTAGACGATCACTTCTTCCATAAGTATGAGAGGTCGGAAGATCCAGTCCATCATTGCTTGGAATGTGGCTGGCGAATTCATGAGGCTGAAGTACATGACCAGGGGTTTGAATGATCCTTGATTAGTTTTAAAGGTGGCTTTCCACTCATCTCCTGCCTTTATTCGGACGTTGTTATATCCCCATTGAATGTCCAGTTTCGAATAAAGACGTGCAGGTCTTATGCGATCGATGAGTCCTGGTATGAGGGGTAGCGGGTAGTGGTTTCTGACGGTGAGTTCGTTTAGCTGTTGGTAATCCTGGACCGGTCTTAACTTCCCATCCTTCTTTTTGATGAAGAAGAAGGGGGAGGTATAGGGGGACTTCGATGGTCAGATGTACCCTTTTGCAAGTTGTTCGTTTAGGAAGGTCGTAAGTGCACTTCCCTCATTTTGAGCGAGAGGGTAGACCTTACAGTCCAGTGCTGCCGGGGTGTTAGGAAGGAGGTCGATTGCGTGATCCCAGACCCGTGAAGGTGGGAAACGATGCGACGCTTCCTCATCGAACACCTTTCAATGCCTGCGGTACTCCTCTGGGACCATTTCTTCGAACATACAGTCCTCCTTCGTCGCTGCCTCTCTCTGCGCTAATTCGGATGTGGTCGTTGTTTTCCGCAGGAGCGCAATATGAGGTTCACACTCATCGTCCATGAGCTGTTCCCATGCTTCCTCATCGAGTTGGTATGTCTCCAATGCTCGGATGGAGGCTTCCATCGGCATGGCTTCGTCCGACAAGTGAAGGCTGGAGACGACCACTGGCTGAAACTCCTCATTCAGCGTCGCGTCTCCCCATTTGATCACCGGCTTGAAAGCTGTGAACCAGGGGTATCCAAGAATTACTTCATCTGTTACGAATCAGACTAACGGAGTGTTTCGGCCCGGAAGTGGACACTGATGTACAAGGGTATGACACCGCGTCAGCAGCATATCGTCATGGACTTAGTAGGATCAGTCAGCCGGGTAAGCTCCGGTGCATGTGATTGTGTACGACATGGCTCAGATCATGACTCACTACTAGGACAGTCGTACTAGGGTTTGCTCTACTTACGCGATTGGCTAGTAGTAGTTGAAGCGGCGCTTGAAAGCCCGCATGTACCTGTATAAGTAGTTCGCCTGTGAAGACCAAGAACGGCATCTTGGTCTTCTTCAAATACCACTCGATTCTCATCTTCTACGCTAGAGGGACTCCCCCCCTTTAAGTGAGTCGTCCGGCATATCCCCTTAGACCAGGGATCCCGTGACTTATCCCAAGTCCCGATCGGGCAGTGGACTATCCATTAGACGCGACTTATCACCAAGTCTTCCTCTATCACAACAAACGCGTCGCGCGTCACTACACTACCTTCTATGTTATTGATCACGACTCTTGGGACGACCTTCGAGTCTCCCCTACAGTACCAAGCGGATTACAACAAGGGGACGATCTCCACGGGTACAGAGCAGGACCAGAGGAGCGTCTATTCCCTCATCCTAATCAGCATCATACTACCCCAGCCAACAGGAACTACTACCCCCCTAGGATCATCACGACCCAAAGTGCCTAAGTCAGGCAAATGTCCGTGGTAGACGTTACATCATCCTTTCCTAGGTTTGTGACGAGGAAGTGGAGCGTCTTTGTTTCTTTGCCCACTCGTATGGTGAGGTCGGTGTATTGGGTGATAGCACCATCCTGGTTATGTGTACCGTCTACATTCCAGATGTGGATGGGTGTCGTAATGTCACGTGTGGTGATTTGAAGTCATTTGAGCAAATTTGAACAGATGAAGTTGTCAGTTGCTCCAGAATCAACGAGAACTTGTCTTTCGGCCGTTGCGTGTGCAGATTTGAACAAAACTGGGATTCGCATAGAACGATATCTGCTATGGTACACGTTTAGGTTTAAAGCTCTAGCCCAAGCCGCCGGGTTCAAGCGTTTGGAAAATCCTCTCTTCCGAACAATTTCTCGACCATCAGGTCGCACACCTCCTGTGTCTGGGCCGTCATTGCCGCGATCTGAGCGTTAGCCTGTTGAGACGCGACTGCATAAGTCACATGTCTCGTGGGATATGATTGAGTCATCCCATATACTATATACGGTGTCTGTCCCTTATGGACTGATTTGGACTGGACCGGACTCGTACGGACCGCTTTCGTTTATCTTTATTGTCAGAGTCATATATGGCTCTTATTGTTCTTTATTGTTAAGACACCGGTATTGTCTGCTTTAGGCAGCTATTGTTCTCTGCCCTCCAATGGCATTTCTCCCTCTGGCGCACAGATCACCTGTATTGTGTTTGGATCACCTGTGCGCACAGACCATTCTTACCTAAGCGTCCTGTATATAAGGACTGCTGTTTTCACCTCTACACTTCAGAGTTCCTTCATCCTCTGAAGTGTAAGTTCCTTTCATTACTTCTCATATTACCTTTGCTCATAGACCGTCTCTAGTAACTTGTCTATTAGGTATGCAGTTGTAATAGAGTTCCTTCATCCTCTGAAGTTAACTTGTCTATTAGCTCCTTGCTTCTACTCGCTCTGTTAGTTCTGCGCTCAACAGGTTATGGGCCCTGACGCCTAATAACTAACTTGCGATCCATTACAGATCTACTCGTGTCATCTTGCTCTCTCAGCCGATCACATACTCTTTGTCGTCTTCACCCTCAGTGAGCATCCTCTTTCATTTACACTCGACACATCCTTTCTCGTCCACCATGACCTTGTCATGTGCCATTTTGGCTAGCCTCCTAAGGAGGTTCTCATGAGGAGTCTTTATGACTCTAAATTCCTCTGTGCGCACTACTCCTACTATATTTTCTATACCCGGTCTTCGTCCGGAAGTGCTTTCATAGGTCAAAAGGGGAAGACCCTTGCGGCTATAAGCCTCTCTAATGGTTGGGTGATACTCGGTTAATACCTGGGTCACTTTAAGGGGTGTGAAGGCCTGGTTAATAGTCAAACCCAGAAGTCCTTCCCTCTGTCACAACTAGGAGACGCTACTATACTATAAAGTCTTTACACAGTAGCTATGAGTAGACCTCTGCCAGGAGAAGTATTCGCTCCCCTTGTGCAGGATTCGCTGCATGGCACGTATCACTATTCTAGCTACTTAGTACCAAGACCCTTAATGGTCTGTTCTAGAGACTCCACAGACGACAGATACAATTGTTATGGGAGTTGATCCCTTTCATTGTTTCTGGAATTCGCTGTTGGCTCCTCTCTAGGGTACTACCCTTTACTGTAGATCTTTAGTAGCCCCAGACTTCATGGCCTAAGGTAGAGACAGAACTTGTGCAGACTTCGCCGTCACCGCGCCTTTTCTGATCTTGTTTTAACCCCAACAAAGCTGTCGTTCATGACTACTAGCCCTTAGTAACATTTGGGCCTAGGAGATCTCAGTATAAGGCAGCCATCAGTAAAATGATTCCACTACCATAGTATACATCCAAGTCGCACAAACTTGAGGCATGACACTTTATGTGTTATGGAGTAATAGCGCTCCTATGGCTGGACTCTACTTTCCTGTACCAAGATCTGGGCTGGTTCTGACTGCTCCTCGGAACCAGATTTACAAACATCTCAAAAATGTCTTTCCATCTCACCTTCCCTCCCACTCTGTCCCTCTTCAAGTTGGACAGAACAAACTGGCAAACTTGGAGCCAGACCTTCTCTTCACTTATGTTGATGAATGGGTGCAGGCGCCACCTCACCCACTCCGACGTTGGACCTGTCCCACATCACCCCGCCCTCGCAGCAGGTGCTGTGGGCCCAGTAGGTCCCACTGACGAGGGTCTGGCCATGATGGCCCTTTGGACCAAGCAAGAGGAGGTCATTACAGGCCTCCTATATCTGTCAGTCACCACGGAGGTCCTCTCCAGCATTCAATCCATGGCACTGTTTCCAAGTGTCCATGACAAGTACCTGCAATTGGAACACCTTTACGGTCAGGTGGGCTCTATGGCCACCTTCAATATTTGGGTCGGCTTGGCCAATACCAAGCTCCAGGAAGGTAGTCCCTTCCTACCTCAACTCCAGAAAATGTTGGATTTGAGGAGCACCCTCGTGGAGCAGGGGATGCCCGTCTCGGACATGCAAATGTCCTTCATACTCTTAGACGCGCTCCCCCCTTCATACAGTACCATTGCAGGTACTATCCTCGCATCTGGCCCCCCTGCCAACCTAGTACCTCAGGACCTAATTAATAGGTTCATCAATGAGGAATCACGTATCGCTGGTCCCCCGGCATCTTTTAACAAGATAGCCCCCGTCAAACACACGCCTCAGGTGGCACATGCACCCCAGGCATCAGGCAGCTCTGTGTCCTCGGACATAATCTGCCACTACTGCAAAAAAGTCGGCCATAAAAAGCCAGACTGTTACAAACTCAAACGGGACCAGGAAAACGCCAAAAAAGGGAGGGCTGGGCAGCGAGGGAAAGCTGCTCAGAATGCTATGATAGAGGCGCCGGACTCAATTCCGGCAAACAGGTTTGCTGTGGCCAATAGCATACCTGTACCAAAAAGCCGCCTATTTACAATAGTCAATGGCTCTGGCAAAATAGAGGAGGTACATGAGGTGCCTCAGGTTTCCCTTTACACGATGAGTGTCAACCACACTCAGACAGCAACAAGATGGATGATGGACAGTGGAGCATCAGCACATTTTACACCCTTTCTTGAAGACTACGACTCCTATACACCTCACGAAGGAGTAGAAGTTCTTCTTGGTGACAACTCTCTGCTCAAGAGTGTTGGCACGGGTTCTATCACAATCCGCACCAACAGAGGCTATGACCTCAAAATATCAAATGTGCTCCACCTACCCAATACGCACTCACGTATACTGTCCACGCCTGCCCTAACACAAAAAGGCGCAATCATCAGTTTTGACTCCACCTCTTTTGCTATCAGATTCAATGGGGAAACCATTGCGGAAGGACATAAGGCTTCTGGTCTATATTGGCTAGACGGACAACACATGAATTCAGTCCGAGCACCTGCATCTGCTAGCCTTGATGTCTGGCATCAGCGCATGGGACATATGTCCAAAGACGCGCTCAAAAGATATGCTCAAGACTCTGTAAAGGGTCTAAATATTAAAGATTCACCTGTGGAAGACAGGATCTGCCATGGTTGTGAAACTGGCAAATCAACACGTCTACCATTCCCACCTTCCCTGAAGCGTGCACAAGAACCTCTTGAAGTCATTCACAGTGACCTTGTTGGCCCTATGCAGAATAATTCTATTCAGGGCAACAGATACTTCGCCACGTTCATAGATGACTTCTCCAAAGCTGCAGTCGTTGTCTTTATGAAATCAAAGGACCAGTTTAAGGACGCCTTCCTACACTATAAGGCGTGGGCTGAAAAACAGTTAAATAAGCCCATCAAATCCTTACACTCGGACCGTGGTGGCGAGTACATCAACAATGACTTAAAGCACATACTTCGGGAAGCAGGAATCGAGCATATGCTTACGATGCCTCATTCTCCACAACAGAATGGGAGAGCCGAGCGTTTTAACCGTACGGTTATGGAAAAAGGCACCAGCATGCTTCATCATGCAGGCCTTAGCCTTGGCTTCTGGGAACAAGCGGTGCAAACCGCCGTGCAAATATATAACCGCACTCCCACTCGTTCTAATCAGTGGAAAACTCCGCTGGAGCTCTGGGATGGTACAGTCCCAGATGTCTCTTACTTTAGAGTATTCAGCTGCAAAGCCTACTATCATGTACCCGAACACAACCGGCGCAAACTAGATCCTAAGTCGAAGGAAGCCGTGTTTGTGGGCTATGAACCCCTTTCAAAGGGCTACAAACTCTGGGACAGACATAGCCGGTGCTTCATCTCTTCACGAGATGTTACATTTGATGAAGCAACCTTCCCGTCCCTGAGCGACCTGACTCGTCGCTCCCATCCTTCTACCTCTCCCGTGTCAGGTGAACGCGAAAGCGGAGCTGCCGGCGGTGAGATCTTCTTTGTAGTGCCTAGTCAGCCTACACCAGCTGTTGCCCCCACGGCGCCTCAGGGTACCCCTATCTTTGTACTCCCACCAATTCAGGTGCCCGTGGTACCCCAACAACAGCCTAGCACACCTCCGAACCCCACACCCGCTCCTGTGGACCAGACCATTTACCACACTCCCCCCTCCCAAGTCCCCCTTACAAACCCTGCTCCCACACGTCGCACCCGCTCCACAAGGCCTCTGGTAGTCTCCGCGCCTATACCTGCCCCTAACTTCAATAGGGAAGTGTCTCCTCCTAGGGAAACCCCTAGATCTCCAAGGAACACTCAGGCGCTCTCGCCTAATCGTCCAAGGCGGACCACAAGGGTACGATTCACGAATCCTTGCTACTACACAGAGGACAACGATGAATTTGTGCAGGGAAGCAGCAGGCTGGGAATGATGGACCTGCTTAATATCGCGGAGGTACCTGGCTACAAGGAACCTCAGACGTACAAGCAGGCCATGGAGTCTGATCAAGCTGTCGATTGGCTTGAAGCGTGCCAGTATGAACTGGACGCTCTCGACAAGCTTGCGGTCTGGCGCCTTGAACCCCTCCCTGAAGGAAGGAAGGTGGTCAAGTGCAAATGGGTGTTCAAAAAGAAGGCCGATGGCCGTTACCGTGCTAGGCTAGTGGCAAAAGGGTTCACCCAACTAGAGGGGGTGGACTTTGACGAAACTTTCTCCCCAGTTGCCCGCTTTGAGTCCTTGAGACTCCTTCTTGCGTTGGCTACGCTTGAAGACTGGCATATTCACCAGATGGACGTCAAGTCGGCGTTCCTTCATGGGGAACTGGAGGAGGAAATATACATGGAGCAACCAGTCGGTTTCGTCACAGCTGGCTCCGAGCACCTTGTGTGCCAGTTACAGAAGGCCCTTTATGGCCTGAAGCAGGCTTCCCACGCGTGGAATGTACAATTCCATGGGGTCTTAGTTGACCTAGGCTTCACGCGGACGTACTCTGATGCAGGAGTATACGTGTATCATCTTCAAGAGGGGGGTGACACACTTTTCGTGATCTTATATGTAGATGACATCACTATACTTGGGAGCTCCCTACCAAAGATCAATGATCTGAAAGTCTCTCTATCAAACCGATATGAGATGACTGACTTGGGTGAAATTGAGTCATACCTCGGTGTCAACATCACCAGAGATCGTGCCAATCGCACAATGACCATCAACCAATCAGATTACATCCGCGATGTGGTTAAGCGCTTTGGAATGTCTGATTCCAACCCAGTATACACTCCTCTTCCCACTGGCGCCGAGGCACACTTGATCAAGTTTGAAGATCAGGCCTCTACTTCCGAGATAAAGAAGTATCAACAGATAATTGGGTCTCTGCTGTATGCGCAGATAGGAAGCAGACCTGATATTTCCTTCGCTGTTGCGCGCCTTAGTCAATTTGCTTCCAATCCCTCACCTCAGCATTTACGCCTAGCCAAATATGTCCTGGCCTACCTAAACAGTACCATGGACTATGTGTTACGCTATGCTGGAGGGACTGACTCAGATGGAGCTGGCCTTCACGGCTACTGTGACTCTTCCTGGGGAGATCAGGAAGAGAAACACTCCACCTCAGGCTACGTCTTTCTGCTTGCCAATGGGGCCATTTCATGGTGTACCAGAAAGCAAAAGACTATAGCACAGTCTACCACAGAAGCCGAATATATGAGCCTCTCAGAGGCTTCAAATCAGGCTCAGTGGTACGCTACCTTCCTAAGGGAACTAGGGTATGAGGTATCCTCCCCTATTCCCCTACACTGTGACAATAAGGGTGCTGTAGACCTAGCACTAAACCCTGTCACTGGAAGGCGGTCCAAACACATCCTGATCAAGCACCATGTAGTCAGGGAATACGTTGAAAACAAGGTCATACACCTAATACGTACTCCTACAGGGGAAATGGTTGCAGATGGACTTACTAAGTCACTGCCCAGAGAACCCTTTGACAAAATGGTCGCTGATCTAGGAATGGTGTGAGAAGGGCTTCAGAGACGTCGAGCTGTTGTGCTCAAAGTCAAATGGTCGTTACTCCTTGACTTTCAAGAAACGTCCAAATTACACTGTCAATGGTCGTCGATCCTTGGTTTATCAACAAGGACGTCACATTGTCGTGTAAAGCACAACATGTTCTCTGATCTACAAGCTAAGAAAAACCCTTCTTAAAAGATCTGGATTGAGAGTAGTACAGCTCTTCAAAAGACTATCATCTGGTCTATATAGAGCCTGCAGATTCCTGCCCTTCAGAAGATAGTCCTTTATCATAGGACTCATGAAGCGCATTCAGGGATGTAGAGAAGATCAAAATTTACCAAGATTTTAATCTTAATCCCAAATTTCTGCATAACTCCCCACTCCAAATTTATCACATCTGTCTACTATGGACTGTCTCTATCATGGAGGGATGTTGAGACGCGACTGCATAAGTCACATGTCTCGTGGGATATGATTGAGTCATCCCATATACTATATACGGTGTCTGTCCCTTATGGACTGATTTGGACTGGACCGGACTCGTACGGACCGCTTTCGTTTATCTTTATTGTCAGAGTCATATATGGCTCTTATTGTTCTTTATTGTTAAGACACCGGTATTGTCTGCTTTAGGCAGCTATTGTTCTCTGCCCTCCAATGGCATTTCTCCCTCTGGCGCACAGGTCACCTGTATTGTGTTTGGATCACCTGTGCGCACAGACCATTCTTACCTAAGCGTCCTGTATATAAGGACTGCTGTTTTCGCCTCTACACTTCAGAGTTCCTTCATCCTCTGAAGTGTAAGTTCCTTTCATTACTTCTCATATTACCTTTGCTCATAGACCGTCTCTAGTAACTTGTCTATTAGGTATGCAGTTGTAATAGAGTTCCTTCATCCTCTGAAGTTAACTTGTCTATTAGCTCCTTGCTTCTACTCGCTCTGTTAGTTCTGCGCTCAACATAGCCTGCTCGTCATTCGACAATACGCGGTTCGTGTGTATGGCGACAGTAGTGACAGCAGGAGTTGGTAGTGATGAGGTGTTGGGGATGGAAGATGCGTAGGGGGTTGTGGTAGCCTCAGCGATGCGCATGCCCTTTTGTGGGCAATTACGCGAGATGTGCCCGTGAGCATGGCAGCGAAAACAGTGTCCTTCTTTCTGAAGCTGGGCCTTGTCATAATCGGTGAGAGCCACATTGGCTCAGGCACGTCCAACATCCATGGCATTTGGATCGTGATTTTTGCTGAGGGCTTGGACCCACTGGTCCCAGTTGTGTACCCCCTTTTTCTGGCACGGAGTTCTGCTCTTTCCGAGCCGGTCCTTAAGAACCAAGTATTCAGCCTGTTGTAGTCGAGCGGTGGCCTTCCACTCATCCCAGGTAATGGGATGTTGAAAGCGGATGGCATTGATTACTAACTGGTTAGGAAGTCCATCCTGGAACAATTCCAGAGTCGTGGCTTTGTCAGGGTTGTAGCCAGCCTTTGTGACTAGGGTCTGGAATTGTGTGATGTAGGAATCAATATCCTCCCCCTTCATGCTGTGGGTTTGGAGAGTCTTGCAGGCTCTGGTTTGTTCTCCCATGTCAGTGTATGCCTGCGTAAAGCAGGTGTGGACTGTGTCCCATAGATTTATTTCATTGTGGTTGACACCTGTGGCTATTTGTTCGTCAAGCCACCAAGTTTGTTCGTCCACCCAATCATCGACGAGTGGTCCCCTCAGATAGGAGAGGAGGGTCATCACCCATCGGTACGGGACTGACAGTTGCTCGACGTCTGGGTTCATCCCTTTATAAATGGTGAACACTCGGAGGAATGAACGACTCTGCTCTCTGTTCCCATCAAACACTGGGGGTGGGTTTCCTCCAAGGTGTCCATTGCCTCCTGGTGCAGGGGGGGCTCCTGTGGCTCCTATTGGTGGGGCTACACCACTGCCACCACCACCACCACCGGGTGGGATTCCTCCTCCACCACTGGGAGGGATTGGTGCTCCTCCTCCGCCACCACTTGGCACGGAGCTTCCTCCTGTTCCTCCTCTGCTCGTGAGAGTAGTATTGGCCGAAGATTGTATTGGTTGGGCCATTGCGTATGACAGGAACGCTGATGAGGGGAGATTGCTTGTGTGAACAGGAACGCTGGGCGGGTCAATGTCAATTCCAGAGGGGTTGCGTGATTTTATAGGCCCGACATTTAATGTAAGGGGCACTGCGCTGATCGTGTACCACTGTCCTTCAGCTGGGGAGTAGTCAATAAACTGCCCACAGGTGTTTGTCTTCAAGGTAGTGGATTTGTCGGTGTGTTTTGGTTGACTGGTTGAAGATAAAATATCCTTCGACTCCTTTGTGTTCTCCCCAGACCGCAGCTCCTTTGATTTTGTCTGAGAGTTCGTCAGAGCTAAGGCGGTGGATGTATTCGGGTTTGAACTGGGTTCGGCTTTGACTGGTAGTCGCCACAATGAGAGACTTGACTTAATGTAACACCACCACAGGGGCGCTCAGTACGACGTGTACTTTGTAAGTCACAACAGGTCACAGAAAGGGTATAGGTCGGTCAAGACCTAGAGCGATGATGCACAAGTATCACTTGGTCTCCCAGGACACAAGGATAATAGTGGGGTCAGGACAGGCTCAAGCGCAAAGGTGAGCGAAAGGTTCAACTCAAGCGCAACGGCGAGTTCACTTGGGGTTGTGAGACAGATGATGCAGTATTACACAAGAAGTCAAGTCTACCGTACAAGCTAGGTATGAGTCAACTTATATAGAAGTACATGATGTTTGTGCAAGACAAACATATGGCGCGATCCTAGGGTACTGGCCCCAGCAAGCTATAAGTAGAACAAAGGGAAAACCCTGTAGGTAATATGAGCGATGTAGCGGTATGACACCTCGCTACGCTAGACTCAAGTTTGAAGAGTAAGTGAACTGTAAGGGAGCACACTCAAGCCTAGCACGGAGATAAATCACGCGCCGAACGTACAGTCACAGTGGAGGGACAGAAACGTGGAGTCTTTATGCAAGAACTCAATCTGTCAGAGATATCACACTGTGGTACGCTGAGTGGAGAACCAAGAGGACAAGTTCAGATTGGAGAAGGTAAGGAATACAGGGAAATACGCACCTGAGTGGAGAACCAAGAGGACAAGTTGGTTCCACTCAGGACGCTACAGGAGGGTTTATATACACTACTGATGCTGACTTTGAAATGAGTCTAAACACTATTACTAAGTGTACAGTAAGACTCTGTGACTCAGGAGCTGACGCGTCGTGTCTAATAATAGCGCTATCTATTGTGCTGACTGATGCACTTGTCATAGCTGCTGACGTGTCTCCTTATCTGCTGAGTAAAACCTAATACAGCGAGTAAGCGTAAACTACTAAGCATATTCTAGAGCATTCTAGAGTCTTCCATCCTTATCTACCAATCATGAGAGTTCGTATATAAAGGGAATGTGACCGGATTTAGGTTGTCCTGTTAAGGATACAACTGTCCCAGGGTCACGTGCTTGAGGGTGCACATGGTGGCATCATGTGACTTACAAAGTCTCGTACTTTGGCCCTTTATATCTTCGCTCTATAAATCCGTAAAAATACAGAAAAATAGGGAAAATAATACGCGTCCATGACAAGCGAATTCCGCGGAGTCATGCGTGCCTCAAAAGAGGTCAGTGGGTACGGGAGATTGTAAAATGGGGTGTCATAACGGTCATGCGCTAGGTGCGAGATAGGAGTCGATATGGAGAACTGAAGGGAATGGGGGTTGTGCGGTCCATAGAAGACGACGTGATATGGAAGGAAGGGGAAAAGACAAAGGGAGGTTCAGAATCATAACACCGGCGTTGGTATCGTGGCGTCGCAGCGCCGCATTGGAGTCGTGGGGGCCTGGCACAACATTGAAGTTGTGGGGACACGGCACAGCGTTGTTGTCGGTGTCACGGTGTGACATCGGTGTCGTGGGGGCACGGTGCGGCGTTGTTGTTGTGAGGGCACGGCGCGGCATTGGTTTCGTGAGGGCACGGTGTGGCATCGGTTGTCATGAGGGCCTGGCACCATGTCAGTGTTGTGGGGGCATGGCGTGGCATTGTTGTCATGGGGGCGCAGCGCGACGTTGGTGTCATGAGAGCCTGGCACCACGTTGGTGTTGTGGGAGCATGGCGCGGCATTGGTTTCGTGAGGTCCACGTCGTGGGAGCACAGCGCGGTGTCAGTATCGTGGGGGCGCGGCACCCCGTTGTTGTCGTGGGGGCACGGTGCGTCGTCAGTGTCGTGAGGGCCTAGCACCACCTGGTGGGGGCACAGTGCGGCGTTGGTGTCGTAGGGGCGCCCTGCCACATTGGTGTCATGGTGTCACGGTGCGTTATTGGTATCATGGGGGTCCACGTCAGTGTTGTGAGGGCATTGGCACAGCATGGTGTTGGTGTTGTGGTGTTGTGGGCCTTGTGGCGCCCAGCGAGAACACATTTTAAACCTATAAAGAATAAAACAAAAAATGTTATGGTTAGTTACAAGTCTAAAAGGATGAACAAAAATACTTAGCTTTTGAGGGTTGGACAAAGCAACACAGATGCTTGATACACCAGTTGGAGTCTGGTCCAGCAACCCGTGAACCCATGACACGGGTACAGGTTTTGTGTGGGTCACCAATTCCATACCCATACCCATACCCGCCCAGACCCATGGCATACCCAGGCGGGTGGAAACCCTTGCTATTCACTAGTTTTCCCCTTGCTTTCCTCTGCTTTAACTTTTTTTTTCTTCTTTTGGTTGCTGGACCGATATTTGTTATGCTTACATAATACAAACCCTAGGGTTACAAGCTTATATAAGGGGGATGGTTCCTGGTGACCGCTACCTTAGGCATTCAGTGGGAAGTGCCCCACCCTCAGCTGGTAGAGCCAGCTGGCACCTTTCCTGGAAAGTTTCGGGTCACTGGTCAGCTTCATAAATTCAAACTTGATGTTCTTGCTCATGAACTGCACAACAGGCCTCAGTCACAGTCTCGCCAGCTGCCAGTATGTTGTGTGAGATCAGTGCAAGGCAAGTTGGGCAGACATGCCTGATGTGGAGGGTCATCCAGAGTGGGATGGTTTTTCATATTTGCTCAAAGATGGTTTTGGGACCTACATTCTGAACTCGAAGACAGCAAGGGACCAACTCGAAGCCGACGCCATACCCCAAAGCCCGGCCCGGCCACCAGGTCCGTTCAAAGCAAATTGCGATTATGACCTGAGTCGTATCGTAGCATTGATAGCAACCAATAAGATAGGAAGAGTAGTGCGACAGCAGCCCTCATGGACGTATCTATCTAAGGGAAGAAAGCTGAGATCATGTCCACATGAAACGTCATGACTGTTCACGCATGGTTGATTCTTCATAGACAGAACCAACGGTGGTCAGCGAAGACACAGCGGAATAAAATAGTTTGACGCACTAAAGAATTCATATGAAAGCCAGCACAACGCATTACTGGGCATGTGCGTGACTACGCGCGGTGTAAGTCCCCTCGAGAATCCACGTAGCCCGTCTCGTCGCCATATGATTTTGAGCGCATCCAACATCCCTCGACAATATCTAATCTCCGGGTCGCCGGAGGTACCCCGTGTCTGCAACAATGTCTTTGCAACATCGAGTGGGGTCGTGAGACCTGCAGCTACGCCACCGGCAACACCACCAGCAACGATGTGTGATAATGGGGAGTATTCGCCCCGGGGATTCATGAATTTCTTCACGTGTTCATACACGGTGAATTGGGCCGCGGTGAACGGTACGGTCATGGTGAGCGTTGTTGGATATGAAACGTAGAAGGCGGAGAACCCTTCGTTGCGAAAAACGGTGCTGGCGCAGGTGAACATAGAACGAAATTCAGATTGGTGCACTTGCATTCGTTGTTTTATAACTGCACACGCTCTGAGCCCGATTCAAAGCATACAGAGGGGAGTCAACGCACCATCAAACGGGTTCATCAGCGCATCGCTGGCGATTGTTGCTGAGGCACCGGCAAGGGCTAGCGAAACATCGGGTCAACGCCAAAGCCAGGCCCCGAAAGGAGAAATCAATCATAAAGAAAGACTCACGCGCCGAGAACCATCGGTGCGCGCTTCCTTCCTTATTGCCACCAGTCATCTCTTTGACAGCCTCATACATTCCGAAGTGGACAGCATGCGCTGGGCCGGCTCCCATAATCACCGAAGACACGCCCCGCCATAGTGCACGCACACCCTCGGTCGAAGATATCCGCGTGAATGCATTGCCGATCCCTGTATACACCGCTGCTGGCGAAGTAGCGAACACTTGCATACGTGTCTAAAGCCATGAGAGTGAGGATTCAGAGCGCGTAGAGGGAAGTGGGGCGTACTTTTATGCTGTCGACCGGGAACATTACCGAGTGCTCCGTGATGCCAGCCTGGAAGAAAATGCTCAGTGTCTGGCCTGCACCTGTAAGGCAAGAACGCGTACGAGTGCGCCAGCAAGCATGTTAACCTATAAAGGCGCGAAAAACTGTCAGAACTGAGCTGTCAGAATGGAGCCGCAGCGTACACCTAAACCGGCATTGGGAGACAACGCCTCGTATTCATCTTCATCAGACATTCTTCGTTAGGACGGGGTACGTGTAAGGGGAAATGGAACTTGGGGGATGGAGGAGGCGGAGGCGTCGCGGTGGGTGTCGTGGAGAGAGGCGAGAAGAACGGGAAAAAGAGAAGAACGGGTGAGCTATTCGCTCCCGGTTTGGCCAAGTGTAAACCCGACGTGACTCTCAGCTCAGCTCAGACTGTCGGTATAACGTATCACTGCGGAGTTTGGATATCGGGTCCAATACACGCGCTGTGGGAGGGCTTGGGGAACGCGTATTCCAATCATCGGGTCTGTCCAATCCCATCCACTCTTTTTTTCCTAGCACATGCGACGTTTCACTAGTTTCACTCGTCATCGCGTCGTCTCTTACATACCAACCCGCATATATGTAGCTCTAACATCTCATAGACTCCCGCGGACTCAAATTACTCAAATTCACCTTCTTCTGCGCCGCCGCGAATCGATCGTGCTCCTCTATATCTCTGCAGGCACTGCATCAGCTTCATGTCTCAAGGCGAGAAATGAACTTCTCACGTTGCTTCCCACGGATAGTCCAGCCTGGGTAAAGACTCATCTAAGTTCCATCTAATCCACCAGAGATCGATCATTGGCCCACTCACCATAGGTCCCCCACCTCATCGCCCACATAGTAACTAGAACGCCCTTAGTTTCAGGGACAGTCGTTCGAATATCTGTTGGAGGTACTTACGGAATATCCTCCGGGAGCGAGCCAAGCTTGGGCTTCAATTTGTTATGGACCACAAAGACTCCAAATTTGGTCTTCGCGCCTTCGCGCTTGTGGTCAGGCAATGACTGCAACGCGTTCTCGGCGTCTTTTTGAAGTTCGGAAACAGCATATCTGAGGCCCGATTAACAGATCTGGAATGGGTGGCCCGCCAACAGCACTTACTGCAGGGTCTTCCTCGAGTCGTCCACTTCGTCCTATAGCGGGGCGTGCACGATGAGTGTGACATCGACCCACCGGGAAGAGATACACGAACTACAATCAAAACCCGCTTTCCAAGTAGGATCTCCTCTACCTCGGGACCACTATTAGATCATAAGTTGAAGTACAGCAACGAGGCATCGTGCCGAGAAGCGTGTCACGTACAGCCATTGAGTCCGGATGACCTCACTCCCGATCTGTTCATCCGTGACTCCGGGCACAGGCTCATATAGAGATAGGCAGATCGCATAGATGGGTACGTTTTTGCGTGTGTCAGGACTCTTCAAGAAAGTTCGCTACGGCACTCGTTGGCCCCCAGAGGCGGGAGAGAATGAGAGTAGGACCGACAGACCAGAACACGCGCCGGAAAGAAGCCGCTGCGAAAGAAAAAACAAGTTGTGGGTGCGAACTGCAAAGAACGATATTGCGTACTAACCCTCCGCCTGCGACCATCAAAGATGAATCAAAGAGATGAAGCGCATTGGAGATCAAGATTTCCCTACCGATTGCTATCAAGAGATCGGGTTTGAACTCCCTGATCTGTTCCGCCGACCTTTTGATGATATTGTGCACTTCGTTGTATGTGACGTGAATGTGCTCCGGTTCAGTCGCCATGGCTCTTGATATAGCTTGATAGCTATAAGTCGATAACCAGACGGCGTTTGGGTATAACAGTCACGTGACACTCGGACCAACGTCAATCTGGGAGTGAATCACGACTTGAAGCCACACCACGACTGAGACACAATGTCTGGAACTCCTGGACCTTCGAATACAGGAAAGGCTATAGCGAGCCTCGCAAAAATGCCCGCAACAGATACGACCCGAGCAGGTACCCAAAAAATGAAATTTATCCCCACTCTTCCGATCCGACGGAAGAAGGAGTACGTACGTCCCAGAGCGATTCGTGGTCCATACTTTACTCATGATTGACCAAACCATTCAGGGAGGTCAAGCAAGTCAGTGCGTCTGCCTCCGTCGGAAAATAATGTTCTGTCGTTGACACAAAGCAATTCGAAAGGAGCCAGCGGCACCCGCACCACCAACTCCCACAGGTACCCCTTCTGAGCGTGGCGGTGGCCGGGGGCAAGGGCGTGGCCGTGCGCGCGGCGACTCGTCGAGAGGTGGTGGGCGCGCCGCTGCACCCCCGCGCGCTCCTCCGCCGGAGATGACAGCAAGTGGACCATTTGCGATGGGGCCATCATTGGCGGGTTCTTCCGCCTGGCGCAGCGGTCCGCGTGTCTCTTCGATACCCACCGCGCCTCCGGGGTCCTCCCGACCCGGCAGCACTCGGCGCGAATCTCACGAAAACGGCCGCTCCCGCGCTCAAGAAGGAGGAACGCGTCGACTCGCGCGTCCATGTCGACGACGACGACGACGCCTGAAGTCTATTCGGACCCAGACGAGGGCGTGGAGATCGTGGATATGAGAAACGTGCACACGATGGACTGGATGGCTCCGGAGAGCGTGAAGTGGGAGAGCGCTCGTGATAGGTCGAAGAAAAGGGCGGCGAAGGTGGAAAAGGAGGAGGATGAACTGGCACTGGACAAGGGGAAAGGCACGCGTTCTTTTTGGATATATTCCTGACTCAGGAGAAAGCTAATGATTCTGCCTCGCTTTAAGCTAAGCACGGACCAATAACTACGGAGGGGCCACCCGTAGATGATGTGGGCGACATCAATTTTGCCAATGCCCTAGACCTCAGCGAAAGCGAAGAGGAAGAAGTGATGGAAGATATCATCGACGATTTCGCACGAGACAGCGAAGTAAGCCAACTGCACGTTTTGCGCTCCCATGGAGAACTGATTTTTCTTCACCTTGGGCAGGATCAAACCTTACGGCAAGAACGGCTCTATTTCTTCCAATTTCCGTCACCTTTTCCTTCTTTCGTCTCCAAATCGTCAGAGCCCTCCGATCCCGGTGAACAAAGCCACGTCTCCGAGCACCAGGTTAAACGTGTCTCGTTCTCAGCCGATACGAAGCCGCCCGCTTCCGTACCCGAAGATGTTGATAAAGACAAACCACCACCGCACGTCGACGGCGTGATTGGACAGCTCGAGATTTATAAGAGCGGCGCAGTCAAGATGCGACTCGCGAATGGTATTCTCCTGGATGTAAGCCCCTTCCTTTTTCAGGCGAGACATGGATTGACATGAGTTGCATAGGTTACCGCCGCGACGCAGTCGTCATTCTTGCAACAAGCCGTTCATGTTGATCATGCGACCAAAAATTTACGCGTGCTCGGGGAGGTTGGCAGACGCTTTGTTGCCACTCCCGATATCGATTCTCTTCTCGAAGCTATGACTCAGGCAGACGAGGCAGCTATCACAAAGATCGAAACCGAAGGCTTACTTCCGATGGACACGACATAGAATACAGATGAGAGAAAGGTGTACACGTGCCGCGAGTTGGTCGTTGTGGGATACATTAAAGTACACATTATCGTAACGTAACGTAAGTAATGGAGGATGAACGACAGAAATACGCGAAATGTGATAGATCTGTTTTCAAAGCTGCAAGAAACCAACACAGAAAATTAAAAAAAAATCGAAGGCACGCATGTGACACGATCCTATATCCTCTGAATTCCCAAATCGTCGACAAACTTCCACCACACGTCGTCTTGAGGAATCTGAGGAGCTCGAGTACTCATACCCTCGTCCATGACGATGTCCTGAAATTGTTGCAACTGTGGGAATTGACTGTACTGCATCGACTGCTGGGAGATTTGGGGCAATCCCAACGCCTCAAAATCGAAATCTAGGATTTCTTCTTCGATTGGCAGGGACACAAGTGGAGCTTGCTGGTGCCCGCCGTTTTGTGAAGGAGGGAACTGTGTACTCTCTGTAGGCGTCACGAATCCGTTCTCGAGAGGAAGCAAGGTCTGTTCCTGTGGTACGAACAGCGACGGCGGACGGAAATCTGGCACACTTTGAGTGGGGGTTGCGTCCTGCGCGGCAGAATACGACAGTCCAAATTGCGACTGCCGAACCTCCTCTGGTACAGAACCCGTAGATGGGAGAGACCCGTACGGGATCTGCGCTATGGCCTGGGTATCTGGTTGGTGAGGAGGTGAGGACCCGTCGCTCGAATATGCAAGAGGAGAATGACGTGAGAGAGAATGAGGAGAATGCGAAGAATGCTGCGAGTGT
Source organism: Lactarius pseudohatsudake (assembly GCA_021525015.1). Classification (NCBI taxonomy): domain Eukaryota; kingdom Fungi; phylum Basidiomycota; class Agaricomycetes; order Russulales; family Russulaceae; genus Lactarius; species Lactarius pseudohatsudake. Next base: position 305,935 of record JAKELH010000032.1, on the reverse strand, counting down.
GCCGAATTCGCTGCAATGTCCCCTGAAAGGGTCGAGTCAGGGGAAGGAGCATTGCTTCCGTGCGGACTATTCGAAGGTGATTTGTTGATGACGGCACCCTTTGTACCGCCAAATGCGGAGAGATCGTGGATGTCGTCGGGTAAGTTGAGTGAAAGGTGGGTCCCGGGATGCCCATTTACAGTGGCACAATAAGCGGAGTATGTATGATGGGCGCGACTCCGAAGCTTTTCTAACATTGGCTAGAAATGGCATCCCGTTAGAGGGATAGTGGAGGTGAGAAGTGATGAACCGCCTCGTACCACGGTTGCTGCTGGGCGACATGGCCCAGACCCTTCTTCGTAGACGGCCACGGATTGATCGAGCAGCGTCAAGGCGTTACGAGCAAGCTTACAGCCAGGACTCTTGATCACAATCGCCCCCAGTAAAATCTGAACATCCGGTGAGTGAGGAGACAAGCCCGCCATATGGCCCATATCATACTTACCGATGACGTATAGAAACTAGACCAAAAGAACCAGACGCGACCGGCTACCCTGGGGTGCGCACTTGTGAGGCTCTTCAATCCATTGATCAAAATATTGGCACTGCGATAAACCGCAGCCACGGATTGGCCATATTCGTGTTGGAAGGGATCCGGAGAGTCGCGTAATGCCTCTGCAAACCAGCATCTGTGTATGTATATGAGGTCTGCACATTTTCGTCAGCCAATAATTGCCGTCGGATGACGATGTATACTCACTGGATTCGCGCTCACATACGGGGAAGAACTGCTGCATGGCGCAGGAAGGATCAGCGTCCCAATCTCGCCCTCCCGTCTCGTGCACGGGAGAAAGAAGATGCGCGGGTAATGGGAATGACCGGATGCGCTTGTCCAGTTCCAATAACGATGAATAGCTCGCCCGGTGCACAGAAAATGCGCGCTGTACTGATATAGAAAGGCAAACGGCGGAGTATCGGAACTTCCACGCATGAACTGGTGACGAATCAACATCACGTCAAAAGAAGAGTTAGTACCTAAATGAGACCACTCACAACCGAGTCCCAGATTACCAGATGGCAACAGGAATGGGTCGAGATCCCGTGGGAACCGACAGTCCGAGTGTGCGAGATTCAGGGTGGGGGGACGCCCATGCAAAACACACTACAATCACGACTTTCACTCATAGCGCCTAGAGGTATTGACTAGCACTTACAGACCAGCACTCCCAGGTGAAGAACTCCCAAAAGATAGATCGACGTCGCTGGACTTCCTCCTCACTGAGATTCCAGCCCGCGCTATCGCGCTCTAAACGAAATTCAGAGGAGTGTTCAGAGAAGTGGCATCACGATTACAAAGACTCTTACGCAACCCTATCTGAGGAACCGGAGAGTTTTGTCAGATTCGACCAGAAGGTAAGGTGAGACCCGGCGGCCTACCATGTGAACGACTTTGGTACAGAGCCCATTGAGGAGCCACCTACGTTCGTTGCCTGAACGATCCGTCAAAAAGAGGAAGTGTGACATCATGAGTATGGCCTGAGCCGAGGCACACGTCGCCCCGTTGACGATAGACTCCAAAGAGAAGGTTGCACATGCAAATGCGTGATACTGCTCCGCAATCGTTCTTGCGCTTGGGTGAGGATCAAAGAGGGCGCCAATGCTGAGAATCATGAAAAAGACGGAGAGTCGATGAGGCTCGAAGTTGAGCAAGGAAATCACGCCGTTAGCAGAAGAGTAGAGTGGCTCCAGGATAGCATGCTCAAAGTCACCACGAGGCACAGGGTCAAATCTACAATCACCCGTCATCAAAGGCACTAGCGCTGACTCGAATCAAAGACTCACAACCAGGCTGCATTGCAATAGTACAGGTCGGCTAGTTCATTTGCTCGCTCACGAAACGGGATGTACTCTGCGAAGTCCGCTATCATATGCGCACGATCACGGAGCCCAAGTGGAAAGGCGTGAACGAGCTCCAGGATTCCGTAAGGTAATCCCAAGTAATCTGGTCCATGGATGGTGCTTAAATCATTTGTTTCCACTTCCTATCAACGACTGTCAGGAGTGTCCCGGTGGTACCAAGAGAGAAGTAAATTACTGGCATGAGATTTTGTAGAAACTATAATTTCCGCCAGCAAAGTATCAGCGGTATGTAAGCACACAAGAGAAAGAAATTGCACCTCTGCGCCCGCTGTCTCACCATAATATTGGGCCTTTCCTTCGCAGTCGATAGCCAGAGAGCCCAAACTCTTAGACACGCTCTCCATGTCACCTTCATACTTCACTTTGCTCGATTCATCATCTTGTAACGAGTCCTGTGAAAGAGAGTCATCCCCAAAAGCGGGAAGAGGTAGAGACCCATTCTGGGCATGAGCAAGTGCAGTCTCAAGCTGCTTTATCCTGGCAGACATGGTTTTGACTTGTTCGGTGAGCCTCTGGGCATGGGCCATTAAAACTCTATACGACGACGTGCAATGCGATAAGAATGTCAAAACGCAAGGGTTGGGCATATGCCTTACTTGTTTCCCTTCGTGGCGGCCAGGGTTCCTTCACATGGAGGTTAGGATAGCCAGTATCAGCAAAGAATAAATACTGACCATCTGGACAGATGGCGGCGCAACCTCTTCTGATGCACGACTGACAAGGGAAGGTCCTTTATCGGGGCCTAGATGAGAATCAACATTTGAGACCACCCAAGGACACACACCTGTCGCACTTGAGCTTTGATCTGGGGATCCGGCCATGAGTTGATTGCGAGATCTATAGTGAGCTTATGCCAATATCCAGGACTAGGCATAAACGACAAACCTTCTACATTCTGCACACGAGAGGCCAGGCTTCCCCTTGCGAGAATCTGCAGGAGTAGAAGTCGTTGACGGTAAAGGAGCGGCACTCATACTCCGGACGCGACTTTTGTGGACTGCGACCGAACGAAGAGGTTGAGGGTGCTTGGGCGCTTAGATGGAACGAAGGACAGCTGATGAGAATTTAGTGCTGGAGGTAGAGTAGTAACGACAAGGAAAAAAGAGCTTGGGTGTTGACGGTAGGTTGTGGGGGGATTGTTTCCAAGGAAAAAGGAAATCCACTACAGTTCCGAGGTCCAAATATCTATGCCGGCTGCTGTCAAGGTGCGCACAGTCTCCGTCTCCGCGTTAGTAGTTAGAGTATACCAGGATGGCGCAATAACTTGCAAAAGGTTTAGGAGAGTCCTGAGTGCGTCACAATCAGATCTTTCCATATCTTCTACTTTCCTTCACGGCAGCATTCGAATACTACTGTAGTACGTTTGGTCACCATTGCATGGGGTCTTAGATCTTAGCCTCAGCGCCCAGCGCGGCCCTGACGTCCGCATTATTGGTGTGCCTTAGCGGCGTCATTCCTGTGGATCTAAAGGGCACGAGACCAATGCGAATCATGCAATGCTCCGTAGAGGTTCTCGAAACGGTTTTGAATGTACACTGTCATGAAATTACAGTCGCCACATATAAATGATCAAATAGGTAACGATAGATCCGCCGAGCGCATAGAAACTAGCCTGTCAATACTGTAGATCAGCAAACGATGCACCCTTTGTCATACGTGAGTGGCGCAGGCTTGGCGTTCTTCATGGTGATGTTCCCCATCAGTATGTCGTTCCGCATCCGCAAATCCTCGACCTCCTTCTCGATGTCCCTCCGGTGTGCTTTCTCTTCTTTGCGCAGCTGCAAAAGAAGTGGCAAGGTCTTCGCGACCTCTTCCCATCTTTGACAACGTTCCTGTATCTTCGTTCCGTACTCGGCCGAATTGTCAAATAGCTCTGGGTCCCACGAGCTTCCCGACCGAATGTCCACCCTCTCATTGTCCGAGAGAAGATAGGACAAGAACAAGGCGACTGGTACCTGGTCGGGTCCAAGGGGGGATACCCCTACATTGAGTGCTCGCAGATGGGGAAATACCCGCATATTCGCGGGTGGCGGTGGCGGCGGCTGCTGCATCTCGACAACCTCGGCGTCCAAGTAAATCTCGAGATGAAATAAATTAGGAAAGTTTTGGCCGATGGTCGGTAGGGAGTGAATCGTAAGACAAGGTTTCGAGAGCAGTAATGGTTCAGGGTTCAGGACGAGGAATTCGATGGCTGGGAGCGCCGCACCAAACTCCGCCAAATCGGCCTCGGAGATCTGGAGGGGTAAGTTGTGACGCAACTCGAGACGAATAAGTTGCTTGAGTGAAAGGATTGGATGAAGGTGTGCCGGCATCAAGGGTTCGCAAGCGTCTTGCTCTTCGATACCAACGATTACGTCGACTGCGATCGTCTCCAAAGAAGGATAGCATCGGGTCACATCGGTAAGGAACTCTTGCACCGCAAGGGAGCTCTCCGGAATTACACTCTCTACTGAAAGGCTTCTGATCCGCGGGAGGAATGCGCCTCCAGTAAGGTAATTGCGCATATCTTCCAATGTAGAATCAAGACAAAGGTCATCCAGCACGGGGAAGGCGCCTTCCTCTAGCGTGTCCGCTATCACCGGTGCTGGCGTGCACCCTATACCACCCAAGTTATCAAATTGCACGACCCTGAGTTCGGGTAACAATGACAAGCTCTTCAGAACCTGACCACCAAGAGATTGCTTGGGTAAAGTTATCTCCTGTAATTCGTGTAAATGAGATAACAGGTGCTTGAGTACTGGGTCGTGGTCTGCTCCGTCATAATCGACGAAGCATTTGAGAGAGAGGAGGGATGGCATGCGTCCGACAACATCCGTAGCCAATGCCATTGGGTCTTCGGTGTTGAAGCTAAATCCGAATTCCTTTACTTTGTCGTGCATGAAGAGGACCGCGTGCTGCGACCTTGAAGCTCTATGTTCGGTTTCCCACCAGAGACGCCGCAGATTTGGGAATACCTCAAGGGAGGTGCGGGATCGCGCGAGGTCGTGAAAGACACTATGTCCTAGGCAGACAGCTCTGCCTGACGCCAACCGGTCTGTGCCAAATTTGAGGGTGCGCACGCGGCGAGCATAGGGGGCAAAGCGCGCCCAATCTTCTGGGGTCGGAGTGCGTCGAAATGTCTAGAAAGGTTTTCAGGGCTGTCGTCTAGGGCTGCGCCTACTGACTCACATAAAACTCCGTCCCACCTCGCCGAGGGTGGAGAGGAGCGAGAATTTGTAGCAAGTAGTACAAATCATCCACTTCCGCCCAGACGTAGTCTATGGCAACTTCGCGCCAGTTGCGGCACACGAGAGCATTTGATGCATTCGACGCGCGAGTTCCAAAGCTGAATATGATTTGCAGGAGTTCAGGGATAGCTAGGACACGTTGGGTGGTGGATTCGAAACCCAACTGGGGCATGTTTGTGCTACAGTGAGGGACAGTTTACGTAAAACTACAAGCAACCACGACTAATTGAGGCGATTCCCACACACTCGCGCGCACACACCCCCTCCGTTTCGAAATAAAGTGACGATGTCTGAGTGAGAAGGAAGATCAGTAAATGAAGATCAATCGATGGAAGATAGGTTAGAAAGAAAGAGTCAGATATAGCGAGCTCAACCACCAAAGTGGCCTTGCTCGAAGGTAGCTGAGATAAGTTTCTGCAGTGTGGGGTTTTCCCACTAAAGCCAAATGCCTCAAACATCCTTAGAAATTATGAACTATGAACAAGACTTACCAATCGACATCGTGGCCATAAAACAAGAGCGAACAACACTGAAAATTGAACCAAACCATCCCAAGATCACGTGCTTGCTTCTCGCCACGACCATTCCGCGTACCAACTTGAGCACAATACGCTAGTTGCATCATGTCCACTCCAACGTCAGGTACTCCTCAGCCCACATCCTCCCAGCAGGGACAGTCGTCGGCGGAAACTCCGCAATTCGTCGCCTACCCTCTTGCCGCAGGCCAGCAACCACAGCTTTTACCCCAGGCGTCGACCTCGAGCGAGGCTGCCAGGACACAGCCCCAAACCCGCCTTCCCACCGCAGAGACACGCAAAGATAGGTCTTTGGTCGACTTTCTGCTCATGCTCGATGACTACGAACCGTTGGTATGTGGCTATTTTGGAGGGTATGAAGTACTCTCACCGACTTATGAGTAAAGATCCCGGACGAAGTCACGGATTATTACCTTCAACGTGTTGGTTTCGATTGCCAGGACGCTCGCCTGTGAGTTTCATGCCACCTTACACACTCACACAAACATGTCCCGATGTTGGCGCGAACTTGCAGAAAGCGTCTTCTCGCGCTGGCTGCGCAGAAATTCGTCTCCGACATCGCTGCAGATGCATATCAACATGCTCGGATTAGGACTAACGCTACTGGTGGGCGTGCCCGCGCTAATCAGGGTCCTGGGACCTCGAGGGTGGGTGTTCAATGTTCCCTAGTATCATGCCCCTGGCGTCCACCGCGTCGCTTTCCATATCCTTTGAACACACACACGGTTCGTTTATTGATTTCTCTATCGTGCCCATAGGACAAAACCCGAACGACCCTCACGATGGAGGACTTGAGTGCCGCACTCTCGGAGTATGGGATCAGTTCCCGCAAGCCCGAATTTTATCTCTAGACCTTGAGAGCTAGACGAGGTGCTTACTGGTCGTGAGTGCAATGGACTAAGTTTGCTCTACTTGTACTTTTAATTGTCATTTGTTGAATATGCATCAATGTTCTGCCAACTGACGTTGGAAATATATGTGTACAGGCGAGAAATTGTGAATGATCGACTTTTTCGGGACTCATATGATTCGCTTCAACCCCCCCAACTTATATAGCCTCTTCAGGGAGCCTATACCCACCCTGGCGGCGGACCTGTTGGCGACGGTGAGAAAAGCTGGCGTGATGTCATAATGCACACGAGCATTCACCTCGTCGAATATTTCCATCTCCAATAACGTCTTATCATGTCCCCATACCGAGCTTTCCGGTTTCCCATCGCGTACGCAACGGGCAACCTCGTCTGCTTGGAAGTGCCATCCCCCTCCGAGAACTTCAAAATGGGTAGTTTCCTCACGCTGCACCTTGCCACTACTCGGCCTGTCAAAGTACTGCACGGTAAACGATTTTGGACGGTACAGTGGCTCCGGGATCAGGATATTTCCATTGCGGAAGCGGAGCGTTGCGCTAATGCTCTGTGAAGGCACGTTTATATTGCACGAGAGTTGCGCCTGAGCAGCGAGCTCAGGAAAGCTGAGCGTGAAGCAAGTGCTGCGGTCCACACCGGTGAGTGGGGTCCTGATCATGGAGCCAGAGACCATGGGTTTGAGCCTTCTATTTGCAGGGTGTTCGTAGAGTGCTATGATGGCCTACACGATCTAACGTTGAACAAGGACCCATTCGCCAGCATATCTTGACATACCCAAACAAGGGGGTAGGGCCCCCTGAACGATCACTGATTGAGGGACAACAGCGAGCACGGGTCACGAAGCGACTTACAAATCCAAGATTGCACCGCCGCCGAGGTTTGGATCGAGGATGCGGTGTGTTAATGGCAGGTCTGTATAAACAAACTTGAGGGTGCGAAGTCGAGCTGATGGCCGAAGGGTGCCCACTTTCTATGTCGAAATCGCCCGACAGATCCGCATGGACGAGGACAGGCGCACCGATGCGGCCTTCGTCGATGACGCGTTTGACGGCTTGCGCAATTGGTTGGAATCGCGTCCACATAGCCTCCATTAGAAAGACCCCGTGCTTCGCCGCGAGATCGACCAACGAGCGGAACTGATCCGCGTTGGTCGTTGCCGGTTTTTCCACGAGGACATGCTTTCCAGCTTTGATTGCATCTACGGCGTTCTGGTAGTGGAGGGTATGGGGGGTACCTGCATGGTGATCGCAGCGCATTGGGAAATCATGGTATAATCATAAATGGACTCAACGGACCAATGTACACGACGTCAACGTCCTGCAGCAGGCCACACGGCGTTCAATTACAGTAGATCTCCAAGCAACCTGATACCACATACGGGATCATTATAAACTCCGGAGTAATTGCCGTAAACCTTTGTACGTTCATCGGCGTCGATTAACTTCCCTACGAACGAAATTGCGCTTTCGATATTGCGCGAGCCAACGGCTGCAACTTTGTGGACGACATCTTGAACTCCTCGTCTGTGAAGAACGTATAGCCATCGCAGATACTCATCAAGCTCTAGGAAGTCCTACGTCTTGGGATCCAGCAGAATATCCTGCGCAAGGGAACGCGATAACCGTGAGGACTGACGTTCGCCGATCGTGTTCCAGAACATGTTTGTTTACCTTTACAAACGCTTTTGATATCTCACCCGTGGAGATGATACCCCAGCGAAAGACAAGCAACGGTTGTTGGGTAGTCATAACACACGATCAGACGATCGATATCAGGTCTGAAGTAGTGGCGAAGTCGCACTGGCAGCACTGGCAGGAATACTGAGTACTGTGAGCTGCGACCAGTATGAGACTCGGCTCGAGCACTGTCCAAGGAACCTACTCGATTCCACTACAGTCTGAAGCGGACTGTCAGTCACCGTTCTGTGCCTTGCTTCAGGTTGGAAGTTCGGGTAGCCGCATCAAAACAATACCCACGATGGATATGATGCAAAGGTCGCCGAGCCTTTACAAGATTTCTGTGCCCATAATATCAGTGCCGTGGATCGCTATCAGAGTGGTATATAGCGGAAACAGAGACACTAAGACGTGAATGTACATAATATTCTATTTTCGAGCGCTAGCAACTTCGTTCACCGAACTACGCTCCCGCAGCAGAGCAAGCATTTGCCACCGCGGATCGCTAGGCTCACGGTTTTCGTTGGCAAGAATCTGGTCCTCACGAGACTCGTTCTCTCCAAGGGCCAAGCGTGCTGCAGTGGCGGACCGGTTAGGAAGGACAGAGGGAGATATTGTGAACAGGGTATCGAATGCAGACGCAGAAAGTTGATGGCCTGATGAATGTGGTACGGAGGGATGGATAGATGAGGTAGAATGAGAGGCTGTGGTCATGGCGAGAGCTTGCATGATAAGAGACTTGAGTTTGGCCTGCTCACAGTTAGACAGATCGAGAGCGCGAGGATATCAAGTTCGCACCTCAAATGCTAAGGACATAAGAGATGCCACGCTCTTGGATGGCGAGCCAAGGTTATGTTGAGCGCAGATGAGATTGAGCCTGTCCGTGATGTGTTGTAGAGTGAAGCCCCGTTCAGACGACGTCAAATGGATCGCGGGTCGGCTCCCGGGAAGCTCTAGGTAGTAGACATGAAAGGAGATATTTCGTGGATCATGAGAGGGACATACCTCCGCGCTCTGGTAGTAGTTGCACTCCACGTTCGTTGGCAATCTCATCGACTTCCGGCCGGGGCGATCGCTTCGAGGACAGAGCAACGGGCTTGATGTTCCGGATACGATCTCGTTCGCGACGTCCAATACCGACTACCCATCGTTTAAGCCTAGTTGACCTCAGAGTTAGGGGTTCGTCAGGATCCGGTCCCTGATAGGGCAAGAGCCGCCGGCGTTTGCGGGGAGGGCCTTTCGGGGGATCGGGCGGTGGTGTAAGAGCTGCTACCAAATGGGTGGAAGGGTCAAAGATAGAGATGATAAGAGCATTATGGAGCTGAACTATGGCTGGTGGTTAGCGTGCCCGTACATCATGTTTGGAGATTATTTAGTACCAAGAGGAGAGGTGTCCACGCACTCGCGAATCTGTTCGTCGAATTCTGTTCTGGAGATGGTTGCAGCCAGGAACGACTGCAATAAAGACCAATATCTGGGCGCCTTTGGGCCAAGCCCCGCAGCGAGTTTTGCTTTTATAGTTGTTGTCGACTCGAGGGACATGAGTCGGAGGTAAGCAAGGGTAGGCAAAGTGCGGAGTTCTGATCTCATCGCGACAGCTGCGGGCGCTTATTCCGTAGCGGCACTTGTCCCCAACCACGACGACTATGACTTGAACTGCCATGGAACGGCCCGTAACTTCAAAATCGAGGGGGATTTGTAGGTATTATAACACCCAGAGGGGTTGTTTTGCCGGCAACAAGTGCAAATTCCAGCACGGCGAACACGAGAACATCACTCCTTTTGACAAGAACAAGACGTGCAGGTATTTCGCAGCTGGTACGCGCCCGCGTATCGTCTGCCGTCTCCTTCCGCCAACTCGATACCTTCAGGTTATTGCAAAAGGGGTGAAAAGTGTTGGTTCAAACACGTTCTCCCCGCCGACCTAATCACCGCTCCTGACGACTCTCTGATCTGTGCCATTTGTATGGAGGAACCCGTCACATTTGGCCTGCTTGGTACGAACCCCATTCACGTTTTTGTTTAGAGCTGATGATTGGTCCACCCTCCAGCTGATTGTAGCCACGTATTCTGCACTGACGTATGACGTTACTTACATGGTCGCAACATCTCCTGCTCTAACCCATATCCTTGTAGTGCATTCGGAATTGGCGTGGGCAGGAAAGTAGCAGCGAGGACGTCACTTTTTCCCGTTTGCACAAGAAATGTCCTTACTGCCGCACTCTGTCCAAATTTGTCATACCCTCCAGTCACTTCTACCCCAGCGGTCACCCCGGAAAGACAGCGGCCTTAGAACGATACAAAGCAAGTCTCCAACGGATTCCTTGCAGGTCAGTCTTCCTTACTATAACCGCCTACTCGCTTTGACGATCGGTAACAGATACTTTACCGCGTCGAAACCCGATGGCCGCTATTGCCCCTTTGGCCGCGACTGCATGTACCAACATCAAAACGAAGACGGTACACCCTATATTTTCAACAAAGGGGCCGACTATCATATGCCAGTACGTCTACTTCGGGCTTTGACCGGACGCCTATCAATCATCATCAGCAGCAGCGGGACCGCATGCGTGGAATTTTCAATAGTGCGGCCGTGAATCGTTCACTCTATGAGTACATCCGCAACATCCGTGCCATATTTGCCTCCCGTGAACCCTCAGAGGTGGGGTTACCTGATGACCCAGCATTCGACGAAGACGCGGAGTTGGAGCACCGGGATAGTGATTCCGAAAGTGATGTCACTATGTTCTTCACAGTACCCAGCATGGTATGCGTTCGGCCACTCTTACACCTTTCTTCCATTGTAAACGCTGACAAGCCTATGCACTGAAACCGCCAGATCAGCGCTCCAGAACATAATCCTGACGCACCAACACCTGAACCAGTACCCACAGTTTTCTCTTCTCCTTCCACCATCTCTCTCTCTACACCACTTCACGACCCTCCACTAGTTCCCGAGCCAAGTCACACTCCAACTTTGCACGACACACAATCGCACGACGATCCTATCCTTCGCTCTATTCCGTCTAGTCCACTTTCTATGGGCTTCCTACCCGTTCTAACCACCGATTCTGACACGGAGCCTGATGTTCCGGACCCCGTCAGCACTTGCTCACTGCTGGATTCATATCAAGATAGCCGCCTTCCGCAGCCTCCCGATGAATCCGCAGCAATCTCAGATACGGCATCACCTCACTCACCCTCGCCATTCCCTCTCCCCCTTTTCGATGCGTGCGGCCCTCCTAGGACGGCTCGTCCCTACGACGGCAACCCTCTGCCAACTCTACCAGATTCATCTCTGAGAGACATCGGGGAATCCGAGTCTGTTCAGTCCTTGCTATCCGAAGCACCTCCTTTGACCGAAGTTAGTGCGACCGCTAGCGTCCCGTCGTCGGCTGGAGAGCCGCTTCCTGGGGGAGCACCCGAGACGCGACACCAGGAGCCTCCATTCATGACCGATGGACGCGGGCGTGTGGTCTGGAGCTGTTCAGCGGCGAAGCGAGGGAGCTCTCCGCTTACTGTTCGTAGTCTGTAAGACAGAATGCCGAGGGCTGCAGGAGATAGGGAATAAGTGGATTCGAGTCGTAAGCGATATGCCTCATCTTACAACTTACAACGTGTTAGTTGTGCATGTGGATTTGTAATGTATAAATCACCTCCTATCTCGTCCCCTAGAAAAGCTTGAGTCGCGGCAACAACTTTTTACCATTATTCCAATGCAGATCTTTGTGGAGACTTCGGATGGAAAGATGATTGCTTTGGAGGTCGAGTCCTCTGAAACTACCAATGACCTCAGGGTTAAGATCGAGGAAAAGGAAGGGTAGGTTTTTCGAGATTGTCTGGTCGAAACCGTTGTCACTTATTATATTATAGGATTCCCATCAACCAACAACGTATGTTTATGATCATCTCACCATGACTGTCGTAGCATTGCCCATATTTAATAGCACTCATTTTTGCTGGGAAGCAGCTCGAGGACGGCCACTCTCTCTCTGATTATAATATCCAAAAGGAATCAATCGTTTGTCTGGGTACGTACCACACCCTACCCTTACTTCATATAGTTGATAATTTTTTTAGGTAGCAGCTACCCCCAATACATCTTGAAAACGGCCGCCAGATTGGACGATGACCAGGAGACAATTGGGTCAAAGTTTTTCCCTCTTTATGACAATATCTTGGACTACTGGTTTCCTCCAGCCCATGGCTACGATATTTGTCCCCATTGGTTGCCGGATTCCACAACAGATGAAGACTTCAATGTCACTCTTGTTATAGAGTACAAGGAGCGGCCCTTCTTGCTTCTCGAGATCAAACCCCCGTGTGACTTTCACCGGGACTCAGGACGGGAAGGCGCCATCAACCAAATTATGGAACTCTTTGACGAGGTTGGGCCAAATAATGAACATACAGAACGACTCTACGCTATATCCGCAATTGGGAAAAGGTGGCGAGCAGGGTATGTCACGATGGGCAATGGGAGTGAGGGTGGTCACCCCGTAAAGGGCATCGCCAAAGTGAATTCTTTGAATTCTGCAGACCCAGACTGTTGGAACCCGGATGTTTCATCCGACGCTTCTTGGTCCGCGCTCCAGAAAATCGCTGACACAATTAAAGGTTACATGGCCTAATACTCAGTTCAGCCCGTGTATTCTTACTTACTACAGTATGTGGGGTAGCACAGCGCCGTAGATCGACAGAATAGGATGTGTATAAGTGGTCCTACACGAAAGCAAGTCCAACAATCTTGTACCAGATGCAAGTTCATGCAACGAGTTGAAGGGGCAGGATTGAGGACCATACAAGTATTGTCGTCCACACCACAACCGAAAAACCGGTCAAGCAAGGTTACAGTCAACGAAGTTGACACCTAGTTGGACAGACAGTTTCTCGATGTGCGCCCTGAGGGGCTTGGTTAACTGTTCGGTTCCACTTTTACTCAAGACCGTCTCGGTAGATGTGTATGCGCCTCAGTCTTTTCTCGACTGAGGTGGGCTTTTTGTTATCCTGGCTTCAAGCCTGGCTTATTACTGTAAGTGACAAAGGCGCCCCATTCGGCGTTCCACTGTGCCTTGGTTGTGTGTAAGCGGTAAGTCAATACATACTTCATTTTCGGATATTTTCGACTGACCTTCCGACATCTCATTCCTGACTCCAGATGTCTCGTACTTGGGCGCTGGAGCTTCGGTGGGGGCCTGTCATGAATATTGTCCGACTCCGAGTCATCCATCGGCAGCAGGATCCCTTCGTCCAATTGTGTTACGTTCGTTCCGGACGTACGCCCGCGACTTGCGGCTGGGTGCCTTATGACTGACTGCTTATAGAACTCCCAGGCCTTCAGAACGCTGTATGCGACGGCGGCAAGGGAGATGCGCAACGCGTGACCGATATATGCGAGGCAAAGTATGAGAAGGTGGAAGTCGAGAATGATGAAAGACGAAGTCGGCAAGCAGCACAACTTGTAGCAGAATGCTTCAGCTTCACACACACAAGGACAGAGAGATGAGAAGAGAATAGGTGGCGAACAGCACACCTCTGCTTATAATCAAGGCGAAGCTCCTGGGAGTCTGGGACAACAGCTACAAGGAAGGTATTACTAGCCCTCAGGCTGCTAGCAATCTCAGTATTGCTGATGACTGGCCACCCACCCGCCATGATCGTCTGAGTCTCTCTGCCAGTGGTATAGGCTCCTCTGTTAACCATCCTGTTGGCCAAGTTGGTCAATTCAGAGTGTTGGTAACCGGTAATGCCAACTTGCATATCACTCTGTCTGGACCAAGTCTGGACCTTTCACCCCCTCATTTCCTCGTCCAGCTTACAGTAGACTCTAGTCAAAATTATCAATAGATCTTTCTTATTTTTCATATGTATAGATGCTACACCCACTATTTTCTTAGAGAGCAGAAAGGACGACAGGTCGGACGGGAAGAGGGTTATCTATCTTCAAAATTTGTGTGATTGAACACTTCAATTTACAGGTTAGTACCTCGACTCTTGCCTCGACCCGCAATTTTTCTGATTCAGTGACACATGATACAGGCACTACGAGGGGCGGGCCGTCAATGTCACCGACGACGATGTAACCATCACGGAGTATCAATTACTCCGTGCATGCCCCGCCGCTTGCCAGCGCACCGTTATCATAAATCCCGGAACCAGATAGGATCGGTCTCACAACCTCCCCAGTGAGGGCGCTCCTCATGCTTCTTGGCGGGGCAAATTTGCCTCGAGCCCCGGCTACTCTACTAAGTTGTCCCGCCGGTGTAAAGGTCAGGCGACCAAGTTCGCGAATTGGGCAATGGAAGACTGTACGCTTGGTGCAAGGACAGGTCGTGAAGAACTCAAAAGTTCAAGACTTTGACAGGTCCCTCTTGGGGTCCCTTCAAAGTTTGCCTACAATCTAGTCTACCGACACAAATTCTCGCGTCATAACTACTCGGATAGGAGGAAAAGCAAAAGGAAATCGTAGGCCGAGATACGAACGCCCCACGAGAGCGAAGTGTGTGGCGCAGAAGAACTCTTCAAGTCGGCATGAAAAATCGTCAACCACGAGGGGACCACTGCAGCCACCGGCTTAGGTCATGAGTCCTTTGACACTGATGTAACTTAGCACGCATCTCTCCTTGCTGGCAATAGAACCGCCCATACGATGTGCAACCGGAGATTTTCCGCATCCGAGAGAAGACCGGAGAGTACATCGGAGCTCGCCCCGGTCCTCCCAAGTCGAGTTGTGCATTCCAAAAGCCCGCCGGGGTAGGATACAATGCAAGGATAAACCGAAGCCGTCCGAAACGTGTCAAACGGCGTCACGGCCACCGTAAATTATCGAGAAGCAGGGTTGTTTTCCTGGCACAGGACAATGAAAGTTATGAAACTCACCGCGTTGGGTTTGTCGACCGGATCGCCGGCTTCGAAAGCCCCTGCGTTAGAACCACATGAGCTTCACGATTCCAAATATCGGTATGTTGGTCGTGCTAGGCTCAGAAAGGTCACCGGGGTATAAACTCAGGAATGATCAGTCGCCGGGATCTGGTCCCCGTCCTTGGTTTAAGACATCTTCCCGGTCTTGACCCCACCGCTCCACAACTACAGCACCGTAGATGTAGGCCAACAGAAGTGCGGACGGCGTTCGGTTTCGAGTAATTTTTATGAAACGTAGTATCGGTACTAGTTGCACAAAGGACAATTGAATCGGGAGTAGTTGGCCATTGCGAAGAGGATGGTGAATCACAACGTGACGCATGCGACGAACCACAGAGCGCTGCAATCAGATGGCCCCCAAGTAGCGTTGGGGACCAGACGAGACCAATATGCACTTACGGACGTCGTTGACACTTTCGAGGTCATTGGGATCAAAACTACCACAAGGACGGCATTCAATAAGAATCTGAAGCTACTGGAAGACAGGGGATTGTGATAAACTTGAAGACGCCACGTATCGCCGGATATTACATACCTTGTCCTTGAAGCATTCTCTTGTGTCGGTTGAATTGAATCCGCCTCGACAGAACTGTCGGTTTCGGGATTTCGGGTCGCTTGCCGGAAGTACTTCAGCTTCTGCAGCAATCCAAGGCTTAGCCCGTATCTCCACTAGTCGAGTTTGCATTTGCAGTGAGGAGAATAAAATTCCTCATCATCAAAGAAGGATGGGGCATACATCTTCTATGAGCATGAGAAGATGACGTGTTGTTGAAGCTTGACCTTGCTTACAGCCGTTTCACATCATTAGACACTTTCCCAGAGTGACTGAAGTTTCCGTTGGTCGTACGCACGCAAGGTCACGCGAGTAAGTTTGTAGGAACTCACCCTCATGTGACCACAAATTCGATCGGTGTGAGCGGTAAGCGCCGGTAAGCGCTGATAAGCTCTGGATGCCGGGCTCCTCTGTGCCAGATAGCGCCAGCAGCAAGCACGACAACCCACGAAGAGGACAAAACACGCTGATTATTGACGTCCGGAAGGAAGAATTGGACTAGTGGCATCGTCATCGGAAGGAAATGTGTATTCTGGAAAGTACGTACTATCTGCTCTGACTCGGATCCACACGCTTGTTCCTGGCTTGTCAATAGACAAAAAAGAAGATATTTGATGCTGGAGTTGTACTAAAATTAGGGATCGATATACCAACACGCTAGCGCCAGGTGGAAACGCCCACTGCCGCCAGAAAATCGTGACAGGAAATTTTCTGAGTCGAAACCATTCGAACGACCCAAAAGTAAAAGGAAGCGTGACCCCACCAACAGCACAGCTTTTGAGCAAGCCCAATTCGATTGGCTATCAGGCATGCGCTAGTGGGTCGGACTTGGGGTCGGAGGAACAATTCCCGAGTCCCGGTTTAGATGTGCCTGACGCAACTGGCCAACAGCTCACGCGCGGACACCCCGTGAACAACACAGTTGCTTGGCACCCTCGCGGTAAAGGTTACAGTGTCGCTGGGTGGGATGTATGTACGTGAAGGGTTGGGTCCTCACATACCTCACAGCTCGTGAACAGGATGTCACGCGTCGGGCATTCGGACTCGGAAGGTGCTGCTGGTCGCCGATTGGAGCCCGCTGCCATATGCATTTACACTATTAGACCCGCCACACCCCCTTTTTCGGTTCGTTTGGTTTAGTTTCATCCGGGCGCTTCCGCAGCATACTCGTCGTCACTTTGGGATGCCACACAGGGCCTCGCTAATCTGTGCGAGTGGCGTCCGTTCATCGGAGTTGGGGTTGGAAAGGTGGGGTGGAAAGCGGGGTGCGGGGTAGGGAGAAAGACGTACTGACTCGGGCGACTGTCGCGGAGTACTCCTAAGTTAAATTGCGTGCTGCATCGCCTCGAGCGTCGCGAGGCGCACAGCCATCTCCACCACAGATGCTAAGCCAAACTAGGGGACCATTACGGTACCGCCTGGCGCGCGCGTACCTGGACCTCCTCCGGTTCTGGAGCAGGATGTTTTGGGATGAGATACTCGATCTGTTTGCAGTGGCCTTTGCCATGAAGTCGTAAATGAGTTCTTTCTTATTGGCTTTTCCGCGGAGAATCATGTAAGAGAGATGGGAGAGGGGAATGTACATGCCCCGGAAGATAAATGTATCAAAAATCAAAAGTGAGGCAAAGACACGAAGTAATGAGTAACCGGCAACCGGTAACCCCTTGAACTGGTCGCGCCGCTTGGCGATGGTGATTTCTGGGAGACTCGCACAAAGTTGGGCCAGGAGGTATGCTGCAGGACATGTGAGGCCTGTGAGGCCATGTGAGGAGGTACGTAACTTAATGATACCTGACGCGACCCGCGCGGTTCAGGCAGGTGATCCAACCAGTCCCCTTCCGGCATGGCTCAGCGCGCCAGGCGCGCTGAGCGTTTCAGTTTCTCGGCGTACTGTACTCAACAACAAAGCGCCTGTTTTCGAGCTTCTAGCGCTAAGTTTGAGGTGTAAATCCCGTCAAATCGCCAGTGGGAGACCGTATGTTCGTGCAACTTTGGCTCCGGACAAATTTTTGAAGTGTCAGTGGCTCCCTTTCTTGCCTCAGCTAATTGTTTCGTCCGTGTCTCGTCCTGCCGAGGGTATGCATGTATGGCCAGCCGCAAGACATGAATTCACAGGTCATAATCAAAGGGCATAACTGCTCGTAATACAGATCGGAGGAATAACGGTAGGGGTGAATTTAGGCTGACGCCCCGGGCGGCCCCACGAGAGCGAAGAATCTGAAGCGCTGTGGCATGAAAAAAATATCAAGTCGAGAGAGTGCGCACGAAAAGTAGGCAACTATGTGCGCGCTGCCATACAGTGGGATGTCGTGGAAGAATAGCGACTATGAAAAACGAACGAAGAATCAAAGACGTGGTTAAGAAATTTACTACGCCAGTCTCATGATCGGCATGATGCTACCAGACGAGACTGCTACCACGCCAACTAGTACGATACTAGCAGGAGAGATATCATAAGGGCCGTTACCAATCCTCCATTGAGGAAAGGAATCATCAGTGATAGGTCCGTGCTCTTGCTGTAAATGACTTGAGTCTAGTGCTTGTGTCAAGGAAGGATACAAGCTTACCCGCAGAAAACGGTCAACCCCGCTGGCAACAAGTTGTACCAGTCGCGAGAGCTTAATGGGCTCCTTTCTGCGGTTTCGCAGTTGGATCTGGGTCTGCCACGGCCCATAGCCATACCACTGCGGCAAATGCGGTCAGAGTTATATTCTCGGCGACGAGCAACAGGAGTCTTACAGAAAGCCTCAGTTTTATCGAGGCCTTTCCGGCCATGGGATACCAGTCGGAATAGCGAAGCAAAGGTCCATCAGCGTCGGCCGACTTTGCTGTTTCGAGTGGCAGCCCAACCGAGTTATCCAATCGGATGAAGAAGATAGGAGGGGCGAGCGAAGCATTCTGAAGCTCCGCTTGACTGCGAGGAAGCCCGGCGTACGGAGCAAACAATGTTTGCGGCACCACACGAAGCGCATTGTGCAGAATGTTGTAATCCAGGATGATTCGGAAGGTGCCATCTCCAGCCACTGAATTGCATCGTAGATGCGAATAGAGGCTGTAAGGGATGGAGAAAGAGCCGGGCAAGCCCACGTATGAGTATTCAGGTCGCAGTAACTCGTGACTGATGACCAAGTCGTCCTCGTCTTCAACAAAGCGTAACAGAATGTGGCAGAGATATCGCTTTGTTTCGGAGGGCCCAAATGTCTGCCCCAGGTAGCCACAGGATAGCATATCGGAGAGTCGCCCGAAGTGCGGAATGGACAACTCGACATTAGGATGGAGCGCCATGCACATTGCAATACCTGAAGGTGACTCGTGAACATAGGGATTTGGTCGACTTTATATGCATATGGAAGGAATAAGCACCAGTTAGATTTCAGACGTAATCTTACAGTCGCACGGATCTCACAGCGCTCTTGGGAAGAGAAATTTTCGCAGAGGTTTGAGAAATACCCATGACAGCCAAGAGCGACATGGAAAATAATTTTCGTCGCGAACGCTCTCTGGCATCAAGGAGATTTGCGCTCGGAACAAACTGCCACATGTCAAGGCCCTGGATTGCATCGAAGTATAATCCGAGGGTTGTTTGAACCAGACAGTATGGCTGTGCCAGTGCCAGACTCTCAGGCTGGCTCAATTGAACATGTCTTCAATTACAAGACCATGATCAGTACGCTGCGCCCTCGTCTGATGAATGTGCCTGCCCGGCCGAGACCAACTTGATTATATCGACACAGCATTGCTCTTGTTCTCTGTTCGTTCTTGAAACATCAGCTTTCCGCCACAGCTCCCAAGGCGTCTCTTTACCACGGCACTACTGGTCTACGTGTACGTAATAGTAATTCTCGTAACACGTAACGGACCCCTGTGTTGGAGTATGGTCCACAAAGCTCTCTTGAACAAGCTCTTGAAGCTTATATACTCGGCGCTCCGAACCGATCCCGAATGATTTGCAAAGGAGTCACCTTGCTTGGCGGGCCAAGGTCATGGTGGCACAGGTCGATATTCTGACGTCGACAGGGAATCGCAAACAACGACAAACTGAACCCCTTTGTCGTTACGCTCCTATCCTATGATGTCGAGGGGCACAGCCCCAAACCAAACTAATACACGGAACAAGCAAGGTCACAGTCGACAAAGTAAAGTCGACACCCGAGTTCAGTAGATACTGTAAATCGGTTGAGTCCTGTGCCTGGCCACTGTTAAGTCCGATCCGCCAACTGACCGGCTTGACCACTGGCGTACTACACATTCCACCCCCGTGAAACCAAATACTTCTCTTGAACAGAAAAGCACTAAACATGGCGTGCCTATCTGAGATCTACAATGAATTCTGAGATCTACAATGAATGGATCTTTCCCCTGCGATTAGCAACTCAGGCTAGAAGCTGACGTTCAATCCTGTTATCTCTCACAATAAGTTTTCGGCCGATTTTTGGTTACCAAGTCCATCAGACACAGTATTGCGGCCTCGAGGTCTGTCGATCGAGTTTCAGCTCCAGCAACCCCGCGCAAAAATAACGCAATATCGTCGTTACGATCGTTCCTCGAAGTTGACGTGACCAAGTTTAGATTTGTGAAGATGGCAGTACGACGTCGTATTAGTAGGGATGAACCACAATGGATAGTAATACCGAATAGAGACTAGTCATACCGTGACTATGCACAACGCGCTATCTACTACTATTAATCTGAGTCTATCGATAGTCTATATATCTATCCGAATCAAGCCGATGCCCTGCTCGGTGTCAGTCTAAGCGAACGCTATTATCTTGGGAGTGTCACAGTAAGGGAACTAGATAACATAAAAGTTGAGCTGAAGAATTGGCATCCAACTACCAGCGGAAACATGGACAGCGCCAATAACTCTGATATTGGCGCGTTTGATCTCGTTATTCCCGATCTCCCAGCGCAGGTTTGATGATTTCAAGTTTTCCCTTGAAATAGACTGCAGAGAGAACACCGGAGTTAGGTATGGTCTCCTGTCGGCATAACACACGAACTTACACTAAGGAAAGCGTCTACTGAACGGCCAACATGCTGTGCGAACCTCGCGACGGTGATGGGGTTATGAGCAGTAGTCTCGTCTCGGATCTGAACCTGCCGCTTGAAGTCCTGATATCCTGGCCACTACGGTACACAAAAAAAAAAAAAAAACTGTCAATGCGCGTCCTTGGCAGTTGCATTAGTCCACTGCTACCCACCGAGATTCGAATATGCGTGGTGGTTTTTCCGCCCAGCTGGGCATGCGCGTTTGCGTCACGAAGGTTATGGCACCGACCGTTAGCAGCGTCCTCCAAGGAGAGCCCCAAAATGCCATTTCCGTGGATAAAGAAAATAGGCAATTGTAAGTCGGCATCCTCAACATGTTGTCTAAAGTCGGCCCTGTGGTGGGGGGCCCACAGTGTCTGGGGCACAACCGTCCCTATGTCTTTGATATCGTAGTCCAGTAACCAAAGAGGGACGTTGCGGTCATATATAAAAGGCGGCGTTTGGAGAAGGCGAGGGGCTTCTTGGACGACGAAGACCACGCTTGGACCACTGGGAGACGGTAAGGTCAGATCCAACGCTTTCCAATTCTTCATCTTCAGCAGATGAGAGAGATATTCTTCTGCACGTTTCGGGCTGAAAGCCCTGGACATGTACCCATCCACGAGGAGTTCTTTACTGGGTTGAGAGTCTTGAGACATTCGAGTGTTGTCTGGGTAGATGAGGAGATGCTATGGCAGCCCTCATCTGGGTCGCATATAAATGCTCCTTGCATCCTCTCAGGTTATGGGCTCTGACGTTGGAATAAGCTGGAGACAGATGAGTCGATCCATACACCTGTAGATACTCCGCCCATCGAAACAGTTTGTGCGTGTCCAGCTGGAGAGCAGTGTACGGTGCATAAGATCAGGACGGGGAGAGCATGATTGCGAGCCGTCACTACTGATAATATCGTTCAAGTTGACGCTGATCAGTGATAAATGAATTAATAGAACGAACAAGCCAAAAAAGATGAGAATGGAAGAACAAAAGTACAGGATTTGAAAGGGACGTACTGGTTTGGCCGTGGCTGCAAGTGCTGGTGGCCCGATGTGAGTTGTCGGATAGCTCGCGCCATATACTATTGGAGCTCATATAGCGCTCATAAGTTGGCCCTGTGTTTGAGAGCTCAGAGTGTTCATGGGGCTCGTGCTCTACAGTGCTAGACAAGGTGTGACGTTATGTTATAATAGGCTCCGATAAGCCTATTTCCGGCCTTTCCGGCACGAAAAGTGAGGACTGTTTTGGGGGTGATGCCAGTGCGTGATGCCTAAATGCCTAATAATATTCGCAGTGTTTGAGACTGCTGTGGCTACGCTCATCCTTGTAATTACAACCATTTCCGGGATTCAGAAAAAATGTCGTCGACGTTCGAGTGTCCAACACTGCAACTACACCCACACCCACATGGGCCATGAACTGACCCGCTGAGATCAACCATGGCATCCAAACTGACATCTAGTAAACAACGCGGAGGGATCGGATGATCCAGCGTTGTGCCGGTTGCGCGACTGTTCTCAAAGTCGCTAAATTGTCACTTACATGACTTTGGGTTTGATCACGCAACCATGACTTTATGGGGTGCCAGGGGTATTGTGGGTGTCCCAATATATTATGTAAGGTGATTGAAGTCCGCATGGCGTGACCCATTTTGGAGGTATTTTGTCATTAATAATGGTTATAATTACGGAGTTACGTCGGTACATTTTGATACAGGCAAGTCCCGAGAAAGAGAAATCACTCGTTCAGCACATCGTCTGCCTCTTTTTTGATAGTATCAACACATGAGAATGCTCAGATAGCCTCCTAGAATCACAGCAATTAGCATAGATAGTGCTAGATATAGATGTAGTTGTGATTTCGGCGCAGATAACTTACAGGACTCCATGCACCGCAGAAAGTCACGAACGTTTGACAGTCGACAACTTTCCACGACTTTCCCACGATTTACGGTTACCGAAGGTTCCCCGACCGGCACAGCACTGATCGGATCGGATTATGTCAAGGGGACCCAATCACCATCGATTAACTGTTCTTCCTTCCACTGGCTGTGCAGAACCGATTTAGTGTTTGTCCCAAGCTCCATGAACAGCACTAGGGGATGCCAAAGCCCCGCGCACCCGAGAGCCCGATCAACCCCAATTTGGTGGCCTACAGCAGTTTACAGCACCCGAATGCAAAAATTCTGGATTGGAATAGCATCGAGTCAATCGCTCACCAATAAAAACATTAGTCAAATTTCTACGTACAAAGATTCCCGCGTGGACAAAAGATAAGAGGGGTGGTAAGTGAGCGTTAGTGAGCCACTGAAGCGTGTTTACTTTTCTCTGATGAATCGCCATATCGTCACTGTTAGCATCCGGTTCTTAGGTTCTGTTATTGTAGAAAAGAGACGGAAGCACAGCTACCGAACGTGCACATGAAACCCATTGTAGTGATAATATACATCAAATGCTGAGAGTGGTCACATGCTACGACAAGAGCAACCAAATCAAAAGTGCGTAGGAGCAGGTCAGAATAGAAGTAGATCACACAGGCGAGGCCAATTACGGGGTTAAGAACGAAGAGGAAGAACCAAGACTAATGAAGGAAGATTAGGAACGCAGGGGATAAGAGATATGCCAGGCGCTGGCTAGTGTGTCCGGTTCGTAGGACAATGTATCGCCCAGTCAATGACTTGACCGGTGCGGGTGGAGTCCTTCGTGAGCTTCAGAACATTTCGGGTTTGGCCAATTAGACCACCGTTGTAGAACGTGCTTGCAATGGAAACGCGGAAGACATGGGTGAGACTTGTGTATGCGGCGCAAGAGATGGCTCATCGAGGTTGACGGCAGAAAGGTTCGTGTTTGGCGCGGAGATATTCGGTGTAGCGGGCGTCCCACTGGACGAAGACATCTTACCGATGTACCATGACTAGGATCAGAAAGGTGAGAGAGAACGGAGGACAGAATAAGAATAAGGAGTGATCAATTATCAATGTCTGGTTTGGGGAGAGAAAGAGCATACCGGAACCCAACCACGATCACCACCATCCTCTTTCACAGCCTGCAAAGGTCAAGGACAATCAACAAACCTTGACCAGAGCGTCAGAAAGACAACCGTACATATGACCAGTGATTGTAGCGTTTGAAAACGCGGAGCACTTCATCCTTGAATAGGTCTAATTCTTCGTCACCTTTCTTCTTATAGTCCATCAACGCGTAGCCTGGGAAACTTGTAGAGACAATGTGAAGAGGAAGGATTGGGGTTTTCGTGTTTGAGACAGGAGAGGGGGGTTCGGAGCTTGACCCGGTCGCATGACTGGCCTCTGCCACAGCTGTTGCAACGGGTATACGTGTCTCGAGGAGGCACCCTGCAGGAACCCAGCCTTGCTTGCTAGTATCGGAATCTACGATACCTGTCCCCGTAGGGTCGCGTTGCACGACCCACCATCCTCGCGCTCGGGATATAATGACGAACGTGTCGCCGCTATTGACGTCAGCTGAGCTGATCGGAAGACAAAAATAGAGCGCACGTACACAACAACATCGAACTCATCCTCCTGCTCCGCCATGTATGGATATATTGCCACTGCATACGATATTTCAGCCGTAACTGGGACCTCCCGCGCGGGCGTGCCTATCTCATTGTGCTCGTTCGAGGTCGAGGCGGTTGCAATGGCCGTATGCGGAACGGCGGACCTCGGAGGGTCAGAGTTGCCTAAACCCTTCACCCGCTCCCTGTCAATGGCATCGTCGCGATCCTTGTTATCGACCGCAGGCGATGTTACCTCTGGCCAGCCCGGTTGCACAGATGTGCCCGTCATCAGAGGTGGGACGACGCCAGCGGCAGCCTCGGGGTGCATCTGTAAACGTGGCGGGCGCGAAGGTGTCCTGGCATGCGAAGGACCGGGCTTGGATTTAGAAGACGATGAGTCGCTAGAAGCCTTGCGTGCGGCTTGCTTCTGTTGTGCGACAGCAATCGGAGAGCGAATATCTTTAATGTGTTTGAGCATGAAAACTGGATTCTTGGATGCATCCTTGAGCTTTTGAAATAGGAGCAGTGGTTTCTCATCGTAGCTCAGGCACCGTTCGATGCGGCTACCTAAGAGTGTCGCGTTACCAGAGGCGTCACATTCGAATTTGTGAAGCAACGTACTTGGAGGACCATAGCATATAAACATGGCGTAGTTTTGCCAGTCGTCATTATTTATCTTGTACTTTCGCAAAGCAGCCGGTAGGACTTTCCACGCAGGATCCTCCAAGCTGACTTTGAAGCTCTTTAGATTATCCGTGCTCTCTTGACGTGATGGGCGTGGAGGTGTGGGAAGCTGAACTGTGGATGACGAATTACCAAGTGACACCATACTTGCTCTGTGCGTTGGGTTGTGGCCGATAAGAGAGATCATGCTCGAGTCGATTGGGTGAAGGATGGGGGGAATCAGACATCTCGGGTTTTGTGGGAGAACTAGAAGATTTGTCATACTGTGCCCACTTAAAGGAAGGTTGTCGCGTAAGTGGACTGCTTTCAACCTGTACGTCGAGTTATATGGATGGCGGTGACAGAATAGGCAGCCAACGCACTAGAGTCTGATGAGATGAACGCCAGGTGTGAAGATCATCCACTGTTGAGAGGACCGTCTCTGACAGCCGCCTGTTCTCCTTTTCGAGAGTCCGGAGTCTTTCGTCTAAGAGCTATGAGTTGTGGTGGAGGAAGGTTAGATAAAGATTGAGTAAACCTTGCTCTCGAATAAGGTAGTAGAGTTTGTCCATCGTGACACTTTCTGAGGGATCGCCTGCTTCGGCTAGTATAACTCAGGATAGTACCAACAGCATGGAGGAGAGAATGAGGCTAACAAGGAGGGATATAGTGGTCAGGTTCGAAAGGGATTTCGTGGGCGAGCTTCATGAGGTAGATGGCCTTCAAGATAGCCAAACGTTGGCCAACCGTGGCAATACCTATTTCTTTCAAGTCCTCAGGGCTTATCATGCACAGTACCTCCCCGGTCAAGTTATGCTCTACAATTGGGGTGAGACGACAGTTGGCAAATCGAAAACAATAAGGGAAGCCATTGACCTTTGACCTTGACCTCGTACTGGGGTAAACCAAGGTTTGAAAGAAAAAGCTGCACATCGTTCTCGTCCCAGTCCGATATTAACCTCCTCGGTTCTTGTAGTTGAGAATCCATGGGAGAAACGACGTGAGTGAATAAACTTCGGGGATCGCGGCGACGACGGGACAAAGCCAGTGACCATCGAGCACGTGATGGAGAGCAATAGGGTTAGGGTCGGTAAAGTAACCGCTTGTCATCACTCATCTTTGCGAATTATGGATGATCTCTGGGGCAACGCGTGGGGTAGTCCAGATGACGTCAAAAACGAGAGGAAACCCGTGGCCTTGTCGACCTCAGAAAAATCAAGAAGTGATGATCCTCAGGAAGACGATCTCTCCATGCCCTCTTGGTCTACTACCGGTCCAGGCATCCGGTGGGACGAGCCTTCAGCTACGCCCAGTCCACTATGGTCGACCGGTCACCATGATACACAGCAGGACTGGTCACGCGATAATCCCTATGGTGCTATTTCTCTGGGAAATTCTAGCCAGGCGGAGCTTCCCAACGACGACAGTTCTAACAATTTAGAATCCCACCCAACTCCTCCCACAGCCCAAAGTGATGACGATGACATGCCTGCTTCTCCACCCTCCGCAGAACCGGAGCTCGAGGAAGAAGTGATATCTTCTCAAGTACTATCTTCTATCCCCACTCCTGAACCATCTCCCCCGCCTAGCCCCAATGCGTTTGGTACCTTCATAGCTGGAGCGGAGCAAGGCGATGTCGTGCCCAATCCTTCCGACAGAGGCTCGCTTGGGGGCCAACTGTATGCGGACGAATGGGGCTCACCATGGGGAAGCGTGCCGGGTGTAGTAGAGGACGAAAGTCCTACAACACACTGACGACCGAGTGGGAGTCGGCAAAGCTAAGACAGCTTGAAATGGACCGTAGGGTGGTGAGCGCCTACTTCTTCGCTTATTTTCGTTCCCCATATTTACTCCTGAAAGCCGCCTGAACTACTTTCTCGCATTCTTCTCCATCTGGAGGACTTTGCGAAGGACGCTTGGCCAGGAATTCCAGATGAATGCTGAAGCAGACTGGCAGAGGCAATGGCATTCTGGCCTGGATGTTGATGGCCTGTGAGTCTATGGCCCATCATCCTATATCCTCGGACTCATGTGAGTTTATAGCGACGCATTAATGCCGCGTTATGTTCCAAGCCTTACACTTCCACAGGGTGCCACCTTTCGGCAAGAGTTTTACTGCAAAGGCTATGGCCGATGCTGTCAAACTTTCTCGGAACACTGCTTTGGCCCGCACGAGCCCGATGTCGACTTTCCTTGCAGCCAAAGGATCGACCGCTTGGGAAACATCTGTTAAGTCTCGCATTGAAACGTCCGTGGACGAGGTCCCGTTGGGTTGGCGAATTCTTGAGAAGGAGGGTAAGAAAGATGAGAAGGTTGAAGAGGTGAGAAAGCCTACGGGGTTGCTGGCAGGCTTGTGGGGTCGGCGCACTTCTAGTACCACCAGTTCCATCCCCGACACGGAGCAAAGCACACCCCCGCCGACTTCGATTGCGTCAGAAAGTGTACATTCTGTCCAGACGCCGAACCAACGCTCCAGCTTGGAGAGGCGTAAAATCACCTTCTGGGACTAAACCTGTCTCTCAAACACTACTCGAGTTGTCTCCGTCTCCGGCGCCCGCCCATTCTCAGGTACAAACCTATTTCTTCGGTGCTTAGTGCCTCCGTTTGTTGATGCCATCGCACAGGATGGAGACTCGCCCCCGTCGTCGGCGCCGTCAGCTGTATCGCGCTTCCTTAATAGGTTTTCTCGGTCTCGCCAATCGTCTTCTCACTCACGCAATTCGCTGACCCTCTCAGGCGATGATCTTGAATACCTTTCCGACGTAAGGTCCAATTCCACCGACCCTATGGACGCTAGTGGTGATGAACAACTGGATTTCGGGAGCACGGCGCCGAGCGGCTTTCTTGGGAAATTGCCCCCCCTATTGCCGCCTCCACCTCCATCATCTCTCCCGAATGCTACCACCTCGCTACCCCCCAGCCTGGGTCCGCTTGTGAGAGACGACACAATGAATGGACCTATCACCACCTCTCTTGCCAATTTGAGCGCGGGTGGTTCATTGGATGCGCGAAAACCCGCTGAACAGTCCTCAATTTTTGCACTGACCCCTTTGATCCCTGGTCCTATTCGGGCAAATTCCTCAAAGTCCATACACCCTAACTCGGATTACTCCATTGCTTCACCATCAGATAAGATAAACCCATCCCTCAGCGCAACCTTACTTCCTACACCTTCTAGGAGTGCAGTTCAACGTCCTGATGTCCCCCACAACGATGATGACGACGACTTCTCCGACTTCCTTTCTTCCCCTGCGGACCCACCGCTTCTTACTTTCAGTGCCAGCCCCCCTTCTTCTACCCAAGTGGGGATTCCGCCCCCACACGCCCGATCAATGTCGTCGGACGACGACTTCGCTAATCTGATGTCACTGTCTACCGGAGCGCTACCCGATAGCTCTAAACGGCCAGATGCAGCAATGACGCCCAATCCTGCGGATCCGGCCTTAAGAGTGGCACCTGCAAACCCAACCCCTTTGATTGCGCAGCGACGCAAAGGATCACGCACGGAGGAAAATCTGCATACACTAGGTCTCCTGGAACGCGCAGCAGCTCGCCCTGGCCGGTGGCCGGCGCCTCCCTCCCCGCTACCTGAAGTCCTCACTCCTCCCCCTCCCCCAGAGTCTGCTCCTTCCAGCAGCGCAGACCTCAATATTCTAGACACTGGCCCTGCACCCGCTCGTTCTAATCACCAGCGACAACCTTCCTCGCCCCGATCGAAGGAGACGGTCCAAAAGGGGCACCAACGTACGCAGAGCTTACTCGATCTTGCTGCGTCCCGGCCGGGTCGCTGGCCGGCCCCACCGTCACCATTCCACGAGGCGCTCCTGCCGCCACCACCTCCTGCTAGGAACCAGGGTGGGGTTGTCCTGAATGTGGATTATTTTGGGACGACGCCCACGGAAGAATCTTTTACTTTGCCGCCACCGCCACCGCCACCTGGAAAGACTTCGCCACCACCTTCGCTCAGTAACATCATATCACCGCAAATGACCTTAGGGAGAAGCTCGTCGCCTTTCACAGGCATTGTCGACGCCATCCAATCGTCCTCACCTCCCCCCCATCCTTCCGCACCTCCTACTGGGCTGTTGTCCCGGAGGGCGTTGTCACCGCCTCCCCTCCCAACCGCAGTGATTAGCAGGGTTCCGCCAAAGCCATCCTCAACGCCGATTCCGCTGCTACCTCCACCTAGCGGCTACAGACTAACGCCACCGCTGAACCCACCACCTCGCCAGTACTCGCCAGAGTCGACCCCGCTTGCATTACTCGTGGACAGTGGCAAGGAGAAGAACGCCAGGATAACGACGCCGCCCCCGCCTATCAAAGGGACCGGGGGGCTGACCGCGCAGGATCTGAGCTTCTTTGAGGGACTGTAGGGGCTCTTGTTGTCGTGTGGCGGCGCTCTTGCCAATCGCAGGCAAATTGTGGACATCACTCGTACCGGGGGGCCTGTGAAGAGAACTAAATTTTTCCGAGCGTGACCCCCCGACTGGAAGAATAGCGGCCTTATGCGCAACCGCAGTTGCGTGGCACGAAAGACAAGTCGAGGCTGGCCCTTCTCATGAGCACGTGCAGGGACTGATTGACGCACAAGTTGAAACAAGGAAATTGATAAACGTACTAATCGATACATTAATGATCTGATTACTAGTACAAGTACGAATATGTGCACATTACAGTAAGGGTTGCATTCGAAACCATAGACGTATCCTGATAAAGTGATGCACCTGAACCTATCCCTTTTTTTTTTCTTCTTCTTTCCGGGCGTCTTCGCACTAGGCCCCGGTGATGGCTGAGGCGTCGGTACCGCAATATCCCCGCCCGCCACCTCCGCCATCGACCCCTCACCTGCTTCTATTTTTGTCCGTGCCTCGAGGAAAAACATAACGTCCCTCACTTGATCCTCGAGTTCTTGCACCCTCTGAGCGAGAGCGACGCGCTCGGCCTCCCCCTCTTCCGCACGTTTCTGCACAGCTTCGAGATTCTGCAACAGCCCGCCACTCACGGCGCGCTCTTCTCTCAGCTCCTTCTCGAGGGTGCGCGCCACCTCCGCGAAGCGCTCTGACTTCTTCTCGAAGCGTTGCTTATCGCGGAGGATTTCCGAGAGGCGTTCTTCCTCCTCACCGCGCCGACGGCTCTCTTCGGCTGCCGCAGCAGCGCGCGAGGACTCGGCCTCCTGTCGAAGCTGCGTGACGGCGACTTTGAGATCAACGACTTCGGCTTGCAGCGCGGTCGTCTGCTCTTCGTAGAACGCGCGCTGCGAATCGAGTTGTGAGGTGAGGAGATACGAGTATTCGATGCCGATCGCCTCGATCTTCTCTGCGGTGAGCGAGTCGGACGTGCTGGGTCCTCCCGCGCCGGTGTCGTCGCCGGTGCGCATCGACGCAGACGGCAATTCGACGAGCTTGCCGTCGGCCACGTTTTGGATGAGCCGGTGTACGTAGCCGTCGCCCGCGTAGTCCCATACGCGCTGCGTCTCGAGCTCCAGCGCATATAGGTGTGTCGTGCGCTCGTAGTGCGCGTGAGCGTGGGCACGACCGTACCTTCCGCAGCCAATGTTTCCGCAAATCAGGCAGATCCAGAGGCTTGTGGTGGAGTTACAGTCCGCACAAGACGAGAGGGCAGGTGCGGACGGGTCGGCAAAAGGAATGGAGGTGGAGCGAACCGCGCTGGAAGACGACGGATGCGACGTGCGGAGAGTCTGTGAGTAACGACACACTGGACACCTGATAGGTATTTAGTTGTACTGAACGAGCGAGGAGAAGGACGGATTACCGGCTGTCCCCCCACTTGCTGAGGCACTCGCAGTGGAACGTGTGTGAACACGGGACGGTCACTAGTCCGGTGACAGCGGAGTCCATGCGCTCGAGGCAAACCGGACATGTGGGCAGCTCAAAAACGGGTGCGGTCGCAGAACCAAGGCGACTGAGGGCCATAGAGACCGAATCGTCGGTCTCAATGCTCACGGACGATATGTGAACGACATGGCAAGTCTCTGCCTAGTAGTACAGTGAGATGTTGAGGGTCCCCCGAGATGATTCAAGAGTGAACGCTGACATTCATGGAATTGAACGTCTTCCCATTGTAAGCTTCAGCAAACTCCAAGGCACTCTCGGGCTTGCGAAACTTGATGAGAGCTATGGATCGGTTTGGGGCCGTATCTCTGCGAAGCATATGCTTAATATAAACTCGATGTTGCACACCACAGGAAACCCACCGAACCATTCTCAAGTGTGACATGTCTTCCTGTGCTGGTGCGACAAAGGCGAGAAAATCGGATGGAGTCATCCAGGAGGGGACGGCCAGCACGCCAACCATATAACCGTCGCTGTCTGCATTTTCCAGCATTATGCGACTGGTATCTGCCGCAGATGTCCCCTCTTCCGCCTCGGCGAGCTTTTGCCGCTCGGAGTCGCGAAAGACATGGACGACACCGTCGGGAAGATTCGTAGAGCCCGATTTCGTGTGACCCTGAGGAACGAAAGTCGCAACTGCAGGTCCTGAAGCACGAGCTCAGCCCTGCCACCGCGAAATGGGGAGCCGTTTGTAAACTCACCTTTCGGGTCTGCTCGTCCTCGACTGGCGGAAGGTGTGGCAGCCATGT
Source organism: Lactarius pseudohatsudake (assembly GCA_021525015.1). Taxonomy (NCBI): domain Eukaryota; kingdom Fungi; phylum Basidiomycota; class Agaricomycetes; order Russulales; family Russulaceae; genus Lactarius; species Lactarius pseudohatsudake. Next base: position 274,452 of record JAKELH010000032.1, on the reverse strand, counting down.
TGTCAAGATCTACCCAATCTAATGCAATGGGCCCAAGTCGATAATCCTTTCCGCGAGGATTGAAGGTCGCGTTCCGACGCGCTGTAGATTTGAATGTGTGTGTCGGGAGCGGTTGCCACAAAGACAACGGAATGAATGCGTCGGTCTTCTTAGATTTTGAAGGTGGTAAGTGCAAAACTATGCGGACATGATACGCTCTCATGTCTGAGAGGTGGACTCGGACGTGTCATGCGCGTACATACGGTGCGATGAGTAATGCGGATGAACGCGTCTGGGCAAGCATGCTTCGGACATTCACGACAACCGCGGCAACCTCCAGCGTACTTCCTCCTCCGAATCTTTCTGTCGCGTTGTCTTCCCCTTTCACTCGAACGTCGCTTACGGCGATCCGTGCTGCACTGACCAGAAGTACTCTTGACGACCCGCTGACAGCTGCCAATCCAAGAGAAAAGCATGCTGCGGTCCTCATATCCCTTTGCAATGTCAACAACAAGCCAAGTATACTACTTGAGCTCAGGGGAAAACTAAGAACACACTCGGGCGAAATCAGGTACGATTTATTTTTATTACCAGTGACAGTCGGTCGGCAGAAACAGCTCACTCACAGTTCGTGTGCTTGCCCTTAGCTTTCCGGGGGGGCGAGTCGATAATGTGAGTATCTCGTTCCGTCAGTCCGATCAATATGCGTGTAGGCGCAATGCCAGTCTGGCTAAACCCGAATCTTTGCGCCCAGACGGACAAGACCTTCCTTGCAGCAGCACTCCGTGAAACGCGGGAGGAGGTCGGTATAGTTCCTGACCAGGTGGAAATCCTAGGACAGGTGGGACCGCCCCAGCTCTCCCTCGGCGGCTTGCGCGTATGGCCATACGTTGTACGTTATCGATGAATCGATTGTCGCCGATACCCCACTTTTCACTCATCAGCTACAATGCCACCAACGTAAATATAGGGTTTCATTCACGCCACACCTCAATCGCGGCTACGCGAAGCCAATGACGATCCAGAAGCTCCGTTACCTTCTTTACAGATGGAGTCTTTGGTATTATCACAAGCAGAGGTGGCCACCGCGTTTCATCTACCTCTCGCCGCCGCGGTTTCACCTGCGCGACTACGACCGCACCAATTCCGTGGAGGGGAGCCGTATTGGGCGATAGATGTGTCGGATCTTGTACAAAGTGTCTCTCAAACTGAATTGAGCCGTCTTGACGGTGACGAGCCGGGCGAGGGTCTCCATGTTTGGGGCCTTACAGGATGGTACCTCTTCGTATTCATGAAGGCTCTCAAGATCTATCAGTAGCGAGTAGTATTGAGTGTAGCGCAACGACAGAGCTATATTGTACGATGTGACGCAGAGCAACCAGTGAACGGGGGAAATAAACGACAAACTGACACGACACTTGAAGCTTGAAGCGTTGGAGTGCCCTCGACCGAACGAATGTGGTCGGGTTTCAAGATAGGACAGCCCTTATCTCCACCGTCACCGTTGCTACCTTATCTGCTATAAGGAGCACCACTAGCAGGGCGTGTGACTGAGGAACGATCCGTGATGCTATCCCGATAATTTTGGCTTGACGCTGGCGCGCTGACGGAGTGCTTGCCTGTCGACCTGTTGATGGGGGTCAACTGAAGAAGCTGTCTGCGACGACGCGTGGCCCAGGTGAGCAGGCTCTGAGGCGTTCTCGTCGTCGATATCACGTGACTTGTTGTCCCTCACGGTGTCAACGCTAGGGGGCGGTCGTTCCGAGGGCGTAGAACGCCTCCCCCTCTCGCGACGGCTTTCCCATATGATGTAGAGTCCAATCTCGGAAATGGCCACGATAGTCGCAGCGAGCAGCGACAGAAGTACTTTCTGAAGTGACGTCAGAAACGGGTCGCCGTACTGCAGGCGTTACGTACCCATTCATCGCGCCAGCCCGTGCGCTGTGCGGCCCACCACGCGGCGGCGCCGGTACAAATCACAGTGAGAACGGCATTGAGTACCGCAATGATCGCGCGCTTGTCGCTGATCTCGCGCGCTGCGCCTTCGAGGCGAGAGGGCACGCGAGGCAACGTGGGAAACTTTTTGTCTGGAGACGTGCGAGCCCCCGCGAGCAATGCGACCATTGAGTACGCCAATGGGTCGAGAGGAGGATTTGTCGATTTGAGCGCCGTTTCGCCCTCCTCTGTGCGCGCCCATTTGGAAATAGACTGGAGAAGGGCGTACGGGATCATCGGCGGCGGCGTCGTTGACTGCGACGCGGATGAGCTCTCATCAGGCAGAAGTGTGGACAGATCTTCAGAGAGACGAGAAGGGGTCGAGCCTATGAGGGGGCGCAGTGTTTCGACAAGGTGTGGCTCGAGCGAGACACGCAAGTTGGTGGCCATGGCCTCCGGATGACGGGCCGTTGGCAGAACGTTCCACTTGCTCAACTTGGTTTATTAGGGGGCTGTGTGGGCCATAGCTTCAAGGAACGGGGGGTCTGGACATGGCCACTCCAAACCCGCACTCACAGCTGCTTCAGGTGTTTTCTTCTCTAAACTCAGACATCTATGCTTTTTCTTCTGCTCTGAGAGCCGATTTGGACGACCTTTCTCAAGAGATTGCCTCGAACAAGGCTCTTCGGTAATTCTTCTTATTTACTTGTTCTCACCCCCACCCACTGAAACCAATACATAGTGTACAACTAGGTTCCCAACAACCTCCTATATGGGCGCCGCTCCACGAGTTATGGACTCGCTTGCAGTCCGTGGGAAGCGGCTCAGACCATACACCTTCTCAACACATATACCTAGTTGTCAGCCTTGCCAAGTTTACCCGTAACTTTGTCGCCGATGTCCCGTTCAACCAAAAAAATGCATTGTGAGGACACTGCGCATTCCCCCAATGCCGGACCCTTCCAATTGAACTTTCCCAAGCATTATAGAGCCCCATATACGCCAACTCATCTACCTATACACAGCGTGGACCAAGGACGGAGATGAGAGTAGTATGTGTCCGCGTCCCTAATGGCACGTCAACGTGCTTACCGATGCAGCGTTTACGGTTATTAGGATATTGGCACAAACACTTTCCAACCTGGTCACTGGTAATCAAGAGCTCATTGATCAGTTCTGGGATGTGCAAATGCAGACACCTGAGGAGAAGTCCATTCTCATGTAACAGTATCCCCGTACTATGTATTTGTGCCCGTCTGACTTCTTTACACCAGGACAGTCGTCTTACGGGCTTACCTGACCCGCGTTCATTAACATCCGTGTTGGTTCTTGTTATGAACTGTATCTACGATAGTCACGAGCGAGGGTACGTACGGTGATCTACATCCGCACGCGCCGAGTTGTGGCCTTAACCTTCTTCCTAACCCCAAAAGGTATACACTAGTTACCACGAGTATCGGAGTCCGCGTATGCGTTTCCATACTCGATAGGCTCGAAGGCCTTTTGGACTGCCCCGAATCAGGGGATGAAGGCAAGGCCTTTGAGTTGGGGTATGTGTCCATTCTCTCGAATTGTTATACTAGTCTAACCCGCTTTGCCAGATACGGGCTCTTCTCGAGACTCTTTCAACTGGGTCTCTTTCCAGAAGTTTATCGTCGAACATCTATGTACGCGCAGTCGCGTTCGGCTCTCGGGTTCCGGCTCTTACTTCCCCAATAGGCAAGACGAGGTCATTTCTCCAAGTCAAACGACACTCCTGAAGCTGGTCGACTCGTTTTTGCAATCCATTCCCGCCTCGTTTCTGGACGAAGGCGACCACCTTCGCAATTTGGCGGTCTTCCTTGCGTCCGTGTTTCTTTTCCAGGCAGAAAACGGGCGCCGCGCCATTCAGCAGGTAACTGGCACGCCGTCCCCTGAACCGACAGCCACATCCGACATACGGGATAGTGGCGGGTCCGTGCGGCGGTCATCCGGTGGCGTGGATCTACAACTTTCTGGCGTGTGTGTCGCATTAGTGCTCTTATCGACCAGCCTCTCGTCAATCTTGCTTGCGGAGCGGGAAAATGGGGGTGGGGTAGCGACGGATCCGGACCTAGTCAGTGTGACTCCTCCTTGCATTGACGCAATTTCCGGCTCCCGGGGCCCCACCGGAAGTGGGTTTATTGAGACCCTGCTAGGTTTGGAAGTCCCATTGGTCTGTGTCCTGATGGTGACATCGTGCTCGTTTTAGAAACTCTGCGCTCATTCGACGCCTTTTTGCCCCGTATCAATTTTGGGAAGGTAAAGCCGTCATACCCACACGGGGATGGTGGTGGAGGAGCTCCTGCGCAGTCCGCGGGCGAAGCGGGCTTTAGTTATCTCAAAAGAGACCTCGTGAGGCTGCTCGGGATTCTATGCTACAGTAACAAGGCGATGCAAGACCGTGTACGTTTGTGCGGAGGCATTCCGGTCGTGCTCAATTTGTGTGTTATTGATGACAGGAACCCCTGTAAGTCATATTTCCTTTTTCTGATGCATCAGCTCGCGTGCTGTGGCGTGGCACACGGCAGGACGAGCGCCCAGGGCTTGTTGTTACAGACACGCACACGTTACGTTTCGGCAGACTAACTGTGGACAACCCTCTTTTTTTCAGACCTACGGGAACATGCCCTCTTTGCGATGCGCAATTTGCTTCACAACAATTCCGAGAACAAGGCTGTCGTTGACACATTCAGGGCCGATGAACACGTGGAGCTGTGATGGAGTGGTTCGTAACGTGCCCGGGTGCCATGTTTGTAGTAGATACACGAGGCAGGGTGCCCAGTGCCAACGTATCCGAAATTTGGCCGTGTCACTACGCATTGAATGTGATTTTGAGTAGATGACTGGATGTACGATAGGAGCAAGTCGCCCACGAGTTGTGCCAATGAATTGAACGGTATCATTCATCCTCTTCGTCGAACCCCGCGACGGCCTTGCGTGTACGTGCGCCACCGACCCGTCTCACCCGAAATTCCTCCTCCTCTTCGGCATCTTCGCTCTCAATATCCATCGCGGCTTCGCCAGCCTGATCGCCTTCCACGGGAGGCTCCTGCCCTTCTTCTTCCTCCCGTTGTTTTTTCCGATCAGCTTCCTGCTGGCTGATCTGGGCGTCGAGCTTGTCCAAAACGTCCTCTTCCACTTCTTCGCGGGCGCTCTTCTTACGGCGGGCGCCATCATCAGAACCACGGGCGCCAGCTTCATCCTCGTCTGAATCCGCAACCACAAAGTCGTCCGGCTGGTAATCACCCCCGCGCCGTTCTTCTGGTTCGCGCGCACGGCGTTTCTTAGGGCTGCGCCCGTCCTCCTCGTCGTTTCCGTACGCGTCGTACGCGGGCTCGTCGTCGTCGCTCCATATGTCCATGTCGCCTCCGGACCGCCGTCGTCCACCGCTTTGGGTACGACGCCGGCGGGCCCCGCCACCACCGCCACTGCCACCGTCCTCGCCACGTGGATTGCGTGGCTTCTTGGCGGCGGCGGAGCGAATGAGCTCTTGTTTCTCGCGTTCGGGGTCCCTGTCCGGCGCCATGCGTAGACGAGCCACCTTGCTGTGCTTCTGACCCACCTGCGCGAACGACCAGGCGATGGGTTTCGGACTGCATGTCAGTTGGGCGCAGGGTGAGGAAGCCCGTTATCGCCGCTTCGGCTTGTAAGATTTCTGCACGTTTATGCTGTGCAACGAGGTAGGTGAGGCCATGTGCCTTTCCGGGGGGTGGCACGGGCGCCTGGGACTGAGACTGAGAGTTCTGAGAGCCAGAACCAAAGGCCTGCCGATGGGCGGAACCAGAGCTATCAATTACTTGGTTAATGTCAAAGTACTCTTTTCCTAGCCGGAGGCTCATAGAGCCGTCTGACCACCGAATGACATGCGCATTGGATTGACGACGCTGGGGTCAGATTTCAGCTCCATGTAATAGGGTGAATTGGAAAAAGAAGACCGACATCCTGACCATCTTTGTCTTTAACCCAGCGCCAACGGACTGTATTTTCAACACGGAGTTTAATACCCATGTCGCGTTCGTGAGTACCACCGGCAAAGTCGTCCTCGTGTTCGGGTCCAACGTATGTATCTGGATGGAACGGCTTGGAGTCCACCTTGACGAAATTGGGCATACGAATAACCCAATGCTGTGGAAAGGGTGAGCGTGAGGAAGTCGCGCTAGTATCGCCGGGATACGCACTTGTCCATCTGAACTCTTTGGGAGTGGGATATTGGGGATCGAGACTGAGGCTTCGAGGCGATGCTCAATTATCGGATTTGGTTCCTCGTCTTCTTCATACTCTAAAGCCTGCCTTCTTTTTCTGTCCGGCGAAGACAAACCGTCGTCCGGAGGTGGTGGAGAGACGGGGGAAGAGTAACTCGATTCCGGAGCGCTTGGAGCTGCTGAAACCTGTTGGTTCTCGCTGGTTGGTACAAGGGTATGAAGATGAGAGTTGGGAGTGAGGGTTGGAAAAGGACTGACCCCCAAGTGTGTTGAACATAGTCTACGTTAGAGTCCTCACCAAAGAGGTCGCCCATCTCCTCATCTTTTTTGACGTAGGGTTCTGTGGCAGATTCAGCCGGCTGCATGTCGACATCGAGAAGAGCTCCGGCGAGGGAAGACATTTGCGAGCACGGCCCACGCGAACGGGTACAAAGACAAATGAGTCACGCGTCACGTATACGTAACGGGCACCGCTGGCAAGCACCGCACCACCGCATCTCCCGCCCACAGCCAGCGTCGCCCAACGCCAACAAAACTTTTGTCCCCCGAATAAATGGCATATACCCACGCCGACATGCATCCCTCCTCCGGTATCGACGGCTATCAAGCGCCACCCAACTCGTCTCGCCGCCCGTCGTATCCTCATTCAACCAATCTTAGATGCTCTGTCCCTCACTTTGGGGCTTACCTGCCTCTCGGCAAACACCCAACACCTGACCACCGTTCGAAATTTTACTTTGTTACGCCCCGTCTCAGCCAAAGTCCGAGCCAGAGCAGATCCTGGCTAAATCTGATGGATCTAGTGGCCTGCGCCCAGGAACCAGAACCTCCTCGCTCGAATCCTTCTATTTGTCTCTGTGTGCCTTGTGCTATGCATCATTACCTGCCTCCTCCAAATTCCTTTAAAGGCCCACCTTTAGGATCCCCCCCAAAGACACCGCCATCAGCACCTCTAACTGACTCGTTTTAAACCCGGTATACTCACCCTCCTCTCCCCTGGGCTCCTTTTCTTCTCCCTTCAGCCATCCGCTCTCCGATCACGTCTCCGCCACGAGCATCCTAGCGTCCTCTCCGCGTTCAAAATCAAGGAATGTCCGAACGCGAGCCCTACTTCTACACCCACTACGACGATTCGTCTCTTCTTTTCATGTCTCCTCAGGTGTGTCGCCACACGCCCTTTTTGTTTCTAGACCGGCGCTCACCACCCTTAGCCTGACTCGTTTCCGGTTGGTGGCGGCCAAGACGCGCAGCAGGTAGTTCTTCCCATGCCCGTCAACCCATACCCATCCACTTACCCTGGAGTTACCACTAGTGGCCTCCACCTATCGAAGACTGGGAATTGGATGTGATTCCTCCTTCAGATCTACCTACCTCGTCCCCCATTTTCGGTGAACAGCCCTACGACGACGATGCGTTTCCGTTTAACAACATTATGCACAACCACATACCCTCCATAAATATTGATACCACTGTCCATCTACCGCACTTGAACACTCGCGGTCTATCCTCTCCAAATTCTACCACGCCACTTACCCCTGGCTTCGTCTCGCCATCTCAGCCCGGCTACTCCTCTTCTCCAAGTCTGCTGGCCGTAACACCTCCCACCCCTGCTATGAATCTCGGCCACGCACATGATACTTTCCCCGTGTTTAGCCCTTCAACACCCGTCTCCCCTTATGGATCTCAGCATCCGTGGCCCATTCCCAAGCCCGTTCGTACTTCGCTCATTTCTTTCCATTTTCAAGTCTAATCGGTCTCCCACTCACAGAACCCATCACCGGAGCCAGAGCACTTCCTCCCCCTTAGCCAATTCCAACGAGGTCCCATGGTGCCACAGAAGCGGTACAAACCCCACACCTCGAGCGACAGACGTCGCTACGTCGACGAAGTCAATTTGGAGCCATCAATCCACTTCTACATGCAAAAACCTGATGAAGAAGGGATTCCGTTGAAGGACGCGATGCATGGTCGCTTCGCGCGACTTGTTTCACGCGACGAGCCCATGTTCCAAGAGCGTGGCCCCTCTATCTCAGTTCGTGTCAACGTAAGTCGCGCTCGCCACAGCCTGGTTTTGTTACACCTCTGGTCCTGACACTATGTAATGCCAGTGGCCGGGTTATCAACCCTGGAGCCGTCAAATCCCTACTAGAGATTTCCGCAATCCCCCTGGGCCCATCACACGTGCGAAACTAGCGAAGAACGTCGCAAAGTCCGTTGCCCGCTTCATTCAGGTGGGTGTCATTTCGAGTCACTATGAGTAAATCGGGTTCTCACGGGTTACTTCAGGAACACAAAGGCCGGCAAATGGAAGAGGACGGCGACGCAGCTTGGCTTGTTGGGCCCGGGAAGATCGACGTATTCGACTTGGTGCTCGTGAGACTCGATCACGTTTCCAAGGGTAGTTGGCAAGCGCAGCTCCAACTCGTCCGGCCCCGTTCATGAGTATGCTATTGTGACGTATCTTCCCTTTCACTACTGCTTTCTTGGACTGCACGCATCAAGTAATCTTTTTCCCATCTGTCGCGGGCTCTATACATCACATTTTCTCTCCCCTGCCCGCCCATTGCTCTCTCTCATCTGACCTATACGACCGGTTGTCGCCCGACCTTTCTGTACCTCGAAGCTGTGTAGCCGCTGTTGTCCTAACGTTGACCGTTTCATTGTATCATCTTTGCTAACGAACTAAAGAAACACTCAAATCTTGCCAACGTTACTCGCCCAGTCTGTCTCCGGTCTGGCCGGTCTGGACGGATCGTGTATGAATGAGCACAGCCAAAATAAGCGCTTGAGGGTAGTTTGTGCCCAGTGCGAAAAGAGGGTTCCTTCCGCGAAGAACACGCGGAACAGAAATCCAGTACCCTGTACCCTTTTACAATACATTATACTGTAAATGAGCACCGCGTGGTCAGTGGACGCGACGTCCTAACGGAACATCAATGACGGGCGGTGCGGAGACATCTTATTTATTCCACGCACCGGTCTCCGAGTTGTCTCGATTTGATTTATTCATGAATGCGGTGGATGTGAGAGTACGGTGACATCGCACACACCGTTACGGAAGCAAAACGGCGGCGGGATCAATGCGTCCAATTTCAACTTCTAAAACCAAAACGACTATAGTGTACATGAACGGGACCCTACTTTTCCCCCGCCGCACCTCCACACTTTCCTTACCAGGGTCTGCACAAACTAACGTTCATGTTCCAGGTCATTCGAAAGGAGATAAGCGAGGGTGCCAGTGGATCCGAAACGTGGAAACCCCTTCGTGGGTCACAAGTAACTTGAAAAAGAAAGGCGAAGAACGTATGGTAATGATACGCGAATATGAATTTCGCCGCCTGCCGGGAAGGAGACGAGGGGAAGGGGAGGGAGATGCTGAGGGAAGGTCCGTGCGTCCTCGCATGTTTGCGACGTCACTCGTGCTGTGCCCACTGCCCTGTTCTCGACTTCTTCTCACACTTTTGAGTCTATTTTCGTCGACGTGCGCGGAGACCGCAAAGTACTTGCTCCGAGGGTCTGTTCGGCTGATCGCGCAGGCAGAACGTGTCTGACCGGGATCACGAACTCCAATCACCCTATCCTTTTCGCGTCTGCGAACATCGAGCGCTAGCCAACTGGCGCAAATGAAATGACGAAGGGGGAGGGGTGGGGAAGGGGTGGTATGTAGGGATGATGAGCGTGGCGCTTGGCGTGCCAGTGCCAGTGCCAAGTGACAATTCGGCTGGGTTCGGGACATGGCCATGGGATGGGCGCTCGCCTTAATGAGGGTTCCATTCTGTTCGGGCGCCCGAGCGGCGGCTGGCCCGATCGCAGACAAACCGTGTGGCGTTAAGCTATACTTCTTCCAATTTCCCCCTTGCTCATGGTTTCGAGACATGCCAGGTTCGGTGCCAACAATGGTGCCCCGTGGGCCCATCCTTGTGGAACATCAAGAACATCAAATTACGCGTGTTAGCTAAATGACTGGAAAGAAGACCAGGCCCGTGCCACGCGGACGGCGAACACCGAATGTGCCCTACAGCACCGCCTCCGCTCGTGACGTCCATGTCATGTTCGTTGCCAAAATCGTCCAAAGATAAGGCTGATTGGACCTGCTTGCCTCATGCCCGACTGTACGAGGCTGTTACAGCTCCTGCACCCTCATTCGCTCCCGCCTCCTCCAACTCCCGCACGGCATGCGCTTTGGGTCTGGGCTTCCAGGGCTCGGTGCTGTTGCTGTGCGCCTCGTTATCGAATTGCCATCGCACCGCAAAAAACGCCACTTTTATTTTTATTTCTTATTCCTCGTGCCTGTCAGGCGGCGCGGACTTGTGTATCGTATGCACCGCTGCTCATCGCTTTGGGGCGGCGAATGTAGGCTTTTTCAATGGCTCCAACACTCCGCTTCGGGTCGGTTAATTCGCCGCGCTGAAAGCTGTCCAGTTAATAGGGTCATGAGACGCAATCCTCGACCCGACGTTACTACGGGGTCGGTTGACGGTTGCGAGCCTACTATAATCTCGTCGTCTGACTTCCATTTGCTTTTGCGCCGCACGCTAGTTCAGGTCGGACTCCCGCGTGTGTTCGCGTGAATCCGGCTCCGATGCCGACCTCTCGGGATGATGGACACTTGAGTTATCCATCAACCGAGCAGGTGTCCCCTCCCCCTTAGCCATACGGGGCTCCTCCTGCGCACGACCTCCTTCGGTGGAGATCACATGCCGAAACATGTCCTGGAGCGCCGTGCTCCAGCAACGCGCACTGACCGCATCCCCGATCCAGGCAAACACCGCCCTTGATTGGTGGCACCCACGATCGAAAAAGCTTGTATGTTGCCCCGTCTGAACATCGGGTATTTGGTCTCGTCTGGCAACCTGTGTCGCTCGGATCCGCACTTCCGCGTCGCGTGTGCTCGGTCAGCCAACGGGCGATCATCCCTGCCCATCATAATTGAACGTTTACACGATCACCGGACGCGGCGTATCGAGGGAAGGACGCATCGCGCGCGGTGTATTGTACAAAGCGGTGGTGTTCGTGCGGCGCCTGCCGTTAGCCATGAATCCATGAACTTCCATTCGTCTGATTTCGAGAGGCCGAAGCGTCGACGTGTCAACTGCTTCTTGCTTCAATACAGTAAGCACATCTGGCACAGTGCCTGAGAGGCCTGATCCCATCCGTCCGCCCATGCGTGAGAAGAACATCGCATCGGCGCTCGTTCGACACGGGACAGCTCTTCTGTCCTGGTTGATCAGAGTTCTTTCCGTGGGTGTACTGTATGGTCCACTCGGCCGTGGCACCCGCACTGTTCCCGTGAGTTTGCCTAATGGGGCCCGAGAGGTCAGGCGTATTGTTTGCGAGCAAGCCACAGTTTTCTCGTTGACATCGTCTGATCACTGATGTTCGCTTGATCAAGCCTGATTGAAGCCAACTTGAACCAGCGTTTCCCATACCTTTGTTTGAAGGCCGCAGTGAATGGAAAATCCGATTGTGGCCCCCCTTATGCTCTATGACTCGTCTTGATTTACAATAAACACTTGCTCCATTTATGATAGAAAGATAAAGAAAGAGCCGGGCCTTTTGTTCGTCGCATGTCCGTTGTATTCTTCAAATCACGTGGTCGTCCCTTTGTGGATGCTGCTTTTGTCTATCGACCAAAAGGTTCTTATTGTCTTTGTCGAGATAACACACCTTGAACGGTTTACGGGACAATAGTCCTCAGACCTGCTTAAAGCCAATGCTCCAAGCACAGGATGCCAATTCGTCTTTCGAGCGTCTCATATCTTTTCAATCCCTGACTCGCTGCTAGGAGCACTGCGACCTAAACCAGTAACCATCAACGCACCCTTAACCCTCATCCCATTCTTACCATGCTGAGTTACGGTTCTGTCGCGGTTGCTCTCGTTCAGCGCCGGGTTATGGTCGTGCAAGGTAAGGAGCCGGCCGGTCGTCTGCCATCGTCTCCTTCAATACTGATTTTTCCTCCTCGGCTTTCAGCGTCGCGGCCACACGATGAGTCTGAACGCTACCTAGATGTTTACACGTTTACCCCATCGAGCGAGCGCATGTTCCTCGTGTCCGATGCGCCATGTGCGCGCATCGACTCGAACGACCTCCTTACCGTCTTTGACGACGACGCCGCCCTGGCTATCCCCCATGACGTCCTCGAGCTCCCCCAGAAGGCGTACGATGAGTTCAGCGAGCTGTCCTCTCGCAAGAACAGGCGCTTTGACGCCGTTTGGTCTGCGTGGAAGGGCAAGTTCCGTTGAGGAGCTCGTTGGCAACAAATCTATCCAACCATCTCATCCGTCAATATCCCTTCCCCCACCCTCAGAATGACTCCTTCAGATTCGACACTGTATCTTTTCCCCGGTTGCTGTATCACTAGTTTCTTGTAGCCTTACCATTTACCACCGTCTGACTGTATTCTTCTCATCTTTCATCGCGGCGAACGTCGCACACTTTATTGTCTCGGATCCTACATTTACTTTGTCGCCTTCACAATATCCCGAATCGTATACCCTCCATGTTTAGGTCCTCTGGAAAGGAAATAATACACTAAGTTTCTATGCCCTAAAACGAATAGATACTAAGATGACACGGTCCAGCAAAAATAAGGACAGAAAAGACAAGGATTCGAGCCCGGCAATGGAAAAGGGTGAGAAGGTCGCAAACCTCGCTACGCGGCTGGTGTAGCGTTCAAGTCCCTGTAGACCTGTCGCTTCATTAGCACTGAATCGAACAAACGCCGCCGCCCACTAACCTTCAAGCTCCAGATATTCCCGACGTTGTTGCCCTCCTCGACCTCCTCCTGAACTGTCGAGGGGCCAGCGGTAACGTCACCGGTCTCGAGCTTGAGCCCACGCTCATTTGCAAGATGAAGCAGACATATAAAACAGAAGCTCGTGCTGATCTCACTGAGCTTATCTTCAGGATATGAGCGCTGCAACCCGACGATCACTTCATCGAATGTGCGTGCTTCTTCAGGGTCTGTGGCGTCGAATGTCTCGTTGTCGATGTCCTGTGAGGTAAAGGGCAGACATGAGTATGGTTCCATGTGCGAGTGCTTACGAAAAATCCCGTACCATTGCCTCGGCGTCGTTGGGCTTCTGCCCCTGACTGGAAACTCTGAGGCCCTTCCAGATATTCTCTTTCAGCTTCCGGACGTCCACGCGTTTTGCACGCTTTGTATAGTTGACAAACTCTGGACGGACGCGTCTTGTCTTGCCCTGCGTCTCCGCGAGTAGATCCTGCTCTCCTGGGTCGGCGGTCCCAGCCAAGTCACCGTCAAAGCCGTCATCGAAGCCGGGGCCATCGTCGTCATCGTCATGGAAGAACTGGGTGTTGAATGGGATTCCACTCCCGTCTCCGGCTGAACAACAGTTGAAATCAAAAAATTGTTTGATAAGTGGATGGGTCTTACCTTCGTCGCCATCTGATCCAGCACGCCCTGCGGCTTGATCGGCGGCTGCCTGCGCCCAGAAGTGTTCGTCGACTTCGCCATCGCCGGTCTCGTTCAGCGGGGCACGCTGCCCACGCATCTTCAGCTGTGGGGATGTTGTGAATTACCAACGCGATAACAATACTGAGGGAAGGCGTACCGAGAATTTGGGTTTTAAGAACAAGGTAACTAATTGCCGGCTGGAGAAATGCATGTCGTCCGGAAGGGTGTGGTCACTTGGCTTTTCTTTAGCCTTGCCTTTCTTACTCTTCGAACCCTTCCCCGAGGTATGTTTCGGGAGAGAAATGCCTGCACCACGGGTGACTGGAGCGAAGAGCTCCTTTGCAGTGTCCTTCAGGTCCTTCTCTAGGAGGAGACGAAAAATCAATCTTGAACGCCTCTTTCCTTTCCCGCTTAGGCTTGGAAGCAGCAGTAGCCTCTGTCACTTCGGCTGCTCAGAAAAGTGAAGTCAGAGTGAGTGACTAAAGCGAGGAAAAAAGAAACAGACGTCTTCGCACGGCCTTGCGTAACTTCCAGTGTTCAGGTCCTGCCCAGTTCTTGAGGAGTGACTGATCAAAGTAGTCTAACATGCCACCTTCGGCGTCGGCATCGGTCATGGCCAAAATCAGGGAACGCTCATTTGGGGCACGACGGGGGTCGAAAGGTATGGGTCGACCTCCGTCGGTGCCAGTCGGGCGAAGGTTGGCCTGATCACCAACCGAACCGTTCTCGCCGTCTTCCCCACCATCGCCCACGGGGCCAAAGTCATCTCCGCCAAAATCGTCACCAACAGCCTGGTCGCCCATGAAGAAGTCCTCCTCTGGAAGTGCGTCTTGGCCGGCGTCGGCAGAGCCACCACTTATAGCAGGTTCGAAGCCGTTGACCTCGTCAATTCCGTTATCTTGGACAAGGGGTGTATCATCGCGGAAAAAGGTAGCCTCGTCAAGGGCCCATGTGTCCCTTGAAAACGAGAAGCTTTCCAGTGAATGGGAAATGGCCTTCCGCTCTAGAACCTCCAAGTCTGGAAGGAAGTCACCTGGACAGGCGAGGTGAGGAGGGATCGAGTGAGAAAGAAGACACCCTTACTGCGAAGAGCGGTCAAATCGACGTCGTCTTCAGGCTCAAGTAGGTCCTCGTCTTCTCCAACCTTCCCCATGGAGTCGCTTGCATCAAATATGACACGGACAGCACCTTCACTACCAACACCCAGGCTAAGGTGATTCATAAGTAGGCCATGTGCACCACCTTCATCGAAATCCTCGCAAGTCTTTCGGAAGAGCGGATCAACACTGAACTCCAGGTCGAGCTTCTTGCTCTTCAACTGGGCAGCATTCTTGGCGAGAGTTGACTCGGACCTGTGTCCCGATTTGCGTTTCTTCTGGGACGGCTCTTGAGAATCAGGGTTATCAGAGGTTGGGTCTTCGTCCTCGGCTTCTCGTCCGTCGGAAGCAAGATTACTTAGGAGTTTTCCTGTTTCAGTACCCACACTGTCCACGCGGCTTGTCCAGATCTTGACGCAACCGTCCAATGTACTGGACGCGCGCTGAAAGTTGATAGAATTGTCGACGTTGTTCCGCAGAAGAGACATGTCGTGGAAATAATCGATCAATGCGAAGTTCCATGAATTTGCTTGATTGATTTTCTGAGACCACCGAAATAAACAAGTAGAAGGGTGTAGAGTCGAAAAGGACGCACGTTATCCATTGCCATTTTCATCCATTCCTCATAATTTGAGTTTCGAACGTCGATGGGTACGTCAATGATAGGTGTCTCAACGATGATTGATTTGAGGGCTTGTTTGTGACGGGAGTGCGCATGACCTGTACCGTCCTCTGGGTCGTCCTGTGCGCCACTGGCCGAGGGGCCAGCTTCAGCGTTTTCGGCGTTGGGGTTCTTCGCACTCTTTCTTCTCCGACGCTTCTCTGCGGAATCGTCGTTAATGTTAACAGCCTTGAGCGGTACCCGCCCAGGGTTTCCATCATCGGTAAAGCTCTTGTCACGAGTGTCACTTATACGCTTGCGAACTGCTTGGGACTTTCCACGCTGACGCGGAGTCTCTTCAACATCTGTCTCGCCCGAAGAGTCGTCCGCATAGAGGGGTATTTGAGCGCGTGGATGACGTGCAGAACGAGAGGAGGGACCAGGAGCCATTGCGTTCAAGGGAAACACGAGAATGTCACGCGTGACGCGACGCGTCGCGGCTGGAATAGCACGTGATTTTGATTACGGCATCAAACCGCTGACCTATTTTCAGCGCTGGCTGCATCGACCCATTCTGACCTCGTTCCCCAATGTGACACCTGGGACCTCCAACCTGTGCACCATCGACATTGATCAATCACTATACCAATATGGTCATAGCATTAATTATGACGATCGTGTCATACTCCATACATGCCTGAACGGGCTGAACTTCATCCAGCGCCCTGCTCGGACATTTGCACCACTAATGGATCCCCACCTACGCGCTTACTCACATCCGCAGGAGAGACGACTGTATGTTAGTCTTATATGGCGACAAACACTTAGGGTGGAGTCACCACCTAGCAGTGAGAATGGCCATATCTTTTCTCTGATCATGATCCGTAGTCCTATGTCCTGTCCCGGGAATCTGAACACCAAATCCCCAGGGCGCTGATCTTTATTTTTCCATCATGGGCTCCCGACCTCAATTCCGCTCGCAGTTTCATTGCAGCCCTCCTTTCTGACACACTCTTGGGCGACAATCTCCACTATCTCCACTGCTGTGTCATTTAACCGTCTATTTTTCTCCCCCGTAGATCCCACCATCTTGCTCTCGGAATGAAAGCAGACATACAGTGACTGCGGGTTACTGGAGGGAGACTTTGGTCGAGTTTCGCTGCGCTTTCAGAGAATATTCCGTATGCCACGGTGTTCTTGTTCCTTGGTTCCCGGGGAAGTATTCAATCCAATCACTACAACCAATCCCTACAACCGTATGATAGTTGTTCCGTCAATGGCAAAAAATTCCGGTCACCACTTTTCATTGTCGGTCTGTGTCTTAACACGCCAAGTTTCTGGTTAACATCGAGTCAAATAATCGATTTTGCCGCACAATGCCGCCATTTGGCTCTTCGTAAAATGTTTCTTAGGATTTCCTTGCTGGCGTGCTGTTCAAGTTGCTACCGCGGCCAATTCCAAGGACGTGGCCCTCATGTCAACTGTGACTTTGGCGCTACATTCCCGGTTGGAATCGCACTTTTTCTGAGTGCCATGCTCATCCACCGTCGTACAAAGGCTGCGCTGGATGAGCACTGGCGAGCCATTACAGACGGAGTATTTCAAGGCCACGATACGTGCCCTCCATAACCCATCCAACCCAGCCCATTCTACTCTAATCCCTCTGTACTTCTCACAAGGTGTGCATCGTCGACACCTGTCTGTCTTGACTGTCTAACACGGGGTCTTGCAGATGACTGCCCATGACCTTCGCGTTGACGGCTACCTTTCGTACACCTTCACTCCGCAGGTTGCGGAAATCTATCTCGCGTATCTCTTCAAGGTGGACCCAAAGAGAGTGCAAGCCTTCAATGTCCACAATTGGCCTGGTGCCTTCTTCGTCGCAGACCCTCCTATGAGCCACTGCACGCCGCAACAAATCTCAAACGGAAGATATGCTTGGCTTCTGGACTATGCCATTAGGCGTGGTGGTTCCGTCGTACCCCAGCAACTGTGGTCACCACAGGGCCAGGGGGATTGGCGACGCTATGTCGAACAAGCGCAGCTGCATATTCCCGTGTTCTTTGTCAACGCGGACGGGACTCTGGGCGTACCGGTGTCGCACGCCGCCGCAGGACAGATGTCGCTGCGTCACGCTAACGAGCCGGCGCCACTTGGCGATAGGACCACGACCAAGATTCGCATCAGCGTTTGTATTGTTTCCCCTGATGCGCGCTATGTTCGCTTACATTTATGCCGCAGTGGCCAGGCTATACTCCTTCCGAACAGCAGGTACAACTCAGAGATCAGACCCCCGCGCGAAACCCCGTCACTCTCGAAAGGTTTGTAAAGCACGTGGGAAGCAGGGTGCGGCAATTTCTGGTAGTAGGTTTATCCTTATTGTGGCTGTGGCTGTGAATTCGGAGATTTAATGGTCGTCCCTTAGGATTGCGAGCGCGTTCCTTGCGATCCCTACTCAAAGTGGATCGTGGGGCCGAATCGCATTACTTTCAACGAAGTCGTCCTCATCGGCGTCGTTCAAGTTTCCGCGGGAAGCTGGATGCCAGTCCTCCAGTTGATGGAACGAATAATCATGTAGACCTTTAAACTGTTTTCAGGAGTCGTTTCGATCTGGTGCTCTCTTAATTCGCTGCGGACAGTTTGTTTCAGGCACTAATCGTACCTAATACTTCAACTACAATAACTAAATCAGTGGATCGGGTCGTCTTGCCGTAGATTAGAATATAATACAACGCACCTGTTTCCGTGTAACATTGTTCCGGACGTGTTTCCGCGCGGTGGTGGGAAATGTACTCGGGGTTAGTTCGTCGATTGCCCTTGAATGAACTGTGAATGACGTGGTGTCAATCTGACGAATGGACTGGACCATCGGTATCAGCATCGTCTCTCGACGTGAGCACCGCCACACTCGATGGGAATGATGAACGACCCTCGTGTAATACGATGGCGATGATACGACTATGTTCCAGCGCTGTATGGACTACTATACATTATGGCAGTGTAACGTGTGTCTGTCTCATGCAACGTATGTGGGTATATAATTACCAGACTTCGTTATCAAATCGCTCCAGCGTGGAAACGGCATCTTCTACGTCTTTCTGGGCTTTCTTCCTCATGTAAAAGATCGGACAATCCTTGCTAGAGCACAGAACGTCCTAAAGTCCGGCGGTCACCATCGTGTTTCTCCTTTCTTTTTTTGTTCATCTTACCTGATGAAGTGACCCCTGGCATCGCTGACACTGTGTCCATAGTCTCGCAAATTTCACCTGCGTTTGGGAGGCCATAGTTACCTGAACAAGTAATAGATCCATTAGTCGGTGGCTAATACAGCCAAGAAAAGAATGGTACTTGTTTGTGGTATAGCTCATTGATCTTGGGCCGGCAATTATCACAGATTGCACCATCTACCGAGGCAATTTAAATATATCAATGTGGTGCGATCGGCGGCGTAAGCGATACGCACTGCTGACGCTGTTGTTGGCTCGAAGGGGTGTCTTGCAGCCCAAGCAAGTAACCGTCTTCACAGCAAATTTCATAAGTCCACCAACTGTTGGGGTCGCAATCTGGATGGTCCTTGTATGTTCCCCTGAAACTATTACAGAGACCCTTAGAACAGTGACACGTCAGTGTTAATTGGAGGGATGCAGCGCACGTAACGAGGCAGCCTTTTCGCCTAATATTGGCTCGAAAATTCGCATCAGTGGTTTTGACAGCTGATTCTCCAAGTAATATTTTGTATCGACGGGGAGGTTATTCTCCAAGACGTAGATCGGATCTTCAGACTTCTCGTAGGCAGCAGCACCTGTGCTAAGTAAGTAAAATATTCATAGAAATAAATTGGGCCCTACCTTTGATTCCTTTGACTATTACGTATGCCACTCGGTCGCCGAGAGCGGGAGCAGAGCCTTGTGTGGCAAGGATTCAGGATGATCCCTTATATGGTCCCCAACTGGCACCTACCTGCGTCTCGCTGTTTCATTCTTTCAGCGAGTTCAACGTGCGCTTGCTTGCCGGTGTAGTCTTAATGTCAATCCAGTCGGCGCCAGGTCTCCAAAATGTTACGCGATATATGCGCACCGGTTTTTGATAGTGCTTTCGTGATCACCAACTGCGACATGTCCACTTTGTTTTGCAGGAGATCAGATATGATTTGCTTGGTATAGCTAGCGTGGAGAACGATCAGTCGAAAAATTACCAATGCTAAGCAGAAAACACGTACTCTTCGGCACCCTTCACGTCGCGGTCAATCAACATCTTGTGAAGACAGGTCTCGATGACCGTTTGGACAAGCCGGCAGTTATCACGGCGCACAGTCTGAACCCCGCCATCAATTTCCGGTCATTTCAGGGTAAAGTCAGGAACGTACCTCAATGCCTTTAGAGTCCATCTTGTCGTACTTTTCCGATTTGGTCCAGTACAG
The DNA here is from genome assembly GCA_021525015.1 of Lactarius pseudohatsudake. Classification (NCBI taxonomy): domain Eukaryota; kingdom Fungi; phylum Basidiomycota; class Agaricomycetes; order Russulales; family Russulaceae; genus Lactarius; species Lactarius pseudohatsudake. Next base: position 254,777 of record JAKELH010000032.1, on the reverse strand, counting down.
GCCGGCATAGCGTTTCTTGTTGATGAGCAGATAAGGGTAGTAGACCTTTTCGAACTCGAGTTTGATGGGCTTCACAAACTTCTTAGTTACAAATTCCGCTGCCTCGCTGCCTAAACCGGTCATGCGCAAGTGGAACTATCATAAGGAAATATTGCTTACCTATAGCCATGACCTTCTCCAAATCGGTTGGCCCGAACCTTACCATCACAGAATCGGTGTCGCCGTATATGACTTCTGCATTATGAGAATGGCCGTTAGCGACACTGTACTCCGCTTCGACTTCCTGGACAACAAATGGTGCTAAGAAGAATTTCTCCGGGTACTCAAACAGTACATACCGCCCTCGTCTTCTCAATCATTTGTCGTCCATATGCCGTCACACTCGACGAGATGGGCAGGCAAGGAAGTTTTCCAATCGTCGCCCCGGTAAAACCATACACCGAGTTGGCACTAATCTGGATAAAGTGAGCAGACGGTGAAGGGTCATGTGAACAGGGCAGCCTACCTTCAGGGCAAGTTGTCGACCATCCAACACAGCACGCTTGGAGGGGTCCGTTTCCTTCTTAAGATCAGCTTTTGCGCGCTTGCGAGCACTGATTAAGTCCTCTAACACGGTGGGAAGAAGACCTTTCCGCCGTGACGGTTTTACAAACCAATCTTCGACGATGCATTAAGTAGGTATAAATTGGGACAGATGCCATATACGCACCGTTATTGGGTGTTTGGGTGTAGTCCACATCTTTTTGGAGGTTCAGTCGTTCAATGGTGTTCTTGTCTAGCAGTGTTGTATAACACAGGTTATGCGCCATCATGATGGACGGGTACAGAGAACTGAAATCCAATGTCGCGATAGGGACATCATAATAGCCCTTCTTAGGTTCAATGACGGTGGCGCCTTCGTACTGTTCGTCGGACCCTAGCGTATGGTTAGGAAAAATGCTAAAAAAGTAAGCATTCATACCTTCGCTCTTAAAAGTAGGGATAACGTATCCCTCGTCTAGGGCCTTTCGGAAGAGTTGGGATAATACTTTGATCGATTGACCACGGGATAAGAGGTAGTTGAACGGCACTCCGGTCACACGTGCCATTTCAATGTAGTTGATGAAACACATGAGTTTATCCATTAAACGCTGCGGAAGGTAGGCGTCCTAGTAGCCAGGAGGTCATGTTCATTATTTGAGCAAGACGATGTCTAAGATTGAACAGTACCTTCAGACAATATACTGCCAAACGCCGCCTAGACTCAGGGGTTCCGTTCTGTAACTCCGTGATCACAGAGTGGTGTACGTCTTCCTTCTGTTCTCCCAGAAACTGCGCGCAAACCGAGTTGAGTGTATAGCTACGCAATTTATGCTCACGCTGCATATATTGAAGGACGTCGAGCTGTAGTCGACCCTCTAACGTTGTCTCTTTTGAGTCACGTTGTCCAAAAGCTTTTGATGAGAAATGGGCATCCTTGACCTGACTGCGAGTGTCTATTCCTCGATCAATAATGTCGCTTCCTACGTTCACAAGAGACGTACTCTTCAAGCGACCCAAATAAGGGAACTGGTCCGCCTTCAAGGCCTTGGCTCGGTCAATTAGATATGGAATGTCGAAGTTGGCGATGTTGTAACCGATAATGAGGTCAGGGTCGACTTGCTCTACGAAGTCTCTCCACTTCTGGAGCATTTTCGCTTCGCTAGTGAAAGAGATAACTTGTGACCCGACAATGCTCGAGCAGGTGTTTAGAGTGAACACGTTCCGGATAAACGGACGGCTTTCTCCTTCGGATAGATTAAGTTTATTTTAGAGTCAAGAGGAAGAATAGAGCCCGACCTTGCCGAGTTACCATGTTTGCGATTTGGATAACAGGATCAACAGATGCCTCAGGGAACACTCCCTTCCTACCCGCGCACTCGATATCGAAGCTGAGGATGCGTAATGGAGCGACCTTTGCCCATTCACCCTCTGGCGCATGTGATATGAACTGATCCCATCTGCCCGTCATCTGTCAGAACAAGAGACATACCTTAAGTATAAGCCATACCTGACTAGGAGTTCTATTTGACAAGACGACTTCTTTTCTCTGCCTTTCAAAAGGGTGTATTTACCCGCGGGGATCTCGATCCAATTCATACCCACGACCTGTGCTATAATCGGACAGAGTCACGAGAGCTTTCTGTTGGACGCACCTTTGTGTCAATCATGAAGCGCAGAGTATACGGAATATTGCTTTCAAAGGTTGTAACAGGGCCAGAAAATAAGCCTCTGAAGTTAACCTCTCCATTCTCAAAGACGCGTAGAAAAGTCTGGGGTAAGAGAGGGGAAGTATTACATAGACAAGTGTCCACTCATCTCTGACGCGGGGAACATTCCTAGGTTGTGTGACAGTGACTCTCATAAACATGGCAGGCTCGTCACCCAGGTAGCCCCACAAGCTACGTTTTTGAACCAGTTCTACGCTGATGACACCGCCTACCGATGACTGAGACGAGATGGTGAACACCAGTATGTCAGTTGCGAGGTATTCCCCAACGCACGTTTAGTTCGTTTACGAATGGATCGATATCCTCGTTTCGAAAACCCCTCGGCGCTGGTACAAAGAAGTACGGCATGAAGTCTGTGACACTGACAAGGACACTGTGCCCCCCCTGGATGAACAGTAAACGACGGAACCGAAAGATGGATTGCGAACCGAAAGGCCATACCTGTGTCACACCACAAATGCGGATTCGCGCCCCCGCATGACTACTATCGTACGAGTCCTCGATATCCACCTGTTGAAACACTGCAATGTCGTTGGTCACAGCCAGAGAAAAAAGAAGGACATCGCACCGATGCTGTCCCTGGACTCAACGATAGGCTGGAGGGGAGGCCGCTCCCAGGCGTCAGCCCCACCTTCGGATTCTAGTCGCGTCGCGTCGCGTGCTAATGAGCTTACGGACCACACGCGTCACAGTCGCAACACCCACCGGCACTCTCTTGCGATTCAAGTTGAATCTTTGCAAGAACCTCGGCGAATGAAGATTGACTTCCTTGGGATTGAGATCCCGAAGGTGTGGGCAGGAGCTTTTGTTTCTTGGCCGCAGGCCCTGGTGGAGCACTACCCATCGCGCTTGGAGGGATGTAGCGAGTAAGCACGTGGCTATTGCTTATAGGAAAAACTTATTCCTCACAGGGAAGTTATGCCATTTGTCGCAGCCGACTGTATTTTTGAAGGCATGATTTGTTTGCGTCAAGCTGAACGCGTGCGGGGACTCACGAAAAGCACGCGTTATGTATGTAAGCGGACTTCCAAGAGTCCGGTCCGGAGTGGGGTTTATAATTAATTAATAAGCAGGGTGAAATCATCCAGAAATTTGTTATCTTGCAAAATTTGGGGTTATCAAATAGTTGTCTCTCGACGTTCTTTTTTCGCAGAGACCTCCCACGCACCGGTCCGCTTTCCCGTCGACCTTTGAATTAATTTTGTCATAAAGAGCATTTTGACTCGATGGTCATGGTCATTGTTCAATTCGGTGGCTTTGTTCAAGATATACTCGATTCCCATTCTGTCTTTATTATTATTAATGTGGGTAGCATCAGCAAAGTCCACCGACCTGGAAGTAGCTGCTGGAATGGTCGCGAGGCAACACCAGTTGGAACGGAGGGAGGGGATGATGGTGACCGATTATATCGCTGCGCCAGTTGTTTCTACTGGCGCGGCGATCTAATCGTTGACCCCGACAGCCATCCGTGTCGCATCTAGGAACGATTAGTGACGCTCCATAGCACCAGGTCCTCCAGTGGGCCAACGACATAATGCACAGTACGTCGTCGTTCCACTGGAAAATACCCCCATACTGCCTCAAAAGACGGATAACGTATTGGTATGGCATCTATAGCATGTAGGTATTGCATCTAACACCAGGTATTTTTTTGATGTGACTTACTTTACTAGGTGTCAACTTCATCGACTGTAACCTTGCTTGTCCCGTCTATTGATTTTGGCTGGAGTTTGCGCAGCAAACGTAATGTGACGGATATTCTTTCAAGTTCTGTCTGTTGCTGCAGTGTTGCATGTATTTTTCACCACGCTGCCAGTGAGAAAGAGAAATCGTCGATATCTGCAGGTACCCCCTCCCCGGGCTGCGCTTTGGACCTCCTTCCCAATGCATATGAGATAGTCTGTGCTTTCCGCCTCGACAGCACTGACACCCTCGGCTGCCTCGGCAGCCCATCCCCACTCGATTCACAACACTTATCTGTCGTCCTCGGCAGACAGCCCATTGAAGCCAACCTTCCAGAGGCGCTGCTTGGCGTTGCATTTCCGCTGCCGCACTTTCGATAGCGAGCAATGACACGGGATCTAGGTATCTCATAAAAAACGAACTCTGCCTGTTTAGGAGCATAGGAAGAAATACGAAGAGAGGCTCGGGCATGGAGGCTGGGCCATCGATGGCGGTGGTCATGATCGGAGTGAGCGCAATATAAACGTGAGTCTCCCTCTCGACCGAGTTGGTCGCATTCTGCAGCGCTCAGGTTCGCAGTCGCAGTCGAAAGCCAAGATGGCCTCTTCAAACGCCAACGGACTCGCCCCCAAGTACCAGCAAAGACGTGTTTCGCCCAACCTGCCACTCCCACCTTCGACCATCGACATCGTAAATCACCACATTTGTGCTGATGCGCCTTGTTCAACCCCATCCTATAGCTACAGCCCGTGTATGGCAATAACTGTCCTCACACGAGGTCTCCTTCCACGCTCTGGATTCAAAGTCGACACCGAAACGGGAGAGATACAAAGCGAGGATGTATCTAATGACGACGACAACGCTACCCCAACGTTCACACTTTCTAAGCCCTCTTCGAGTTCGCGTCCAGCTTTGCTCAGCGCGTCGGCTCATTCGTCAGTTGCGTTGGCAGTGCAATCTCTAAACTGACTCCGGCCAACCACGCCCGACGCTGGCCACTATACCCATTGTCCCATTGTCACGCCCATGCCCGTGCATACCAACAGCTGCACCGCTCATGCCGCCGCCCGAGGCAACCATGCTCCCGAGTCTCGTCCTACCGATCGGAGGCTCATCCCGCCAATTCCACCTCCGTCAATGCCCATCACTGGCATCGGATTGAAGCCGCCTATCATGCTCATGCTCATCATGGCGTCGTATGGAGTGGTTTACATTCCACTCATGTGTTGGTACATGAGGAGACTGCCGCTGCCCATCGACGCATTCCCTGCCGACACACCCCGTCTTGTAGGCACTGTAGGAGCCTTGGTAGGAGCTGGAAGGAATGATACCGTTATTGTAAAGCTCGTGTACCGTTCAAGCGTGTATTTTCAGTCTCATTTAAGTCTGTATAAACGTGGCTGTCCCATGAGATAAACGCTGACAGTTGGGATTCCGGTAGACTGAACGGATCCCTTGCATTCGAGCGTCTTCCCACCTGTGCAACGTTCCACGCCACCTCAATCAATTGCTGGCTGTTGTAATGACCTCACGTCACCTACTGCTTGGAGCCTGAGAAGGTGTGAACTACTCTTTGGTGCAGTATGTCGTCATCCCACTGGAAAATACACCCATACTACCCCCAAAAGATAGATAACGAATTTATTTATATGGTATCTATAGCACGTATTACATCTAACACCAAGGTGTTTCTTTCTTTTATTCCGTTAGAGGACACGATGTGTGAGGAGACGAGTCGAAACGAGAACGAGCGCTTACGTTCGTTCTCGCACCGGCAACATCAATTGACCCGTGGCAGTTGTATACACGCGTTCGGGAATCCCGGACCGTCGCTTTAAAGTTGTACTGTCACCAGTACAATTCAGGTGTTTTCAGCGAGCCAGTTCAAGTTCTCTAAACCAAAATTTTATCTGCTACGCATACGCCTTCTTCACCTGCCCCTCTCGAGAGGAAAACGTTCTCGGATATCGGTCGAGTAGAGGCTTTTATTACTACTCCGTGGTCCTGGTTGTCACTCTGTGGTGTAAGATAAACGGAGGGTCTAACCGATCGAGGCCTAATCTATTGGGTCACCGCCCAGACAACATCTTAAGTCGCGCTTCTGCAGCTCTCGCCCTCCTCTCCCTTTCCACCTTTGCCCTCATCTCCGGTGTCAGGCCAGCAACAGCGTCAGCAGAACCAGCGGAACCACCTAGTCTCCTCGGCGCGTTATTAGGTTCGGAACGTGCGGGAGGTTCGGTCACTGGCACGTCGGCATCAACAACTTCTTCAAGCCGGTTGGCGCGCTCTTCTTTCTCCTTTATCTCGCGTTCTTTGATCTTGTCCTTCAGTCCTTTCCGCCGCACCTTCTTCTTCTCCTCGCGTTCTTCTTCCATCTCCTGGCTCAGTATGCTCGGCACGCGACCCGCACCAAACCAGTCCCACCACTCTGGATGTGCGCCTGCGCTTCGTCTAAAAACGTCGCGTACGGCGCGAGACGAAGCGATATCGTAGGCCGTGCGGGTGGCCACTCTTGCGACTTTGATTGATTCTGGGCTATCATTTGAAGTATCCTGCCCTGTCACTGATGCCTCAGATGGTACTGCGATCGTGGGGTCCGCGTGTGCCTCGTATAGCAACCACCGTGTAACCTCTTCTTGACCGCATTGCGCGGCATATTGAAGGAGCGTAGATACCTTCTCTTCGACCCATGACGGAATTCTTGTGTCAATTCCGCCGAGACCTTCCCCTTCGCGCTCCCAGAAGTCTTTAAGAGCATCGAGACGGCCATGGAGGACCATATCAAGGAGTCTGGTCCACTTTTCCCTAAGAAGTTCTTCTTCCTTAGATAACTTCGGCTCTTTTGCCTTTGTCACAAGAGGAGTAGGGACAGGGACTTGGACTTTGGGCTTAGGCTTTGGGAGAGAAGCAAGGTAGGCTTCATCTCGCTCTCTTAGGGCTTCTTCGGTGAGATGGGTAATCTTCACTCTAGTCAATTCAAAGAGGCAGCGTTCTAGCTCCGACTGTGTCTGCACGGGGTATGAGAAGGAACCGTAGAGGTCACTGCCTTAGCTTACCGGCCTGCGAGTGGGAAAAGGGAACGTCCGCAATCGTTCGTCGCCTAAGCTGCCAGTGAGTAACGGCCTCGACTTGTTGCTGGAAAAAAATACCCACCCTTAGCTATCACGGCATCATCATAATCAAGGAATATCTTTCGATTCGAAACACTTGCGCGAATCCATATCCGCTCACACTGGTTGATCTCATCCACCCAATCGGAGAGGAGATCACGGATATCCTAAAAGAAGGTGAGATCGATACGCCAGACACAAACGACGTACACACCTCCCGGAGAGCCTGCTCGCCATATCGTCGAAGCTGGGCACCTGCGCTCTTGGCAGGTCCTTTGGCGTTGTCGTTCACGGATTGTGAGCCTCCCTGCTTCCGACGGGCTGCGAAATGTTATGCCTACGAGATGACGCAGCACAGATCACACATACTGGTATAACGGTGGAATGTTTTATGTAGCAGGACTTCTGTGTCGGGTTTCGGCTTTTTGAGTCTCTTTTGTTTTGCGGATTTGGAGTCTTCCTCGTCGATTTCCGGTTTACTGACTCGGACGACGGCTCCAGCGAAGTGCCCTCCAGCTGTCATGAACATGGCCCACTTACGTCCTTCTCGGCCGCCACCCGTTTGCATCGACTTCAGCCCATCTACGTACGATACCGGGTCTAATTTGAGGGGGAAAAGGGCCCTATAAACCCCTATTTGTGTGGCGGGTGGTGAATGAAACCATGCTAAAGGAGATCGAGGGACGGCTGGACTTGAATCAGACGGAGAAGCAGGGCGCGAAGAAACTTTGATTCTCTGAATGAGGTTGCCAACAGCATCGGATTTATCTGAGCCAGAATCGTCTGTGTCGGAAGCGGAACCAGATATAGAGTCTTCAAGGCCTAGAAATGTGTAATTGAACGCAGCGTCGTGCCAAAGACAGAGCGGAGGGACGTACTGTCCACAAGCCTTGCAAAATCTACTTCTGAAACGGAATTTCCTCCACGAAGGCGGATCTTTACATTGTAGCGATGCCAATCTGAGCGGAAGTGGGTGCGTTGCTCTTCGACATCTAGGAACGTTACACCAAGACAGACATTACACGCTCTCGCTCCGCTGATAGGTGCTGTCTGAGGCTGGGATGAAAGGTCCTCTTTTTCCGGTATGATCGTGCCCTTCTGCGACGAATGGCTCCGGAGAGTAATGTTTTGAAGGAGCTCCGGAGGGAGGGAGAAGGCGTGGATGGACGAAGACATGTGAGATGTGTACGAGTCAGAGAATCTAATCACACTTGGATTCGATTTAATTATGGAGATTGCCGGTGATTCTACAGTAATTTTATCCTCTTTTTTGCCCTAGCAACTCGCACTCGATCATCGAACATGGCTTCCCAAGACTTTTCAGGCCGTCCGATGAAAAAACTTGTCCTGTTCGACGTAGATGGCACACTCACGCCAGCTCGTCAGGTATGCCTCTTCCCGGTTTTGCCGTCCCGAGCATTAATTTGGCGCAAAGTCAGCGTCACCTGAAATGCTCCAGCTTTTGAAAGAGCTCAGAAAGAAAGTCGTGATCGGTTTCGTCGGTGGTTCAGATCTTGTGAAGATTTCGGACCAACTTTCTATCCCCGGAAGTAACGGTCAGTCCAAAGCTGCCCACGTTTGGGTTAGACGTTTAAGCGCAGAATGTGGAACCCAGCCATCGATGCTTTCGATTTTGCGTTCGCGGAGAATGGGCTCGTTGCATATAGACTGGGCAAACCACTCGAGTCACAATCCTTCATCAAGTTTGTCGGAGAAGAACGCTATAAAAAGCTTGTCAACTTCATCCTGCATTACGTGGCGGACCTGGACATCCCGATTAAGCGGTACGCTCACGCCTAGTTCTCCAAGTAGTCCCAGCCTGATCAAAACTGATTTGATTAGTGGCACTTTTGTCGAGTTCCGAAACGGCATGGTTAACGTTAGTCCTATCGGACGTAACGCGACGTGCGCCTATGTCCCTCACCGCGCCACACGATCGTCTGACCAACGGCTTTATCTAGTATTCAAGAACGGCACGATTTTGAGGCCTATGATAAGGTTCATCCTCATTGTTACCCCTCTCAACATTGGGCTGATAACCTTTTAGGTCCATGGATTGCGAGCTGCCTTTGTCAAGGTCCTACAGGAGAAGTTTGCGGACTATGGCCTGACCTATTCCATTGGTGGCCAAATATCTTTTGACGTTTTCCCCCATGGCTGGGACAAGACATACTCACTCAGGCACGTTGAGAAAGAAGGCTTTGATGAGATCCATTTCTTTGGAGACAAGACGTTCAAGGCATGGGGTTTCCTCTACGAATTTGTTCTTGTCTCATTGCATTGCTTAGGGCGGGAACGATTATGAGATCTTCGCAGACCCACGGACGGTTGGACACACAGTATCAACTCCTGCAGATACCGCTAAGATCCTGAGGGAAATATTCTTTTGAGCGTTGCCACGTATTCACATCATAGAACATCACTACGGAACAGGCAAGGTTCTGCCGGGCAACATGTATCATGGCTTAGCCACCCGAATTTACACGTCATAGAAATGAAAGGACTATTAAACAATACAACGCCGGAATAAGCCCTTGCACGACCTTTAGCTATCTATATCGGAGGCGAGTTGACCCTGCTGCACATTCACGAACAAGGAATTCAACTCGAGGCGATATCGCGCTGCTGTATGGCATCGGAAATCCAGGGGTTAACAGCACCGCGGGAAAGCAGCTCTTCCTCGGAAAGTATCGCTGCACCCCCGATACGCCGCAAACATGACTAAGAGGTCGGTGGTACGGTCATGTTTGATCCAGCTGCATGGCTTGGTAGATTCTGCTCACCGGCGCACCGCACGTGCAATCAAAGGGCTGGTCCGTCAACCATTCGGTGCTCGGATAGAAATATGTCACTGTACATAGCCTGTCAAACGGCGATGGATTCGTCATGATTGCTTACGAGGCTCTCCGATCGCAATTCGCTTGAGAGCATATGCGCGCCATTTCGATTGATCAGGAGAAGATAAATCAAACGTGATGTTCGGATCGCACGAGTGATTGACTGCAGCGGTGTGATGTTAAAGCATGATGAGCGTAGATCACATATACGGCAACCATTCTCTCATCACACACCATACAGCAGATCGGAATTCAGCGAAACGTGGTCGTCAGGCCCGCGGCCACATTGCATGGTTGCGTATGACTGAGGCGCTTTCGTCAGACCTGCCAAGTGAGCGATGACCTCCCCCGCCTCGAAGCCCTGTTGAGAGCAGAGCAGTCAGGAATTCAGACAACGTAATATTCTCAATGCCCCACTTTGCACGCAATAAGCACCGAACCATAATTACCCGGCTTGAAATTAACCTGGAAGAGACCAGGATGAGATGGCACGTAAGACTCCCTTTCTGACATTGAGAACTTTTGAGAGAAAGATTATCATGTGATTTTTCATCGGAGCTTAAAATGAGGTAAGGCAGCTATAAGGCAGATGCCGAAACTTTAAAGTTGTATTCTTCGTCAACAAGATTTGGAAGTTCGTCGCCGTCAAGACACAACCACACATTTACTGTTCACTGTTACCCAATGGCCCCTACAAAAAAATCCAAGGCCGCAAAGTCGACAGAGTCCATCGCGGCACGCCTTGCACTTGTCGTCAAGTCGGGCAAGTACAGCCTCGGCTTCAAATCTGCCCTCAAACAAATGCGTAATGGCAAAGGTTCGTCCAGTTCCACCGTGCTACGCCTGGGACTGGAGCCGGAGGCTGAGAAGGTCCCTATGCTGACTCATTCTCTCTCTATTCATCATTGTAGCCAAGTTGGTATTAATCGCGGGCAACTGCCCTCCGCTACGCAAATCCGAGATCGAGTACTACGCCATGTTGTCAAAGACGACCGTCCATCACTTCGCGGGAACCAATGTCGCTTTAGGCACTGCTGCAGGAAAGCTCTTTCATGTGGGGTACGTGCTTTCATGCGATTGGCAGTTTAATTGGATGTTGAAGGGACAATAAATCTGTAGTGTCATGACCATCACCGATCCCGGAGACAGTGACCTGCTCAGCGTTGCCGAGAGTGCCGCAGCATAAAAGACGTCATGCTTCAGTTTTCCTCGTTTGTATGATCTTCAGCATTTGCAATGATTAGGCCTCATGACGCCCCAAGTCTTTCACGCTCGAGCACGCCATTGCGGTCATTACTATCATCGAGATACACCGAGGCGTATGATTACGCCACCGTATAATGCAAGTAAGAGTCCGACGATGCAAGAATCAGAAAAGGGATGCGGACATCTCGAGTACCGCCTTGGGTCCTCTCTCTGCATAATCCGCTTTTGAGATGAAATTTTTGCCATCGTGGAAGGTGACCTGTGGAGACACGTTCGGATCGCGCGATAAGCGCAAATTGAAACAGACGTGCCTTAGCCACGATGCTCGAACCAAGGAACGCCGCAAGCCCATCGCCCTTCTCCCGATATTCTGCGAAGTATTCGGGGACCCTGACAATGCGAACCTGCCTCGGTTGTACCTCATTGTGCTGGTCGGCATTGCCTAGGATAAACGAGGAGAGATAGGTCTGCAGCGCCGGGGCAACGCCTCGATTCCGCGGTTGAGCGACAAACGTAAAGGACAAAAATAGGGCGGGCAGAGCAACTTACCCTTGACCCGGGCCGTAACATCGCCAGTTACCATCAATCCATACCAGATATATTGTCGTTGATCCACGTCCGTAAGCCTGACAGCGTGGCCGACCGCGTCCTGTAATGTCATCGGCAAGCCCTCCCCCTGGGGGCTTGCGTGCTCGTTAGGCGCTGGCCCTTCTCCAATAGTTTGTAGACCGGAGTCGAACAAAGGTTCACAGAAACGATGACGTTCCTTGCCTAGGGTGATCTCCTTTCCGCGGAATTCGACCGTGACCAAGTCGAGTGCCTCGATCTCCTTCGCGCGTGCCTGCTCCGCTGCGCTCGCCTTGGCCGTAGCGCGGCGCTTCATACCGCTCTCGATGACGGCCTTCTCCTTGCCCGCGACCAGCACCGCGGCGATGTCCGTTATGCCCTCGTCCTCCACCTCACGCACCGCGATGCCGGCAACGGGGACACGTACCAGCCCGGCCTGCCACACCTGGCGCGCGAGCGCGCGCAGAGCCGCGGACTGCTCCGCGGGCGGGACGGCGAGCTCGGCGAACGCGGCGGTGACGGAGGTGTTGTTCCGCAAGAGGTGCGCGAGGAAGCGCTCGCAGTCGCGCACACCGATGCGCGCGGTCGTCTGTGCGCCGGAGATGGGGAGCCCGTCGTAGACGGGGGTGATGTCGGTGAGGGTGTCGCCGATGTCGACGACGAGGCCGGAGAGCGCGCCTGTGGCGTAGAGCTGCGCCATGGGACGGTCGAGGATGCTGAAGGCGGCGACGTTGAAGCGCTCGAAGAATATCTGTCCGATGCGTTCGTAGGTGTCGCGCGGAGGGGGGAGAGAAGAGGGAGAGCAGGACGGGCGACTCGTTTTGGACGCGCCGGAGCTGGAGCCCAGTGAAGAGGATGTATTTCCTGTGGTGTGGGTTGGTTGTGTTTATCTCCATGACAGAAGGGACAGGGAAAAATAAATCGTCCGTTGCACGTACCATAGAGCTTCTGCCTGCATAAAATCTGTGATTTGCCCATCGGCGAAAGGCCACGAGACGACAATCTCCTGCCCCGCCGCGAGAGCATCGTCCAGTTGGGGGCCGACGAGGTAGTCTGTGACTTTGAGGTTTTGGGATTGGGGCACGGCAGACGCAGCGCGGCTATTTGCCGCCGACAGGCCAACTTCTCCCGAACCCCCGGCGGTCAGTCTTGTGCCATAAGTTCCTTCGAAAGACGCGTGTTGTGCGCGCAAGCCTACGCGAGCATGGATTTCCTGCAATATAAACTGTTGTTAGAACGATGAGGAGAAAAGGTGGCCTGTTGGGTGCTGACGACAAAGGGGGTGCGGAGAAGCTCGTGTATGCCAAGACCACAGCGAATGGCGGTCCTGCTTGTCTCGATGATAACAACGCTCGAGTCGCGAAAGCCGAGGTTGCTCATGGCTCAACGCGACGGTCGGCGACCACGGATGGTGACCGACTACTTCAGGGTTAGGGTTTAGTTTGGGGTGGGGTACACAAGTGTCAACAAGCGGCCACAATCTCCCCGTCCCGGCGGTCCATTCTGCTCGAACACCTTGGCATGGCACTTGGCGGCAAACAGTTTTCTTTGTTTGAATTCCGAAGTAGACGGTACGTCGCCAAGCATTCTTGTTTTTTCCTTCTTACTTCGGGAGCACATGCTCGTACTTAACTAGACCTCTTGGCGGAAACTTAGATCGGATATACCGTGACTAAGGCTGGGTTTTTGTATGTTCATTCGATGCACAGCACACGCAGGGGTATCAAACGAAGACGAAGCAATACACGTGAATCAATGAATCCGTAAATGATGCCTCATTCCAGTATTGAAAGGGGTACAACGTACGTTAATGTAGCGGTCGTGGACAAAAATGGGGAAAGATTGGGCGGATGATAGAAGATGTCGCTGATGATGCAAGATTCGCGTATCGGATATTTTACAAGTCCGATTACGCTATAGAAATTACGCTATAGAAACCGAACTCGTATCTGCGTGACTAAACAGCCTTGCACCTCTTATCGAGGTCTCCGAGGCCTTTGAGGCTCGAGGGGATCGAGTATTGAGCGTTTGGTTCTTGCAAACGAGGTGAGAAGGGGCTTGCAGTTCAGAAAAATGGTTGTTCCAAGTAGGACGGGAATAACGTCGATAGTGACAACACAAGGGGATGCATGAGGCACAGGACCCTAACTCGGAACGACCTATAGCAAAAACTTCGCTGATACGATAGCATGGCTTGAAAAGGACGTGGGCATGTCTTCTCGTACACAGATGGCGCATGTACCGGCCTTACAAAATAATATCGCAGAGTCAAAACAAAACAATTGTGCCTGTGACGTCGCGGCGTTAGAGATCAATTAAATGACGAACATAGATAAGAATAAGATTCAATGCAGACAAAGGATTGCAAAGTAGAGATTGTAGGAGTACTCGAACGAAATCGGTCAAAAAAACGCAGCGGGGACAACGTGGCTGCCAAGAGAAATGTGAATTATATGTAGAGGCTCTTTGGTTGAGTAGAGGATTCGCCGGTTAGTCTAAATTCTTATGGTAAGAAGGTGATCATAAGAGAACGGACGCGACGAAGGACGAACATGAGGTGGGCCTAGCAAGGAATGAAGAATCCAGAACGAGGGCTGTTCACGCACGGCGGATACGTACGAGTGGGATCAGGTTAGTGAGGCAACAACACACGAGGACGCACCGAAACGTGGAATTTGGCATTTCATGCCGTTGACAGGCTGTTTGACGGAATGAGGGTTCCGGCCCGGGCAAATTAAGGCGAGCGAAGAAGGTTGAGCCGGACTACCGGGCTCACCCCCCCTCCTTTTATAATACTTGGTACTTATAACTACACCGCATACACTCACTCTCGTGTCCCTTCCCTTCCCCTCTGTTAACAACATCCGTCTGATGTCGTCCATCTCTGCAATCTCTCCTCGTCCCATTCTCAAACGCTCCTCTCAATCCCACCCAGATAGCCCGACGACACTCTCCCCTCTTCGCATACCGAGGCAGTGTTCCAACACCGTCCACTTTCCACCTTCCCCCGTCCTCGCTCGTACCTTCTCAGCCTACTCTTCTTCCACATATGACAGATCTCCTATTGTCGTTCTCCCCAATATCTGTGCCCTCCCAGCCCGAGGCTGCCCTGGTCGGACCTATCTCCCCGGGTGCACAGTACCAATTTCGCCCAGTACCTCTCCTGACTCACATGCCCATAAATCCGCTCTGAAGGCCAAAGGCAAACACATGCACCCACGTTGTGCTCTCAGTTTTGGGCTTGTACCCGAACCCACCCCTGACTGTGCCACCGACACCGACCCATTGGTCGTGCCACCGCCACTCGTACCCGATGTATCCTCAGAATCGGACGAGTCAGACGGACTCATGAACTCTCCTTCATGTTTTGACGCGAATGCGACTGCCACCAGCCCACTCTCCTCATTCCCGGTTACCTCTTTCCCAGACCTCAAGCTTGGCGAGAGCATGCTTCACTCCCCGGAATCTCCGGACGAGGAGGAGTATCAATATTATACGTACGAAGAGGAGAAACGCCGTCGCCGCAGGCGTGATCGTGGCAAGGGTGGCCGAGAACAATCCCCTCGGCAACGCACCCGTGGGCACGACCAGGGTACCCGCGACCTCGAGCGGAAGCCCACCGACGGAGATGAATTGGAAGAGGACGACGAAGCTGAAGACGACGATATAGCTGAGGGTCGGTACAAGTCGTTCTATTCAGGGACCACTCTTCGTGGTTGCGGGTTAGACACGAACGATGATACCTGCCTTGGGGGGTTCTGAGCACCATCTCATACTCTTAGAACGCCCGGCTCCTTGTACAGTATTCCTTTTTATTATTTTATTTCACATCATCATTGGGCATTTCCCGTTTCCAATCGTTCATACTGCATAGACCGGCGTTTGCATGCAATCTCCCACCCAATACCACTACACCTTATTTATGAAGAGGACATTCGAACACGCTCTTTTATTAGCTCAGTAGCACCTTCAATCGCACCTATCTTGGCGACCGTATTTTGTATCGCGAAGAATGATCGATGATCAAAGTGACCTTGTGTGACCCCACGTAATGATCCGATGTAACCCCTAATATTGGGCTACTGAGCTTCGACATCAACCCAGTCTGCCGGACTCAGCTCCTTATGCCCCGTTTTGCGTCCCGCGGTGCGCGCCATCGTCTCGCACAAATACAAACACGGTCATTCTTAACTTACCCCCGTATTAGCGAAGAACGCGCAAACCATCTCGTGAAAGGAACACCGTGAAGACGCGGGCGGAAGTAGCCGAGGACTGCTGTTGTCTTACCGTGTGCTGCGGTGGGCGCCTCTTGGGAGAGTGTGTCGGACGCGTGCTTTCGCTAAGGTTCGCAAAATCGTCATCCCGCCGTTCATGATTAAAAAAGATATGAAATTGGAGTCCCATCGCGGGCCTGTCGCGCGAGGTCAGTTCTTGCCAAGTGGGATGATGTGCGGCTTGGTGTTAGTGTTAGGCTTGGCGACGCCGCCTATAGCCTTGCTCGCTTGGCGACGCACCACTAACCGACAACTCCCCGAGAACGTGATCGTGGAGAGCGGTCTAGCGTGGCTTGACACGTGGTGTACTTTTGTTGGACCTTGCGCGTGGGTTTAGGGTTCCCGTGTTTTCGTCCCGTCCGCCCCTTCGACGCAGAAGCTAAACAATTCCACTGACGGACGGTGGGAGGGGCACAGCGCGAGGCTCGTGCAGTCTAGAGCGCGCTTCTGGGAACTTCTTCTAGGAACCCTCACCAACCAGCACTGGGAGAAGCGCCACGCTCAAGAGGTGCCTACCCCCCCCAATTTCGGCTTCAAGGTAGGCCAACACGCGGTCTCAGTAGAAGCTCGTTCTCGTTAAGACGCACAGAGTGGATTCAACTCGAGGCTGCGGTCGGCTAGCCGGGTTTCGTCACGACGAAGACGGCCTGACTCCCAAAATATACGCGCAGATATATATATATCGCGTTTACGGCCAATGACCGCGTTGCTGAGGCCGCATTTTATTTGCTTTCTCTATCCAGCGGACTCACACTAAAACGACTACAATACAGTACAATGTAAAAGTTGAGCCGAATTGGCGTCCAGTTATCGGCGGAAACTCCCCGGACTGGTGCCAATGATCCTAATATGAGCACGGTAGATTTTATGATACCAAGCCCTCCAGCGCCGATGATCAAATGACATTTGCATTTGGCGATGGATTGACTCATGTTTCTGGCGTCGGAACTTCTAACGCCGAAAACATATGATCTCGTATCCAATTTGGCCTGCAGACTCACGGGAGGAGAGCATCTACTAAACTCGAAGCCGCCCTCAGTAGTGACTATACTATGGCCTGAGGCAGGGGTGTGGTCTCTCGGATTTGGATCCGACGCTTGAAATCATGGCACCCTAGCCACTAGGTTCTTTGCAATGGCTGGCTCGTTTGCTACCCGTCGGGATGAGTATCTGCGTGGTTTTCTTTCGCCAGAGCTGGGCCAGCTTTCGTTATCACGAAGGGCTTGTTCCGGCATCAGCAGCTTCCAAGGATCGTCGTTTTTCGTTGGGTGACGGAAACATTCACCTGTAGGTCAGCCTCCTTGCCATATTGTCTCGAGCCGTTTCACAGCATCTGAGGGACGACCAGTGCCTTCGACGACGTATCAAGTAACCAAAGCAGGAAACCGTTGCGGACCTACGTCGGCGATTGGAGAGAGCGCGGGACTTACCAGAAAACGAAAAACCGCTGCGCTCTTGTTCAGATGGAAGCTGAGGACCTAGAGAGGTACTCAGGGGTTCGAACACCGTCTAGGGAGTGGGGTGGGAAATCAGAACGACACTTCAAGTAAGTCACACACCGAACCAGTGGGCGGTAGCATGAGTTGACGCTTTGTCTGACTAAGTAATTGGCAGCTGAATCTGCGACAGCGAGTATCGTGGAACGGTTCTAGAGCCGTCATGGAGGTGTTTGAACGATCCCTGGGTAATCAGAAAGTTACTAGAACATCTTGGACACCTGGTCGCTTAGATATGGTGACGGGCACCCATCCAAGAGGTCTTGCCTCCGCGTGTGGATTGTTTCCTCGGCGCTGGGCGTAGACATGGGCGTTTGCGACAGGCGCGCGACAGCTTTCGAGAACTCCAAATTCCCAGAAAGCTTAGATCGTACGAATGTTCCTTTGAAGCGTGGAGAATAAACTCGGAATGTTCCTACGCAGAGGGTCGACTAACCAACGAGGCCGCCGCAAGAAAGAACCCATTTAAGATTTCAATGACGTCCTCCGCAGCTATACTGCTTCTTGTCGCGCAAGAGAACCAAGAGCAGGGTATGTACCTGAGTCTAGGCAAGACACGGTGAGAGACGGGCTTGGGCCACGTGTTATACGCCCACCATCCGCACTCGCGGGGTCTGGCGGGGGGCCGTGACCATTTAGACCTACTTCGGGAGGTCAGTTGCAATCGCCACCTGGTAATTGCGTCCCATGTGAAATTCGTGATTGAGCCATCGTCCGTCACATGAACCATCCATCATGCATCATAGACGGACCCTTTTTGACATGCACGTTTGCACCTACCTGGTACAAGCACTCTAGTACCGTGGACCATCACCTTATCTACTAATTCGGCATTTCACTACCAGGCATCATGGTTCTCTAATACTATCCACTTTTTAAAAAAGTAACGCAGTAGTCCGAATCAATCTCAACACGTAAGGGAATGACATGATGTCGAAAGGTGGTATCTGAAATCGAGTAGAATGTTGCCGAAACCCGTTTCAGGTGGTGTTGGGTGTAATCATAATCATCAGGATAGTGGAAAGGGATTAACGTCGGGCGATGACGCGGATTTCTTCTTGAAGGCTGGGGAGTTGACAGTAGGTTGACGCAGGCGGCCAGCCTCCAGAGGGAGGCGACAGGCATATCGCCTCATAATGATAAGAGTGAGAAGACTATCACCGAAAGCCAATCGGAATGACTTGAAAAAAGGTCACGCAACATACTGTAATGGCGTGTTTTGCATGTTTTCTCGCCGCAGCAGCATAGCACGACGCAGCATAGCCACGACACCAGCGTCAAATTACGCCACACCGGTCAGTTCCAATTTTCCAAATTCAAGTTACAGTAAAGCTGGTCCACCGCACTTTCAAGTCGTATCTCGGTGATTACTCTGGTCCACCTTGTACACTACGGAGTGTACGCGTTGGCCCACACAGTATGATCATATGCACAGCAATCCGCCGGACGTATCAACAGGTCGGCAGCCACGTGCATCAACTTAAAGGCGTGTATGCATGCCGTGAGCTATGCTCCAAGAGTTTTTCAGCCGGTTGGATGGTGTGATGACTTCGAGCGCCTACGTCTTTCATATAAAAAATATGCCAGCGATAGCTGCTCCCTTAATTCCCCCCTATGCGTTCTTCAAAGTAAGTGATCTAGCGTCTTTTATGCTCTGCCGCAGGAGGTGACAGTGTATGTCGCGAATCTCCCAATAGACGTGTCCGTACCCAACACTGGCCAGATGTATCGTCCCTCCAACCTGTCACCCGGGCCACGCCAAGCAGATGCCGTAGAAAAGGTGCATCTTCCGCACGGTGCTTGCGCCACTGGCTAACTTGTTACCCATCCCGACAAGTGACGATCGGAAAGCTTCCCGACGAAGTGCTCCTGATCATATTCCTTCACTACTTGGATGTCTCTCCACAGTTTTGGCCTACCCTCGTACACGTGTGCCAAAACTGGCGACAGATCGTATTTCAATCACCTCTGACTCTACACCTTCGACTGTACTGTAAACATGGAACGCCTGTCTTGAAGACTCTACGTTGCTGGCCAGTCCTACCTATCATCGTTCAGTATGGGGGGTCTCCAGCTCTCGACCCTCCTTCTCCCGAGGACGAGGACAACGTCTTTGCCGCACTGGAACAATCTGATCGTGTTAGCTCCATCAGCCTCACCATCACACGTTCACTCTTGGCAACGCTTTTATATATCTATAAGCCGTATTCGGATCTGGAAGACCTTGTTCTCCTGTCCCAAAATCCCATGGGGCTGGCGCTTCCCAGCACATTCAAGTGGGGCTCGCGCCTCCGTCGTCTCCAATCGACTGGGATTGCTATTCCCTCACTCCCACAGCTTCTTTCCCCCTCCGTCAACCTGGTCGATCTTCAACTCCACGAAATTCCCGGAGTTGGGTACTTCTCACCAGAAGCGTTCGCGAGTGCGTTGTCCGGGATGACCCAGCTCCAATCCCTTTCACTCCATTTCCTTTCTCCCGCCTCCCGCCCTAGTCGCATTGACCTATCTCCATCGCCTTGGGGCCACGTTGTTCTTCCCGCTCTTACCCACCTCAAATTTCGAGGGGCCAGCGAGTACTTGAATAGCCTCGTAACCAGAATCGATGCACCTGGTCTTGTGGAAATCGAAGTCAGGTTTTTCAACCAGCTCGTCTTCCACCTTTCACAGCTACGCCGATTCATCGACCAGATAGAAATGCAGAGGTTATATCATCGAGCCGACATCGAATTTTCTAAGCGTATCGTTTCTATCACCTTTACCCAGCCAGAATCCCATGCGTGCCTTACATTGCAAATATCCTGCGAGCATTTAGACTGGCAGTTGTCCTCCATCGCTCAAATCTGCGATAGTTTTTCCCCTTTCCTATCCAATGTACAAGACCTAGGCATCGGTTCTACCCAACAACCAAGTGGGATGGACGACGTGGATGGTGAACAATGGCTGGAGCTTATCCGCGCATTCGACGGCGCAGAAGACTTTCGTGTGGCTAGCGAGCTTACGACAGACATCTTGCGTGCTTTGCGTTCAGTCGACGGGGAGTACACAACTGTGCTCCCTGCCCTCCGCAATATTCGCACATCGGGGCTTGTGTCGATACGTGGGCCATTGCGGGAAGCCGTGGAGTCTTTCGCTACCTTGCGACAGCTCTCTGGCCATCCCGTACAAGTGTACCCACGGCGATACCATTGCGACATCTGTGGTGTCAGCTTTTCACGGTTACAAGGGCTCAAGAGACACAACGGAGACAAGCACACGCCTCGAATGACGTGCGCCTTTTGCAGTGACTTCCAGTGGTCCATGGCACGTCAGTATTTATACAGCGAACACCTTAAAAGGAAACACCCTGACGTTCAAGCTTAAGTCTCACCACCGAAGCACTTATCTTGGACCCCCTCTATTTGATTTATATTCCGGGACAGGTACCTACTACTGTATGGCAAAGACCAGTCGTCCGTGTAAATACGGTTGTACAACGTGACCTCAGATCGCCGACCGGAATGACACTGGTTTAAAGTTCTCGAAAGCAGCCACAGGTGACGCTTGCCTAGCTTTACAGCTGTTTTCATATCGATAGGCGTATCTGGGGAAAATTTACAGGCAGGCAGAGTGAGCGGAGGCAAGGATAACTGAGATACAATCGACAAAAAATGATGTTTATATTTTTCGTCTAATATACGTTGGACACTCGCTTATGGAAGGTCGGGTCAGGGCGGCACAATAATATGACATTTACTGTAAGGTGAGGTAGGTGGGAATGGAGACCGTCGCTCGAGTATTTGAAGTGAGGCATGTCACGGGCTTTGCTACGAGTCAGCTCTACTGCGAGAGAATGTGGTGGTCTTCCAGGTACTTCTGTGCCTTCCCGAGCATCCATATGGTAAACGAGAATTTGAAGTTTGGATACGAAATGGCGCAAGTTTTATTGAAGATACCTTCGATAGCTTCCTGTGCCCATGAGCCGTCCTGGAAAAATTCCGTTACAAGGATAACGCGATGAGAGGTTAAAAGCCACGAACTGGGAGTTGGCGAGACATAACTAGTGCTACGGCCTTTGAAATCGGCTCCGTATGTGGATACTTCGCGTACATGAGTGCCATTGCTGCCCAGGCTGTCTGTACGACCTGGGTGTTCTCATGCTCGATCCAGACGCAGGCCTCGCACGTCTACCCCAAATATTCAGATCCATCCGAGTCATGTAACACGTAACGTACCTTGTAGCTCTCGCCCCACCCTCCGTCTGCCCTTTGCTTGCTCACGAGAAAGTCGCATGCTCGACGAGCAGACTCGCTTGTCTCGTATGTCTCGCCCACGAGCGACAGACTCTCCAGAGCGAACATTGTGGCGTAGGTAAAGCAAATACCCCAAGACCCCACCCAACCCCCTTCAGGTTGCTGAATGGCGTGCAAAAACGTTATAGCATGCTGTATTGTTTCGCTGTCGCAAGGCACAATCGCGTGAGCCGCATATGCAATAGTCAGTCTATGGAACTCACGTAATTTCCTTCGTCCGATAGTTGGGGTAGTGCCTTCGGAAGATGGAAAGAGAAGTGATCACTGAAGTCGTGCATTCCGGATACTCGTATTCGATCATGATATTTCCTGTTCCATTTAGCGAGAAAACTGTAGTGGTGGAGGGAATTAACTTACCAAAGACTTCGGCAGGATTCAATAGCTCGAGCCAGCGAGGGCCCCGCACGAGCTCGTAGCTAGCAAATCCACCATCGCGATTTTGCATCGTCAGCAGAGTATCGACGGCATCGAATAAGCGGTCGTCAGAAACGAGGGTAGGCGTGAAGCTATTGCGGCTTTATCATTTATAAGGGCGTAATCCGAGCGAAGGACTTACTCAAGTTGGTTCTGCAAGTACAAAACCGACTTCAGTCCTTCTCCCGTGCAATCGCTCACTGTATATCCTTGCTCCTTGGTACTGAACGGCCATGCACCTTTTGTCCGGTGTCGGTTTGAGACCTCAAAATATTTCGGGTTCTCGCGGATTTGACAACGGTCAAGCCACTCCAGAGCCTTGATCAGACTCTCCTTATTGTTTTCATCACTAGCGAGCCCCGTCTCTACTAGAGCCTGAGTGATGAAGCCGATGTCCCATAGCTGACTGCCATTGGTACCGCACATCATCATACCTTCCGAAGCGAGCCACATAAAGTCGCGACGCTTCTCGTCGTGGCGCATTGTAAGCTTCGCTTTCTGGGCCTTCAACATGATAGCGCGCGATTAGATTCATCATCTTGGAGACAGGGCCAAGCGTTTGATAGCCAGTGTTCTCGTCCTCATAGACAATGAGTTCATACGCGCTCTCTGTTCCAGCGTGGCGGAGCGGCGGAATCATGCACTGCTCGTATGCGCTAAGAATAACCGAGATGAAGTCAAATATCCCGCTGTGGGGTGAGTGGAGGTCTGCGGCAGATACGTTGTTTCGCTGAGCTGGCCAATCGATCGTGTCGTAAGGCTGAGTGTATAGTTCCTTTGACAAGGGGATTAATTTAAGTGACGTCGAAGTATATGTTTTCAGTACCAACCTCACGAAGAGCAAGGATCAGAGGATCTTCTGCGGCCTTGAATCTCACACCGTAGAGGTAGCTCATGGGAACATACACGGTACGAGTATGGATCCACCAACGAGATGGGTGGAAAGGAAGCCATTTCGGCAGTAACCTATCAAAGCGTGTCAATCTTCACGAACCGTCTTGCATGCCCCGCGTACCATAACTCGGGAGGGATTGGGTTGTTGCCCTCCCACTCATATACATTCAGGACTGAAAGCCAGAACTTGCCCCAAGAGGCTGACGCGCCCGCTCCACCTGAGGAGGTACCGTTAGCAATGAACGTGGTACAGATCCGAGGGTCAATAGTTCACCTAGCTTGTGTAGGACTGCACGGGCCCGTACAATTCACTGGGTGTTCTGCCGGAACTCCCAACAGGCGAAGGGCGACATAGTTGAGTGCAGTGCCCAATACCGTGGAGTGTCCTTCGATGTGTCCTAGGACACGTCAGGACATGACATCCAGACGACAGACGGACGGAAACTCACAAGCCCCACCCACCATCGTCAGGGTGTGTATGATTGAAGAGATAACGAATCATTTCGAGCCTCTCTTCCTCGAGGAAAGTCATGCCAGTGACATACGAGCCAATGACCAGGCCAGGCAAGAGGAACATGGGTACCACCATATTCACCCTACCCAGTGACCTCCGTTTGTTTGAAGTCTTTTATAAAACGTATATCCGTTGCGGGCAGCGTCCAGCGGGCTCTTCGCCTCCGGGAGTGCAGGGAGATTCTACGCAGTTAGGAATTTTCAGCAACGGAAGGTTCAATGATGAATATAGGCTGACCAGAGGGAGTCCCAGCCAGTATTTGTCTGTGTTGGAAGAAGGACGGGCCGCGAGTTCATCTTCAGTTCTGAGAAAGTCCCAAATGTGCCTTCCATCGTCTGTGTCGCGCAACTTCCAACGCGTATAATCTGTGAAAGGCTGTTTTGGCGATACCGGAATGTTGAGAGGGGTCCACATAGCTCACAAATAAGTGGTGAGACGTTCAACCTTGCGATGTTGGTGTATTTAGGGTGCGTTGCCGAGCAGCGAAATGGTTCGATGTCACCTTTTGCACTTAACCCTATTCTGTGGTCCAGCGCGTTTGATCAGGCGCCGATCTTGCTATATGCTATCCTCACCCAAACTAGAAATTCGGAGGGCCCTTCGGGCCCTCCTCACTTCTATTGTCGCACTTTATGTCTATGTTTAATTCATGAGAAGTCACCTTATTTAGGCTTATTACCTTACACAAAAACATCAGAGTGCAGTAAACTACACAAAGCTTTTTTTTTCTCAGACAGACAGCAAATCAGCAACAATTCGCTGTAATGAGCCTTGACTACCTCGACAAAGTCGTACGTCCCTGGGAAATGATACGGTCTATTCAAGAAAATCAGTCATCTTTGATAACATGTCAATCATGACACCAAAAACCGTCGTCTGCCAGTATTTTCTACTGCTGATACGACCACGCTCTCCCTGGCCGATGAAATTGCGATTTTTACAATTTATAGATGCCCCCACACTCGCCCGTGCTTCCCTGCACTTTCCCGCACTTCTCTGCGCTCACCGCTCTCTGTACGCTTTCTAAGCGCCGCATTCCCGCGCCGCTGTCAGGCTGTGCACACTCAGCTTCCCAAGTCCCCACTCATGTTCCCACTCATTCCGGACACCTTCCTACAAGTTAGCCCACATTCCCTGGTATATACTTCATGTAATTACAACTACAACAAAGTCGAGTAATAGTAGACTCCCCCCCTTTAGACTTCAGACTTTGGAGCTCAGTGAGGCACATCCCTTGCGTTCCCCAGCGCGCGGCACTCGCGCGCGGCCTTAGAAACTCGAACTCGTCGCGTTCCCGACCCAGGCGGCCACCTCTACGAAGTTTCGCGCCGCGCCGAAGTGTGCGCGACTGTTTCCGATCACTTGCAACCACCCGACCCAAAGGCCATGTGTAGCCTCTCCCGACCTCGCCGCACTCGCGCGCGGCTTTCACCCTTCGACACCGACGCGTCCGCAATTGCCGCGGACCTATATACGAAAGCTCGCGCTCCGCGGAGACCTGCGCGACGTCTTGCGACGCTTCACACCCCCAAACCCTGCTCATCTTAGATGTGTTCCCCAGCGATCACGGATGTATAGGGTCGCCGCCCGATTGAATGATGTCTCGCAAGTTCACACACATGTCCACATCACCAGGACCAATTTGTAATGAACTGACAGTTGGTTGTGGTTGTGGTGCCGTTGATTGGTTATCGGGCAAGAACGTCAGGTGATACAAATCTTCCCTACGCAGATCACGGGGACATTTAAAATAGCGATTCGAATGCCGAGTCCGATGTGGCAAAACACCGTTGAGAAAAGGGTATGCAAGTAAAGAAAACAGTTTCGCCGAGAGCCCAAAGTTGACGACATGTGCGAGCGTGCAGAGGTGAACGGTCGCTAGTGATGGTAAGGTTTGGTTTGGTTTGGTTCTTTGACCTTTTTTCCCGATCCCCGAACCAGACCATTGGTTCGGTTCAGGGGTCTAGGCCGAACCCCGAACCGAACCATTGGTTCAGGTTCACATTGGTTCGGTTCAGGTTCGGGGAGGGGTTGAACCTGAACTGAACCTAAAGTATGGGCAATACTGGGTTTTTTTTTCGTACCCGTACCCGTCGAAACCCTTACCCGCAGCAAGGGGTAAGGGTACCCATCCTAACGGGTAAGGGTCAGTCAAGGGTCACAAGGGTTCTACACCCTTGCGACCCGTGCACCCAAAATACCCAGAATATATTATATTTGTGTATGATGATAGTACAGTGACTATAGACTTGTAAACTAAAGGCCACGGCGCCGTGTCGCCGTATTCGCCATGCCGCGGCACCGTGTTGCTGTCTTCGCCATGCTGCGGCGCCGTGTCGTTGTCTTCACCATGCCGCGGCGCTGTGTCGCTGTCGTAGTGCCGCGCGTCGTGTCGCTGTTGTAGCGCCGCACGCGGTGTCACTGTCGTAGAGTTGTGGCGCCGTGCTGCAGTCATGGCATCGCAGCGCCGTGTCGTTGTTGTAGCGTCGCGGCGCCATGTCGCTGCTGTAGCGTCACGGCACCATGTTGCTGTTGTAGCATTGCGGTGCCATGTCGCGGTCATGGCGTTGCGACGCCGTGTCGCTGTCGTGGCATTGCAACGCCGTGTCGCTGTCATCGTGTCGCGGCGGTGTCGCTGTCGTTGTAGCGAGGCTTGCACGCCACGCCGGTGTCGTAGTGTCGCGGTGGGGCATGGCAGCTCTTGCGCGCCATAAGAAGGTGGAATTGGCACTTGCAAGCCAAAGGTGGTGGTGGCAGTACAGGCCTGTGCGGGGCGAGATGGAGGCAGCGCCGAGAACACGGTTAGAACCTAGAAAGAAAGAAAAGTATTGTAGTTAGTTAACTAAAAGGATCAGACAAAGGAAAAACACTTAGCTTCTTTAAATTGAGGGTTCCCTGGGCCAAGGAACGCGGTCGACGAGCACTGCCAGAGAGCGAGGTGGAGGCAGCACCGAGAACGTGGTTGGAACCTAGAAAGAAAGAAAAAACATTGTAGTTAGTTAGCTAAAAGGATCAGACAAATGAAAAACACTTAGCTTCTTTGAATTGAGGGTTCCCTGGGCCAAGGAACGCAGTCGACGAGCGCTGCCAGAGAGCGTCGGATGACAATGGCAGTCTGTTGACACGTTGCAGCAGCGTCCGGTCTGGCGACCTGCGTGCCCGGCAAAACCCGTGACCCATGACCACGGGTACAGGTTTCACGAGGGTCACAAATTCGGTACCCGTACCCACCCAAACCCCCGGGCCGAACCCACATGTACATCATTCACTAAATAGAACACTTTTGATTTTGGTTTGAGGGCCTAAATTTTTTGTATATTTTCAATGGTTCATTGGTTCAGAACCGGTTCAGAACCGGTTCTCCAGTTTCAGGAATTTGCTGAACCCCGAACCGAACCATTGGTTCGGTTCGGGTCAACAGCTGAACCTGAACCTGAAATTGGGGTTCGGACTGGTCCGGTTCAGGTTCGAACCGAAGTTCAGAACCAAACCTTACCATCACTAATGGTCGCAGACCAGTTTTGAAAAATGTCACCTTGCCAAATAGAGACGCAAGAGCACATTAAGTAGTGTTCATTCTCCGCTCACTCCGAAGACAAACATTTCTCTTTACAGCCGTTTTCATATCAATAGTCCGTTTTTCGGAAAAGCTACTAGCGGGCTGAGTGAGCGGATGTCAAGGATAACCAGTTATCCAAGATCCGATCAAAAAAAAATAAGGCTTATCTTTTTTTTTCTTTTTTTTCATCACTTTCTCGTCTTATCTTTTTTCCCCCATTGCCCCACTTCCCATCACTGTCAATGCGCAATCGTCGTCACTTTTCTCGAGAAATCAAGGAGGTGGCCTTGCACATATCTCATCAAGGGATGTCTGATGCTGATATAGAAGAGTATCTGGGCATCAGTGAGCGATCTATGAGACGGTTGAGGGCGACGTACCTCGCAACAGGTGAAGTGGTTCGGATACCAGTATGCCCAGGCCGGCCACGTCTCCTCGATGGCCTTGATTCACGCGTTCGTTCTTTTCATTTTGTTGCAACGAGGCAAGTCGCGCTCGTCGCACAGCGCTCCTGGGACGCGCACATCCTCCTTCCCGTTGTACCTGCACCTTCTCCCTCTCCCTCACCCGCACTGACAGACAAGCCCAACGGAAGCACAGACCGGCTTGTAATTGACGACACGCAGATGGCCACTCTGCTCGCGTTCGCACAGCCCGTGCTGCACACATACTTGAACCCCGTGCAGGTGCCCGTTGACATTGTCGTGCCATGGACCGTGCGTGGGCGGGGGTCCCTCCCCCGGTGGCGGCGATGCGGAAAGTGGAGGACGAGAACAGGGCTTCTGTGTGGGCGAGAGGCGGGGACAGTGAGGAGGAGAGCAAGGCGGATTGGAAGGCACGGTTGCGGATCGGGGCCCTCGGCGCATTGCAGTGGGTTCTGGGTGCGTGCGCACATTTACTTCATATTTGTGGGGGGCTCACAAGCGACGCACGTTCAGATGCTTGTGCGCAGAGGTGGATCAGCCCACGACACAAATCCCGATGAATATTCCTCCTCTGGTGGACCGTCCTCAGTGGGTGCGATGTACCCAGCCAGCATTCTCACCATGTTCAACCAGATACTGGCAGCGTCTGGCGCGGGCGAAGAGACGACCGTGCAGACACGGCTCCTCAACTTGACCCGAACCCTATTGAGGTGTTCTCCTCCATTGAGGTGTGGCTATGTGCCAATAGTGATGTGTCGTGCACGTTGGTGATATTATGCTGGGTAAATGTGTAGATTGATCAAAGTCGTAATCTTGACTTGCCTTTTTCTTCTCTTTTTTCCTTTTCTTTTCCTTTCTTTTCTTTTTTCTTTTTTTTTCTATTTTATCTTATTTTATTTCACGGTAAGTCTCGGCAAATATGCCGACGGGAGATCCCGGAACTCAGCCCGCTAGTAGCTTTTCCGAAAAACGGACTATCGATATGAAAACGGCTGTAATATATAGTAGGTGATGGACATCGAGCAGTTAGTGTCCCGGTTGCACTCCTGCCTCGATGAGCATATACGCTATGTTTTAGATTCAGGAAAGCGGGATATGACGCGATCGATCGCATATGCGACCACTTCTACTCACTTCGCGAAAAGCCCGTGGTTGCTCAAGTCAATCCAGGTTATCTCCGCCACTTAATTCCAGGTAGGCGCATGGCATGCAGCAGGAAACGGGTAGATCTTCCCTTTCTCCAGACTCTCCGCCACAGAAAGGACAAGAATGGACATCCATTGTAGATGATTACCAGAAACTCATCGTTCCAGGTATGGCATTGTTGGTCTAGTACATACGCTCTAACTCGCAACTCCGATAGGTTTGACGCACTGGCAGCATCCGTCTTTCTTTGCCTACTTTCCGACGGCGTGCTCATTCGAGGGTATTCTTGGAGACCTACTGTCCTCGAGCACATCAAACCCAGGCTTTAATGTACGGTGTGCCAGTTCGGGTTGGACAGAGAAATTGATTGCATAATTACGAGCAGTGGTCTGCGAGCCCCGCTTGCACAGAACTGGAAGCTGTAGTAATGGACTGGGCAGCCAAGTTGTTTGGGCTTCACAACGTATTCTGGAATGTGAACGAGGTTGGCGGTGGAGTCATTCAAGTCAGATCATACTGTTTACCTGCGTGGAACGCGCTCATCTTAATTCGCCTCCTCGTTTCTCCTAGACAACCGCGTCCGACTCAGCTCTTACTGCCGTTGTTGCCGCTCGTACCAGATACGTCAATGAACACCCGGGGGTTACGCTGGAGTCGCTTATCATATACGTGACAACTCAAACACACTCCTTCGGCAAAAAAGCAGCGATGATACTCGGTTTGCGCGTGCGCGCACTGGATGTGGATGAGACAGTGGCAACCGACAATACTGGACTGACCGGGGACGGCCTTATAGCTGCAGTGAAAGAAGACCACGCACGAGGACTCCATCCCTTCGTGTTGAGTGAGTGCGTCTCTCTAAGTGTCGTTCAGGGGCTCAACTAGCTCTTAACAGTTGCCACGGTCGGTACAACATCGTCTGGCGCCATCGATCAGGTGGCCGATCTAGGCGCTGCGAGTGGGTCCTGGTCCTCTCTCTGACCGAGCGCATGGACTTGACGTTTCGAGGTAGTCAAGAAGAACTACCCTTCCGTATGGCTGCACGTCGATGCTGCCTGGGCAGGCGTCACGCTTGCTTGTCCCGAGTATCGCGAGATCGCCCAATTACCCGGAATCAACGAAAGTGCCGACAGTTTGTGTATCAATTTCCACAAAGTAGCCGTCCAGGCCGTGGTACTTATCTACCAGACTAATATCCTCCACAGTGGGGCCTGACAAATTTCGACGCGTCCGCGTTTTGGGTGCGCGAGCGAAAGCAACTCATCGACGCATTGGACATTACTCCCGAATTTCTGAGGACTAAAGAAGGGGACGCAGGTACACACAGTCACAACGAGTGTAGCATCTACCCTAACTTTGACACGGATTAGGAACCGTGATCGACTACAGAAACTGGCATCTTTCACTTGGGAGACGTTTCCGATCTCTCAAGCTCTGGTTTGTGCTACGCAGTTTTGGCGTTGAAGGCTTTCAAGCCAACATACGCAAGGTAAGTGGTAATTCTATCGTGTAAGTCCGCGTATCGTGAGACCCATTTTACACAGTGTATTGCTCTCAACAACTCGTTCGCTGAACATATTCGTGCTTCGCCAATTTTCGAACTCGTAACCCCTCCCTCCTTTGCTCTCACTGTATTTAGGCTCCTTCCGAGATCATCCACCGCCGCAGGAGAACTTGACAGTGTGAACGCTCTTAACCGAGAATTTTACAGCGGTCTCCAGACTCGTTCCAGTCTTGTGTTGACACAGACTTTGATTGGCGAGGTATTCTGTATCCGTTTTGCGGTCGGATCCTCTAGGACAGAGCAGAGCGACATAGAGGACGCTTGGTGTGTTATCAAGGAGACTGGGGAAAGCACTTTTCGAAATATGGGCTACGGGCACTGAAATTGAATGGCATATACCTTGACAAGTCGGTACAAGTTGAGTAGAGCTACTACCGGTTCGAGCCTAGGCTGGTATCATCAGGATCTTTCAATACCGATGTATACTACTGTACGTATACGTGCTGACATACGAAGGCGAGTCTATATGGCGCCTGGCAACTCGAATTGAAGGACGGCTTCTCACTGATTGTGGAAAGATGTGAACAAACCACGAATCACGAAGATGATCTCAGTATTGCAAGCTCGAGGTACCGCCAGAGCACGCCGGGAATAACATAGGTAGATATGCAAAAAGTGTAGCCTGACTGCTAGATACTAGATTTCACTTTTGGCGCTTCCTGAACATCGCGTCAGCCTTCCCCGGCATGCGTATCGAATTAATGATAAAGCCGCGTGGGGGCTGTGTTCCCTCCTCGAATTTGATGTCATACGTAACAACGACGTGTGCAAGCAAGGCCTTGACCTCGTTGACGGCGAAGAACCGACCAGGACTGATGGAGGGATATGAGCGACTGCGATGGGACCAACACATCGACATCTCGAGAAAACTCACCAGGCATGTCGCCCGTGTCCGAAAGCGAGGTACTCCGTCGACGTAGAAGTTGCTTGGTGCCCTGCCACAGCAACTCCATCACGCTCACGGAGCTTCGCGAACCGGAACCCGTCAAATTCCTCGGGGTTTGGATAGATTTCTCCATCCATGTGGATAGTAGCAGACGGGGCGAGGACCCACGTGCCCGCAGGAACTATGACTCCATTGGAAAGTGTAAATGGACGTAATGCGATACGGCCAAGTGCCACTAGAAACAGGAAGTAGTGTATCAGTAACTGAGGTTCAGTCAGGGGAATCCAACGGACAGACGGCATCAAAACGCAAGGACTCCCGTAAGAAACTGTCAATCTTGTGCATCTTGTCCATCCCGGCCTTGGTCCAGCCTTCCTCTGCTACTGCAGTCTCGACCTCGTGCCGGAGCGGTTCAATATATTCTGGGTTGGATAGAAGACGGTATAATACATGCGTAAACGCCTGTATATACTCGTAATTAGTGGCTTATGAGGATATTGGTGTGGCTCACACGAGAGGTTGTGTGAATAGCCACAAAGTTGACCGAGAGCATTCGCGTTGCAAGGTTTTCAAGGGTCCTTTCCGCTCCTTTCGCTTCGCTCATGAGCCACATGAGCATGTCATTCTATTAATCACAACATTAGCATTGGACGAATCGGGGAAGCAGATTGGCGAACCGGTTTGTCGTCCCAATCTTCCCCAAACTCTTCCATTTTAGCAAAACGCTCCTCAACCATAGGCCTGATGTACTCCATTTCCTGCCGGATTTGCGATTGAAGATTAAATAGAAAGCGTGCAGCGATCCTGACTCGAGCTCAATGATACGGTGTCACGACAGGACATGGCAACATACGGCTTGAGAGGTTTTGGAAACATGCTGATGATTGTCGCAGACTTCACAACATTGATTGCGAAGTTCAAATTCAGAGTCAGATAGCCTTGATCTCGGCCTATGAACACCAATTAGTATATGTCATTGATTGAATGGACGGGCCGGAGAGTTTTCACGCACACAACGGAGACCCGACAAATACACGATTCGAGGCCGCGGAGACCACACGTTGTACCGTTTCAAGAACGGGAACTTTGACCCAATCTGCGGTCCGCATGTGTTTAAGGAATCGCCGTTTTGAATGTGAATTTGCCACGCACCATCACCGTGCACCGGGATGGATGCATCGAGAGTCCTGATGAGTTCGTCACGGACATCTTTGAAAGTGACCTCGATGTTCCGTGTCAATTTCGAACGTATTACATCCTTGTGATAGCCACTATCCGTCTCCAATAGGCCCAGTGTATATTCGAGCTGAAGTAACTGACATGGTCATGATGAATAAGAATCAAGAACCGAAGCAAGCATCTCAGGGAGCATACACACCTCGGCCGATGATGCTTTTACAGACAGGACGTCCTCTGGAGCCTTTCTGACATCTTCGACCTGTTCAGGACCCGAAACTAGCACCATCCACCTCCGGAATCCGGCAATCTTGAATACACCTCGTCTTGCCTGAGAGTCCGATCGTAGGATCAATTCGGCACAGGGGAAGGTTACTATATTATAAAGACAAAGTGTTTACATACATTCTCATATCCATATTGGAGCATGGGAAGGCCATTAATGTTGAAACGGAGTGCCGAGTAGTACGAAAGAATCGGGTCAGAAAAACCGACAGTAGGGATAGCATTGAGCTGAGAACCATCAGAGTCGGTCAGAAATGAAAGGGGAAAGACGAAAGGTGCTGGGCTGACCAAAGGATCCCTCCTGTACCAGCTAGCGAATAGAGAAACTACGAAAAACGATGCAGCGAGGAATGATAGCCTGAGGGTAGATTCATCGACCATGTTGTCACAGGAGTTGGGCTCAACGCTGCCAGTGGGTCAACCTGATGGGTCGTACAGAGACAATAAGCAAGCGCAGAACGCATGTTCGTATCCCCAGTTTTTATGTCATAGTGGGTAATTGAATTAACGTACCTAAATTCGACTAGTGAGTCCGATTGAGTCCGAGCCCGGGCGAAGTGGCTGCGCGTCGTGATTTGGCGGAGCGCTGATCACGGCACTTCGACTGAGACCTAGAAAGATCAAGCGAAGTCCGACGCGGCTGAGACCTGGCCGGGGTTCTTCCAGTCGAGCTTCCAGCCAAAGAAGCCTCAATCTGACCAAACACAATTCGACTCCTTACACCAGGACAGCGGTTGCGACTGCATTATCATATCATTTGAGAGCAGTATAAGAAAGCAGGCACCTCCAGGCGGCTCCTTTGATGCCGGTGAGAGCTGGTGGCGCTGTTTACAGCCATTTTCATATCAATGGAAGCGAAATGAGCAGACGGAGCCTCACGGAGGACCGGAACCATTTGATGTAATAAAGCTACAGTAATCGAGCTTATCGACCCACTTCTAATCCACATCTTGCCCGCCGCGAGTTGATGTGGTCCGAGTCGAGTTGGCAACTCGACGCCAACGGGAGTTGAACGTTGAGCTGCGGACATGAACCAATGGGAAGCCTTCAATTCTGAAGGTTCCCACACCCATTTGCTCAGCGGAGAGCAACTTGAAGCAACGACGAGAGACGAAGCGATGTCCTTTGGGCCTGACTTCCGAGACGATCACACAACGAACAGGGGGAGACAGTGGCAACTGAGTGTCATCTATTTGGGAACAAGAGGGGATTTTAATACAAAAGGATTTGTACCTATGCGAAGCGAGCCAGTAAGGTAAGAGGGTACAGTAGGCGGCGGGCGGCCCTATGAGTGGCATGGGGAGGACAAGGCGAGGCAACACAGAATGAGGTAGGGACACCCAGGGAGGCCTAGGAGCCGTTTCCGCGAGGGGGACTATGAGAGGGGGAGAGTGTGTATGTGTATGTGTGTGTATGAGGCAAGATTCAGAGGGAAGGTGGAGGAAGAGCGATGGCTGGGACAGCGACAGCAATGGGAGTGCGAATCCGACATTCTGACCGAAAATTCATCAAACACGCTATAGTTTCGTTTGCAGGGCTCCGAGTTGTTAATACAATAGATTTTGTACAGGCTACATGAGGTTGTTACATATATTTTCGTAGTGGGGATGGAGATGGAAAGAATATGACGAAGGGCGGCGCCCGCCGGAAATATTTACAGCGCATTTTTGGAGACAACTCTTGAGACAACTCCCTTTCGGGTTCGAGTCGATCCGAGTTGTCAAAAGTCCTTAGAGTTTACGCTGGTGTTTTACGCTATGTGGACAGTGCTTTGTTGGGCGGACCCACGGAAAGCAAATGACAGCTGCCACGCACGGACCGAGCAGTCTACGCTCATCCTTCTTTTGGCATGCCAGTGCCGGGGAACCGCGCCCCTGTCGAACTCGAGCGTAATGTTCATTTTGTCGATGCGGACAACGACGAAATCGGTGGTCTTTGTCAAAATGGCTCTGTGACTTGGGCGGAAATATCAGAGTGGATGCAGATAGTCTATATGCTGCCCTCCGATCAATATGCAACTTTTCCCTGCTTAGGACACAGCGATCCAGAAGACCCTGTGGGTCAGCACGGGGCGCCGATCAATATGCAGGCAAATACAGACCTGGTACAACCTGGATACTATGTCGTTCTGAGCCCTGCAGGTTTAGCCGTCGATATTCCTATCAACGACGAGGGGCCCTTACCCCGCGCTGCAACTCAATCACCTTCAAAAGTGGGTCCTCGTGTGAGTTCTCTCCCTGATTTCATATACCGAGAAATACGTCTCATTTCGAACAGTCTGAAATTTTCGTCGTCTCGTCCGTGAACGAGATCGACATTGTGTTGTAACTAGAACACGGAATTTTCGGTTTATTGGCCTTGAGGCCGCCCATATATTCCCTGTCGCTCACCTTGATCTGGTACGGGACCGCCAGCTATTGCCGGATACCACTAAATTCCAAAGCCCCTCTACAGTGGAGGTCGGGGTCATGGCAACAGCATATCACTGACGATAAGTATGACGGAGAAACCGGTATACATTCTGTACAAAACGGCATTCTCCTGGACAGTACGGCCCACATATATTTCGATAAGTATCTACTGGCCATCAATCCCGATGTAGGCTTTACCCTTTTATTTATTTGAGGTTTCTGACGACATTCAGAATGACTACAAAGTCGTTTGCTTTTGTGATCAACCGAGATTCGATGGTATGACGATGTATCGAAATCTCGACGTCGACGAAAAGTATCAACCATGCCCTGCGCTTCTGAAGCATCATTTCCGCATGGCAGTTCTATTGAACATGAAAGCCAGGGTGGGATATCCCGAATGGGATGAAGATATACCTGAAGGATACGATCAGATGGCTGAAATTGCACTCTTTCTCAACAAGGGCAGCTTCGGCTCGAGACAGTTTTGGCCTGGAAAGCTCAATGGCCTTGTCTCTTGACTAGCTTGACTGGACACATGAGAAAGACGTCATGAGGGTGGTGTCAGAGACCGGTAGTTGGCCCACAGGTAACCCAGATTCTGGCTGTCGTTGTTGTGGTCTGTGGATTGGGCGGAGACGGCCAGCGACAAATAAACTGGATAGTTCACCTATCGAGTGGACGACCCAGGTAACATTGATCACTACAACTAGGCCGACATCATGTACGTGTGTCCTCCCCAGGCTTGTCCTTAGCGAAAAATGCCAAAACATTTTGCGGTTACACATGCATTGATACGTATATCAGTTGAAGTAACCCACACTACCGTTTTCCCTTCCGCTTTTGTCTGCCATCTGAACCTGAGTCTACGACCGACTTGCGCGCGAGCGCAGCTGCTCCTTGCCCCCCAGAGGCAAATCGCACCGCCTTGCGCACGTTGACCACATCCCCTGCACTCCCGCTGCCGGGGCCATCCCGTTTTACCTTTTTCAATGACGAGCCACCAGGCGCGCCGTTTCCTATCTGTTTGATGAGGGCCAGATTCGCGCTCTTCTCCACGTCGACAGACCTTTCGATCGGGTCGAACTGGGGACGAAGCGGCACCGTACAGATAAAATCGGGGGTAAAAGTGGTGAGCACACAAAGGGAGGTGAGAGAAAGGCGGGAGGGGTTACGGTACCTTGCGCTTCACCCCGCGCAGCTTTTTCTCGCCGTCGAGCACGCGGTCGAACTTGCCCATGCTCGCCGTGCTCATACGTGTCGTAGCGAGAGTGCGATTAATATCCCGCTTACGGTCGACCTGAGTACCAGTGGCCGTCGCCGTCGTCCGTCCCTGCTGGGCCCGCGCGACTGTTCTGCAGACTGCTGGCGATCGTTCTTCGCCATGCGCTCCTTGCGCGCCACACGTGCCTCCTTGGACGGGTCATGGTCCGCATCTAGAACCCAACCAAGCGTCACCGTAGGCATTTCAGCTTCCGTCCACCAAGGTCAAAAAAAAAAGGACGCACCAGCGTTGGCAGGCACCTCGTGTAGCCACTGTGTCTCCTCGTCCCTGTTCTTGCCTTTCCACCCCCAGCGCGGCACCCACGCCTGGCGCTCGTCGTCCCAGATCTTCTTATCGCGCCGCTGCGAGCTGATGCCCTTCGCGCGCGCGAAGCGCTGCCATTTTGTCGGAGGCTTGGGCTTGGGGAGAGGCTTGGCACGTGGGAGCTGCGTCGTCGGCGGTGGGAGCTGCGCGAGCGGGCCCTCGGGTGAGGGGAGGGTCGGCAGGCTGAAGAGCGCTGCGAGGAGGTGCTGGATGCCATCCCGCGCGGTCGACTGGAGATACGCTTCGCGATCGTGGCTGCAATTTTTTTAATGAATGAGTCGCGGAAAAAAGGGAAGGGAGGGGAAGGGAGCGTACTCGTAGCTCTCTTTGTCGATCACGCTCGGGTCTGTGACCGTCAAGAAGCCCGCATCGGTGTCGAGAGGAACGTCTTTCTCGACGAGGGTAGATTTACTACGGTAGACACCGCTCAGCGATGTTCAACGGGTAAGGATCGGATCTCACTGTTTTGAGATTTGAGATGCGAGAATATCCGAGACATCCATCGCAGAAGGATGGAGTCATGTGACGCATTGAGGAGGTCCACGAAACGCCATTACATTTGACTCAGAAGAAACAACAGCTTCCTCTTGGGCATCCTCCGAGTCGCCATTTCGTGACCAGTACAAACGACTTCACCTAGAGCACTCCAGACTGCATGTGAGCATTGCTATCGTATTCGTACAGGGAACGCATGGCTCGAAAGACAAGAACTAAGCGATAACCTCGCGATACGGGCCCTCCCCGCCCGCACCTTCATACCATGACTGTCCTTCCCTCACAGGCGAGATATAGCCGGCACGGATCACAAAGTCGCCAAAGCGTTCTCCATCCAGTCTCTCAAGGGCGTATCGTTTGATCATAGGCCCCCAAAATGGCCAGTATTTCTGGCTCGGTCACGCTCTCTGGACAGACACGAACGATCAGAGAACAGACGGAATGAAGATATAGTAGCGCCTCGACCAACCTCTATATATCTTGTTTAGTCGCTGCCCGTAGTAGCCACCTCCGAGTAGCATCATATAGGCGCCTGGCGCTTTACCGACGAAGCCAATCTCTGAACGCGCGTGAGTCATCTATGGCCGATAATGCAACAACGTGGGACGGACCAGCAACATAT
This sequence comes from Lactarius pseudohatsudake, assembly GCA_021525015.1. NCBI lineage: Eukaryota > Fungi > Basidiomycota > Agaricomycetes > Russulales > Russulaceae > Lactarius > Lactarius pseudohatsudake. The sequence goes on along the minus strand of JAKELH010000032.1, from coordinate 217,087 downwards.
GGCCGAGCACAGCCATTAGGACAGCCAGTCAGCCGCAACACAATGGAGTCGTTCCGTAGGCCATTCTCCTCGCAGATCTTCTCGACCTTGTCAATCAGTAGTGGTAGATACTAGAAAGATGTCAGCAGGCGATGGGAAAAGAAAACCACACAGTTCGCCGACCCTTTCAGATTCCGCCATAGCAAGACCTGAATCACGTTATAAACGACAGACACTATACGCAGATTTCATGATACTGACCACATGTTGGGAACCCGACACATGTCGATGAGGACAAACGCAGTGCCGTGAAATCAAGATTGTCCAGTTTGTAGTGCGCGAGCAATCTCTTGATGTCGGGTAAATCCCATGTGGTGATGTTGGAGATGACAATGTGCCCGCTCGCAGTCAAACGGAACTCGCCCTTGTGTACCTTCGCTATCTCTCGTAACGCCGTTTTGAAATCACGCCCGGGCTCGTCTTGCACGCGTCCATTCTCGATGAAGCAAGTGAAGTGGTGTTTGCCATCGTCGCCGGTGTGCCAGCCAAAGTCGTCGATGTTACGGTCGAACGTAAACGGTCGTGCGGGCTGGAACCGGAAGCCAAGAAGTTTCTCAACTTCCGCCTTGAAAACGTCGAGGCCCATGCGATCAATCGTGTACTTCAAACGACCATTCTTTCGACTGCGCAGAGTTATCGGTGGAACTTGTAATCGAGATATAAGGACACGCACTCAGTCCGGTTACCGTTGTCCCTCTGCAATATCATGATTTTCTCGGCGACTATATTGACCCGCTCCGGCGTTATGAAGCCAAGAGTGCTAGCCGTGCTAGGGTACGTCTTCTTGTTTCCGTGCGTGAGACCCATGCCACCTCCGACTATCACATTGAAGCCAGCTAATTCGCCGCATTCGTCGACGATGGCGATATAGCCGAGGTCATGGGCGAAGACGTCAACGTCGTTAGTCGGTGGCACCGCAATAGCAACCTTGAACTGACGAAAAAGGTAAATGCGACCAGGTACCCGAAAAGAGAAAGGATGAGCAAACCTTCCGAGGAAGATAGGACGGCCCATAGAGAGGCTCGAAATCTTTAAGCGCCTCGCCGGCTACCAGTTTCTTGTCCAACCAAATTTCGTGATACGCAGTTGAACTAGGAAGGAGATGGTCACTGATGCCTTTGGCGAACGCATACACCTGCGCATGCAGCTTGGATAATGATGGGATTACTGAGCAAAGGACATTCCTGTAGGCAAGTAAAGTCGGTCCTGCCGTCCTACACCAGTTTCAAACGAAGTGCGTACCTATTAGCGTCGCCGCACGCCGCCAACGTATCAAGAAGTGCTCGATTAATGGCCTGAATCGAAGGCTTCAGGTGCTTCTTGATGATCCCGTGAAACTGGAAGGTCTGTCGAGTCGTGAGCTTGAAATTCCCACTGCCGTGCTCGTCCGCAATCTCGTCTATCGCGAGCCACTGGGCTGGGGAACAAACTCCAGCAGGGAGTCGCACGCGGATCATGAATGCATACGCAGGTTCGACACCTTGAGCCACACGCTCGTCGCGAATGTCGCGGTCGTCTTGCTGGTAGACCCCATGGAACTTCGTCACCTGGGTGTCGCTCATCGCAATGCCACCGGTGCTAGCATCCTCGAGGCCTTCCACTATGGTGCCACGGAGGTACGATGACGCCGCTTTGATGTGCTCGTTCGTTATCGGCTCAGGCTCTGCTTCGCGCACCTCGATCGAGTCCACACCCAACGCTTTCCAGACTAAAGGCTCCCACACTTTGTATCCCGTCTCGGCACCATCTGCGTCTTGGTCGTCTCCGAGGCCTAATTCGGCAATCCGCTCGCCGCCGAGCGCCGACAACTTCGCGTCTAGCTCCTTTCCCGACCTGCTGTAATAATGAGCGTCCTCGGGTCTCGGCCAGTAATGGCTGTCTCCCATCCCGAATACCGAATATTTCAACTTCTCCAACGACTTCGCTCCAGTCGCAATTGTGGCGTTGAGCAATTTGAAGAATTTCCGGCCATTCTGCGGAGGCTCTCCTTGGCCTGCCGTCGAAGTCACGAATAAGACATATTCTTCATGAGACAACGTATCGATATCCATGGTGTCCATAGTCGCGATCGTGGTCGACAGCCCTCGGACTTGAGCTCTTCCAGCTAGCCGCTTCGCCTTCTTTTCGGCGCCGCCACCATCCGACGAGTAGAGGACAAGTAAAGGCGGCGCGTCGATGCCTGATAATAAATCAGCGTAGGCTTGTTGCGCGCGCCTCCTTCGTTCCGCCTGAACCGCCTCCCCGAGACTTGTCACAAGCTCGGCCGGAAGTAAAGGCTTCGCACGGACAAGCTGAGAAAGGTGGTTCTGACGGTCTAGAAATGCCTGCATGTCATTCTTTACTGCGTCCGAGTCCAGAGAGAATGGCTCTTCGCCGGCCGCCTCCTTGCTCGGATCCCAACGATACAGAGGCCAGTACCCAGAATCGACGGCTAATTTGGTCTCCTTCAGTAGATCGAGTGCCGTCGAGTCTTCGGTCGTGTACGGAAGATACGCAAGGACGACGCTGGGACCATCGAATTTATCTGCTTCGACTAAAGCCTGCAGGACTTGAGCATACGATGAGTAGACAGCGACGCTGGCCACAAAGACGCCTCCGTAGTTCATCGCATACAGTCCGACGTCGTGCTTCCGGCGCCCAGGATCCGATGAATTGCGAGCGGTGTATGGCAAAGTGTCGAGTATGAGTGTGTTTAGATTGAGGCCGGACACGATGGCGTGGTGGATGCCCGACGCGCCGAGATCGTAGGACCAAGCGTCAGACATGATCACCCATCTAGATTTTACTCTAAAGTGTTCACGGAGAGACAAAATGCGTGTTGCAGCCGGGTGAGAGACGTAATCCCGCAAAGCGGCGACGACTTGATCTCCGATCTGTTGACTCTTTGTGGTGTCGTCCTTGACGAGAACCCAGTGGCTGAGCAGCGAATGAGTATCCTGTGGCAGTTTTGGATCCTGCAACAGCTCCTGAACCGCCTTTACAAGTTCGTTGCGCTCTTCTAGTGCTCCGCGAACCCGTCCGAGAGCAAATTCTGGACTGGTGACAAACTGGCCCTGAGACGGGACTAGAGAAGGCGAGTTTGATATTTCCAAGCGCTCGCCAAATAGGTGGCTCAGGATGCTGGTATATGAACTCTCGTGCTTCGGCACATGGGGAACTTCAGTTGATAGAGACGAAAACAGTCCTCCAAGTGGGATGCGGGTGGACGGTCTCGAGGTCGTGGTAGATTCCAGGAATGTCGCAACATCTTCCGACTGCAACCCGCTGGTGTCACCCAGGTAGGCACTGCGAACAGCGGGGCGATCTTCAGAGTCGCGGTGTTGCAGAACACTGACGATGTCGAGGAAAAGTGGCGTCCACTTCGTAGTCCACTTCTCAATCTGCTCCAATACGATGACGTGCCGTGCAGATGGTCGAATGGCTCTGAGAATGCGAGGTGAGGGCAGAGGAGACAAGAGCGATACATCCACGTAAGCGACGCCGTCAATATTGAAGTCTAGAGTGCTCTGACCCAAGCCGAAGACGACAACACGGGGCTCGTTGGAACCATGTTGTGCGAGAGCGAGCTGGGACCTCCGGGTGAGGGAAAGTGTAGCCAATGCGGCAGCTTCGTAACCCTCGAGAAGCTCAGAGGTATTAGAGTCGACAGGAACGAGGACGGTCGGGGTGGTTGGTGTCGCTGGCCTGGAAGACTGACGCTTATCTGGGTCATTTCCTTTTCGAGTGTGCCTATTGGCAAATCCATTGGGATGACCACTCGAATGTCCATTAGCATACCCCGGTACAGGGCTGTATGGTCGTGTAGGAGAAGAACTATGGGATCGTGCAATCGGACTCTTGGGGCGCCCCGCGGCTTTTGAGAGACTACGTGCGTGCTTCTCGGCGATAATGAACGGTTTCACCTCATCCTCCGCAACCTCCTCCACTTTATCGCCCATTCTCCCTACATGGAAGACGTGGGCAACGGCCTTGCGTTCGGTGCGGGCCAGTCGCGAAGCCAACAATGCATTGTCGTGGGCTTGTTGGGCACTCGACGAGTGTATAAAGTAAGGCACGACCTCACGAAGGAGCAGCGCATCTGCCAGGTCACCGTGTGCCGCTATATGGAAGACGATGGGCCGACTGGAGAGCTCAGATACGTGAGGTAGGAGACGAATGAGGGATGGTGAACTGGTGGTCGTGTGAGACAATAAAGAGGTTACGTTGTGTCGCAGTAAGGTGGGAGTGGGGTCAGAACCATGGGGAAGGATGGTGACGTTTGTCGACTCCCTGGATAAGGATTTCCAGTATGACGAAAAGACGGAGGGAGAGTCGATGACGGCATCCGAGGAGAGATGGGCGACGCGAGCGACGGCGGTGACGGAGGGTGTCAATGGCATCAGAGCGAAACTAACTCGGTGTCATTACACGATGGATTTGAGAGAAATGGCCATATCTCCCAGACCGCGAAAGAGAGCCGAGACGCATGATTCTGGGTCCGTCTTCAATGGAATACGCATGTAGATGCTGATGAGATACATTCACGGGATTGGGTGCCACGGCGCCAATTGCACTTACGGCGTACCTCGTGCTGTAGCAGGCATTCTCAGACCTAACGAGCAACCGAAGCACATGCGTCTGTCGCGCTCCACGCATAGATAAGACTTATGGGGTTATCCGTCCACGCCAGTAGGCTGTACCACTCAACACAGGCCATCCCCATCGTGGCAACACCTGATGAGTGAAGAGACGTGAGAAACTGATGCAGTGTATCAACATTGCCAGGACCGTCAGTGTTGCGCTACTTTTGCGCCTAGTCGTGAAAACGAAACGCCCCGAGGCACGGATCGTCATTGCTAGCGTTAGCAGGTCTACTAAGAAGGTATTGGTACCTCTTCAGCGCTCAGCGCTCAGCCACCAAAAAGTGCCAGCAACATGTTCACCCCTGAGAATTTACCGAAAGGCTGGGTCGGGTCCTAGCCCGGGCCAGGTATAAGTCGTTCGGTGCGCACCTGCGAAGTCAATACCATTTGATAGCTGGCATACAATGCGAATACGCACTTCGAGCAACGGCTGGTCATTACTCCTGCCCGAAACAACAGGACTCAGGCGCTCTTTAGCTCCCTTTCTCCACACAAGTACACCTCCCCCTCCCTTATGGTATCCCACGTGAGACAGGAGGGATAAGCTCTGGGACACATGTGTCATAGCTTAGAGTCTGATGGGGTCCCGTAGTCGTACAGACAATAGACTGCCTTTGGTGTTAAGGGCAACTCGGATATTCGGATGCTGCAGCTTACCAGTGTATCCGCGACGATTAACATCGCATTCGATATGTGGTACGCTTCTTGTGCCTCGGGCCTCAGCGACTTACCACTAATGCAGGGATTACCCTGGCTGGAGTTTTCTTTTTTTTTCTTCTGCACAGGTGATATATTGATGACAGCCATGTTACCCAATTAAATAGCTCTATCTTACGCACAGATGCGTGCCATGAGGCCGAGGGGAAGGGCGTGTATGCTGAGGGCAAGGTCAGATGTTCAGATCTTTCAGAGGTCACATCATTAGCATCTTTGGACGACAGAACACAAGCTCACTTCAGGCAGGTCAGAATCTGGAGAAACTACAGTACATGGGAAACGAACACTATAAAAGTTTACCCTTCGGTCTACAGGATTGAACTCCTGAAATTAGCTGAGACGTTCACATGATTATTCGGTCCATCAACTGTAGGACTGGCATCCAGCTTCCCGCGGAAACTTGAACGACGCCGATGAGAATGACTTCGTTGAAGGTAATGCGATTCGGCCCCACGATCCACTTCGAGTAGGGATCACAAGGAACGCGCTCGCAGTCCTAAGAGACGATCGTTAAATCTCCGAACTCACTGCCACAGTCACAATAAGGATAAACCTACTACCAGAAATTGCCGCACCCTGCTCCCCACATGCTTTACAAACCTTTCGAGAGTGACGGGGTTCCGCGCGGGGGTCTGATCTCTGAGTTGTATCTGCTGTTCGGAAGGAGTATAGCCTGGCCACTGCGACATGAATGTAAGTGGACAGAGCGTGCATCAGCGGAAACAATACAAACGCTGATGCGAATCTTGGTCGTGGTCCTATCACCAAGTGGCGCCGGCTCGTTAGCATGACGCAGCGACATCTGTCCTGCGGCGGCGTGCGAGACTGGTACACCTAGATCCCCGTCCGCGTTGACAAAGAACACGGGAATATGCAGCTGCGCTTGTTCGGTATAGCGCCGCCAATCACCCTGGCCGTGCGGTGACCACAGCTGCTGGGGTACGACGGAACCACCCCGTCTAATGGCATAGTCCAGAAGCCAAGCATATCTTCCGTTTGAGATATGTTGCGGCGTGCAGTAGCTCATAGGAGGGTCTGCGACGAAGAAGGCACCAGGCCAATTGTGGACATTGAAGGCTTGCACTCTCTTTGGGTCTTTTTTGAAGAGATATGCCAGATAAATTTCCGCAACATGCGGAGTGAAGGTGTACGAAAGGTAGCCATCAAGGCGAAGGTCATGGTCATCGCTGGTCATGGTCATCTGCAAGACCCCGTATTAGACAACAAAGATAGATCGCCAACAATGCAACCTGAGGAGTGGAGGTGGAAGATTGTTCATCCTATTTTGTGAATTTTCACTAAGCCGTTAGAATTGAATTTATAGCAACATCAATATATTTGCTTACCCTAGGTGCATGATAATTGGCTTTTTCTTTTCCCTTTTCCTTTGTATCTGTCGTGCCACTAGGGGAGTGGGAAAGTAACGGAACGGAGGCTTGGGGGTCTATCGTAGTGACCCATCCCTGCTAAGCGGTGTCACCGCCGAGAAATGTAAGAATGCGTACGTAAACCATCGAGTTGCTCAGAAAGCATCGCCACCGTCACGCGCTCTGTATCAGTTCCCGGACTTTTGTCGCTGACAGCCCACGAATCTATCGTGTGAGCGCCTCGCCCTGAAAATCGAAGAGGATCATGGGTGCTCACCAGACATGACGCCCGATCTCAAGCTTCGACCTTTGGAGGTAATCCATCATCACATCTGGTTGGAGGGTCTCGAGGGACTGCGAACATGAAGGAATAACGCAAATACATGACGCTTACTCACAGTCCTATCACCGACTCCCAGAATTCGTACCAAGTTGTCGTCGTGAACGAGGGCCATGTCGCAATCTGGAGCCCGCTGCACCGTCCGCGTTAGAATTAACATGGTCACATAATGAAAACTCTGCGGCACTCACTACCGCGATATGTTCTAATAATATGTGCAGAGGATCCCGGCACTTGCAACGCTAGTTGAGGACTAGGAAGTCAAAAAGAGTAATCTTACCTCGGTAACACTGGGTATCGGAACCAGTCCCATCTCCGGATCGCGGTCATTCCCGCGTGAATCTGGCTTGGGTTCTGCCGCTCCTTTGAGCCGCGGAATTATCCAGAAAAGACGTTTGACACGAAATCCTCGGATAAATAGGCATTGGTTCTCAGGTAGGTTCTAAGAAAACACGTCCGAGCTTTTCAATTGCATTGTGCGCGCTACATACCTCACCACTTGGGCCATGACTCAGCACTGCACCTTGAATGCGCTGGCTCAAAACTCGCCAATGAACAGTGGTGCCGATATCAGGGGCTTGAACCCTTAGGGATACCCGCGAATCCGCCTGGCTCTCGTAGAAAGCAATATTAGACCAAGATCTTGTACGATGACACCCAGTCACTAGAACTATGTCCTCCATTTCTATCCCCATTCCGTGCCGTTGTGAGAAGGCGAACCAGGAGTCGATATGCCTGATCATCCATGTGCCAAAGTGGGCTGGGGAAAGAGTATCTTCACGCCGGGCCATCACTGGAAGGGACAAGGCGGCACCGAGCTTCCTTGTGCACGAAAACGAAACTTCTGCGGAGTCTGGGGTTGGGGGACTGGAGGAAAGTCAGTGACACTGGTAAAATTTGAAATGTGTAATTTGATTACGCTGCAGCGAAGACCTCTGATCCGCCAGATTCCACGGTGACTCCATACGAGCAGAAATTGTTGGGATTGAGGGTCCCGTGGTCAATGTGATCTGGGACGCTGAGCTGAAGAGGTTCATAAAGCTCTGGTACACCGAATCTTCGATGGGATTGATGGTTTGCCGGGAGAAGAGCGTTGAATAGGCGGTGAAATTTGCCTTGGCCGATGAAACCGACGTCACCAACCTCAACAGGAGGGTACTGTTCTCCTGGGTCCGGTTCCCACAGTGCGTAACCGAAAGCAGGATGCGAGATTGCGAGTTGATCACGAAAAGTGTTGTAATGTGTCATTGAGGGGCCGTGTCGGGGGATAGTCGATAAAGCCGCGGGTCAAGCCCACCCAAAAGTCAGAGAATTGTGCAGACTCCTTCCCGATTCGATGCACCACGTAAGAGGCTCCAGTGCTTTCACACCCACGTTAGCCTTTGGGAGATGAGACCAATCCCTAACCCAGATGATACCGAGACAGGCACGCTCAGTAATGGTGTAACGGTTCTGATTATGAGGAAAAGGACTGCGCTCAGTGGCATCTACAAAAATCTGTCCTGATGTGCGGACTGATGTGGGGAGTCGAATTGTGTTTGGTCACCCAGATTCTTTGAAGGGCCATCATGGCCTTGGCTGGGTTTCTACTGAACTCAAAACTCAGAACTCAATAGTCAAACATTCAACTTTAATCTAACCACTTGCATAAATACACTAGCCAGTCCATGGGGGATACAAATACGCGCCCTGCACTTCCCTCTTGTCTCTGTACAACCCACAAAGTTGACCCAGCGGGTCGAGCCCAACTCTTGTGATAAGTGGCAACATGGTCGACGAATCTACCCTCAGGCTATCATTCCTCGTTGTATCGTTTTTCGTAGCCTCTCTACTCGCTAGCTGGTACAGGAGGGATCCTTTGGTCAGCCCTCTACACTTTTCGTCCTCCCACTTTCGTTTCCGACCAACTTTGATGATTTTCAGCTCGATGCTATTCCTACTGTCGGTTTTTCTGACCCAATTCTCTCGTACTTCTCAGCACTTCGTTTCCACATTGATGGCCTTCCCATGCTCAAATATGGGTATGAGAATGTAATCGCTTTTCTCTTTATAATATAGTAGCCTTCCCATGTGCTGAGTTGACCCTACGATCGGATTCTCAGGCAAGACGAGGTGTATTCAAGATTGCCGGATACCGGAGGTGGATGGTGCTAGTTTCGGGTCCCGAACAGGTCGAAGATGTCAGGAAGGCTCCAGAGGACGTCCTGTCTGTAAAAGCATCAACGGCCGAGGTGGGCATGCTCCCTGGGATACTTACTGGATGCTTGACTCATATTCGTCACGGCTACCTCAGTTATTTCAGCTCGAATATACACTGGGCCTATTCAAGACGAATAGGGACTATCACATAGATGTGATACGTTCGAAATTGACACGGAACGTCGCGGCTACTTTCAAAGAGCTCCGTGACGAACTCATCAGGTCTTTTGATGCATCCATCCCCGTGCATGGTGATGGTGCGTGGTAAATTCTTATTCGAAATGGCGATTCCTTGAACACATGCGGACCGCAGATTGGGTCAAAATTCCCGTTCTAGAAACGATGCAACGTGTGGTTTCCGCGACCTCGAATCGTGTATTTGTCGGGTCTCCGTTGTGTGCGTGAACCACTCTCCGATTCTTCCATTCAACCAATACTCTATGCTGATATATGTCTCATAGGTCGGAATCAAGGCTATCTGACTCTGAATTTGAACTTCGCGGTCAATCTTATGAAATTCGCGACGATCATCGGCATGTTCCCGAAACCTCTCAGGCCGTATGTTGCCATGTCCTGTCGTGACACCATATCATTGAGCTCGAGTCAGGATCGTTGCACGCCTGCTATCTAATCTTCCATCGCGGATCCGACAGGAAATGGAGTACATCAGGCCTATGGTTGAGGAGCGTTTTGCTAGAATGGAAGAGTTTGGGGAAGATTGGGACGACAAACCGGTTCACCGATCCGCATCCGAGTCGTCCAATGCTAATGTTATCACTGATAGAATGACATACTCATGTGGCTCATGAGCGAATCTAAAGGAACAGAACGGTCCCTTGAAGACCTAGCACTGCGAATGCTCATGCTCAACTTTGGAGCTATTCACACCACCTCTCAGGTGAGCCACACCGGCATCCTCATAGACTACTAATTGCGAGTATTTGCAGGCGTTTACGATTGTATTATACCGTCTTCTATCCAACCCAGAATATATTGAACCACTCCGGCACGAGGTCGAGACTGCAGTAGCAGAGGAAGGCTGGACCAAGGCGGGGATGGACAAGATGCACAAGATCGACAGTTTATTGCGGGAGTCCCTGCGTTTTGAGACCATCTGTCCGTTGGATTCCCCTAACCGAACCTCAGTTACTGACGCACTACGTCTTGTTTCTTCCAGTGTCGCTGCGCCGTATCACATTACGTCCGTTCACATTTTCAAATGGAGTCACTGTTCCTGCGGGCACGCTGATCGCCGTCCCGTCTGCTGCTGTCCACATGGATGGAGAAATCTATCCAAACCCCGAGGAATTTGACGGGTTCCGGTTCGCGAAGCTCCGTGAGCGCGATGGAGTTGCTGTGGCAGGGCACCAAGCAACTTCTACGTCCGCGGGGTTCCTCACTTTCGGACATGGGCAACATGCTTGGTGAGTAGTTTTGTGTTTTGTTTTCACCTCGACCGTCGTGTCGGCCCAATCGCAGGCACTCATATTCCTCTATCAGTCCTGGTCGGTTCTTCGCCGCCAACGAGGTCAAGGCCTTATTTGCACACGTCATTGTAACGTATGACATCAAATTCGAGGAGGGAAAACAGGCCCCACGCAGCTTTATCATTAATTCGATACGCATCCCGGGGAAGGCGAACGTGATGTTCAGGAAGCGCCAAAAGTGAACTGTTGTAACTTTCAGTACATACAGCTTTCTGAATACCCTATGTTGTTCCCACTACTATGTTATTTGAAAGAGATTAGGCGGCACCAGCGCCGGGCTTATAGTACCGTGATTGGCCGCCCGCCCTCTCGTGCTTCGTTGTTTGTTCACGGTTTCTACTCTCAGAGAGGAGCCATCCATCAATTCGAGTTGTCGACCGCCTCATAGATTCACTACACCGAATGGCTTAGGTGTGGGTATTATCCCGTGGTTACCGCTGGCCCACGGTCTCCTGACCCGTCCCTTCAAAGCTTCAAAACGGACGGAGTCACGACGTGGGGTAACACAGATCTGTGTGTGTCCTGGTGCTTATAGTTGTGAGGGGCAGGTACCCACGAGATCGTCAGCAGGTTCGTTCTTTCCTGCAATGCTGCACGATTCGGGTCTCACGAGGTCTCCAAAAGCGCGGGATGAGCATGGCCCAGGGCTCCTTAGCGTGTGCTACTGTACCCGCTATCTGCTCTACGAGTATCAAGAACCTCAAGGAGCTTATTAGTGCACACGTTAAGAGATAAGACCAATCCCTAGCTTCTCTGCAAATGGTACCGAGATCACGTTGACGCAAGAGATTCAGTACTCAGTATTCAGAGAGGACTCACAAAAGGCACACTCAGTGATGGGACATGCCTACTAGTGACCTGAATCGTAAGGGTTCTGATTGTGAGGGGAAATCGGTTTGCGCTCTGCACCCAATCACATGGTCTCTAGTCAAATTTTCATTTTTTTTGGTTTCAGGAAAGGCGATGCATTAGATAGCAGGAGATAACAAATATGTCGCCTAGAATAAATAACAGGACGGTTGCAATGGGCTTGTCAATCCTGAGTGAGAGTTGCGGGATGCGGGAAGCTACGCGACCAGCCTGTTCATGATATCCCCTCAATGCGTCACATGACTCCAGTGTTGTACAGGTCAGGCTGACGCCGGGTCACGAGGGTCAGGGTAACCGGGTCATGCAAACCTGACTGACCTTTGACGCCCAGTGAGAATCCCGATGTACTGGATTGAATGGCGTTGCCAACGCCATTCAATCAGTGAATGAAAGTGACTGGGATTGAAATGGCCGTGTGGAAAATGAATTGTGTTGGTTCCGTTGGAATAATATTGCATAGAGATTTGGATTATTCAATAATATTCAATGCGAATGAATAATCTTGATTTCGGCTGCATCCACAGATGCGTTGCTCGTTGTGCCGCCCTCATTGTTGTGAAACATCGCACGCGTGAATATGTGAATGTCATATTCGATCTCTGTGAGCTGCAACATGTCTGAAACGAGCATCAAGTTGTCGGTCTCCTCTTCTCGTCCCGTGTATCTTTGGCTCCTCCTCCGAGTCCCGTCTCGACCCTGGGCTGCTATCTGCATTCTCCTGGCTGTGTCTGGCGACCTCCTTGCATTGCCCATCTCCACGTCTTGTTCTACGCTGTCCCGATGCCGATCTCGTGCGACCCACGAGCCTACAAATGTGGGTGTTCACTGTATTGCAAGATACTTCGCCTGGTCTTGAAGTCGATGTATTACGACCACGTGAAGTATCAGAGACTCGACGACCATAGTCGAGCATATTGTTCGTGTCGTGGCTTTCATTCTCATCGGATCTCTTACATATCAGAAGGCCAGAAGCTTCTACGTCGTTCTCCGGTGGGCCAGTGGCTCTCATCAAGACCCTCAGCTTGCACTAGGGGGACTGAGTCACTCTCGCGTACTATGGCAAATGGGAAGCACGCTCGATTAGACTTGGATCGCGGCACTCTGAAGGAGTGGCCTCGTCGTGAACTCCGCCTGGGTTATCGTCGTTGAGGTTGTCTTTGTCGGCGTTACTATCTTCGGGGTTACTATCGTCGGCATTGTTGTAGTTGTTGCAATCGGACTCATTGGTACGGACTGCGGACTCGTGGGGTTCTGACTACCCTAGTATTAGTCAGGGACAGTTGTCTCAGTCAGCCTCAGGGCTGTTATCACATGTATGTTTCATCGGACTTGTGACTCGCTCCTAGGATAGTTGTAGTAGGGTTTGAGCTACTATCGCTACTGGGTACCCTACGATTCAGGAGGAGCTTCAAAGCTCCTCGACAATTGTATAAAGGACTAGTAGTACGAAGACCGAGCTCCCTAGCTTGGTCTTCTTGAATCCTCAGTCCAATTCTCGTCTCATCTCTTCTTGTCTGTCTTCTCCTCTCTCTCTGCCTACTGGTGCGTCTGGCTCTTGTAGAGCAGATTGCCCGACGACGTATACGCCTGGTGGACTTTGCCCCAGTGCTCACGCTGATCACGTTCCTGCTCAGGACGTGTATCCATATTCGCTAAGTCGTCCCTTGTACATCGAGCCACTCTGTCACCGCTCAAGTCGAGCATCGTTAGGACGGGCCTAACGCAACATTAAGACCAAGCTACACCCTACAAGAACGACACAGTGGCGCCCACAACCGGCGATCGGTGGGGCTGGAACCAAGTCCAATCATATATCATCCCCAGTAGAGGAGAACGGAACGTCCCCACGCGCTATTTGAAAGCTGCCAGGTGGAGGACGCACAGAGGAGAGACCGGTTATTTCGTCGACTTCCCCAATCGGCCAAGTCGCTACTACCCAGTTGAGTTCAGCTTCGAGCACACTTGCTGGTGCATACTTGCCACAAACGACGCAGGAGTACGAACAGTAGTCCGGCCAACAACGCACGAGTATCGGTGCGACATCCTAGAGAGCGAAGTAGTCCCCCTAGCAAGGGTAGGACCCATCGACGGCGCGACCGTCACAAGCACCACAGAAGAAGGAGACTCTGGGTCAGAACAAAGCGACGAAGAGTCCGAGGAAGACCACCTCTCACAGGTAAACGCAGAAGGAACAGGAAGAGCTCACCAACCTAGCAAACCGAGCTGCAGGGATTACGCTCGACGAAGCACCACAAGCTGAGCACATAGTGATTCACCCACCAGACGAGATGACAACCACACAGTTAGAACCAACGTACGCGCTTCAGGTAGACCCCATACAACAACCACACGACGGAGTCCCCGAAGACCTACTCCCTATCCACCCAGACACGGGGCATCGGATGACTGCAGACGACGCAGCTCTGATGAGAGCCATCGGACCTGATGAACCAGACCCTCCCGAAGGAGGAGGGCCACCCGGAAGAGGCCCAGGAAGAGGCTACCCACAAGGAGGAGGAGGTGGAGGACACGGAGGCGGAGGAGGACCACCTGGAGGAGGCGGATTCCCGGGGGTAGGTCCCATCGGCAACCAGCCTCGGTCTTCAGACAGGCTCCAAGGTAACACACCCATGGTCTTCAACGGCGACCGCACCAAGGCCCTGCAGTTCAGGGCGCAGTGGAACCTCTACCAAGGGGTTAACAGCACAAGCGACATTATGCGCAACTACTACCGCCGATCACTCCTCTTCCTCGGCTACATCCAGGGAGACCTAGTCAACGAGTGGGTAATGTACATGACCGACTGGCTAATGCGCCAGACGGAAGCCGGGTTTCCCGAGCACACTCGACGCCTCTGGGAAGAAACCCTCCGCGCCTTTACCAGAAGGTTCTCAAACACCATGGAGAAGGAGCAAGCGCAGGCAGAACTACGCAAAGGGGTCCACATGAAGGACGGAGATATTGACAGCTATGTAGCCACCTTTGAACGCCTCGCTCGACAAGCTGACTACAACCTCGACGCCCCTCAAACGATAGATCTATTCACGGCAGGACTGCCAAAGGGGCTATTCACCAAAGTCTACGAACAATACGAACCAACTACGTTCGAGGCATGGAAACAAGCGGCGATGAAGAAAGCAGCAGCAGTATCTGCACCTACAGGCACGTCTCAACTCGATAAAACCGTCCGCCCCAAAGACTACTTCGCGTCCCAGTACCTGGGGACCCCCACAGAGCGGGTGGGCACCAAGGAACCTGCCCCACCAGCAAAACCCCAACGCCATGGACACCTCGGCAGATCGGACAAGAGCACGAGGAACAGAAACCGAAGGCACTCAGGGAAGACTCGCTGGGGCCGAATTTATACTCGGCAACCAACAGCGGCCACCCTATCCGCCCAGAGGAGGGCCCAGAACGCGAGGCAGAGGAAGGGGGCTACCCCGAGACGCAAGGGAAGTCATCTGTTATACCTGTAACCAGAAAGGACATTTCAGTCGCTATTGCCCGCAGAACCGAGACACCGTATCAAAGCAGCAGTAATCGGAGGTCAGAGACGGACTACTATGCACAAGAACCGAGGGTCGAAGCACGCGCGGCAATGACCCCGCAACAGCAGGCGCAGGAATGGCTCCAGGGAGTGGCTGGAGCTTCGGATGAAGTAAAAGACCTGGTCCTCCAAGATCTGTGGGGGAAGGAGGGTTTTCAAAACGCCTAAACCCGTCGGCCTGGGTGAGGGCGCTCCGTTGTAATTCTGTAATCATCACACGCTTTCGATCGTTAAGAATTCCAGTTTCCGTTCGAACGAGTTACAACATGGCCGAAGTAAAAGCACTGGTGGACTCCGGGGCCACAGACAGCTTCATTAAACCCGCGTTTGCCAAGCGGATGGGGATCGGTCTCCAGGAATTGGAGACCCCCAAAAAGATATGGAACATCGATAACTCAGAAAATAAAGCAGGGCTAATCACACACTGCGCAGACCTCGACGTTCAGACCAAAGGAACCCACAAAACAATGAGGTTCCTGCTCACCGACACGGGGAACGAGGACATCGTCCTCGGCTACCCCTGGCTAGCCGCCTATGAACCGCAGATTAGCTGGCAACACGCAGTCATCAAAGAGGACGCATATCCTGTGGTCCTTCGTACCACACACCCCACAGACAGAGGGGTAACCATCGCGTTCGCCCCTACCGAAGAGTTCAGTGAAGAAGAAAAGCGCCACGCGATACAGGAACTCTACAGCGAATGGGAAACAGTCAAGGCGCGTTCCATCGCCACGGATCTGGCTATCGAAGCGCAGCAGTTCACCAGCACCACCGAAATACCAAAAGAATACGAAGACTTCGCAGAGGTGTTCAGCGAAGAGGAATCCCGCCGATTCCCGCCTTCGCGACCCTGGGACCACGCCATCGAATTCAAGAAAGACGCACCAGACGCCATCGACTGCAAAATCTACCCCATGTCGCGTGACGAAGACGCAGCCCTTCAAGTATTCCTGGACGAGCAACTGGCGAAGGGGTACATCCGACCATCAAAGTCCCCCTACGCCTCGCCCTTCTTCTTTGTCAAGAAAAAGGATGGAAAGCTCCGACCCGTCCAGGACTACCGGAGGATTAACTCGTTCACTGTGCGTAACCAATACCCCCTCCCGCTCATCCAAGAACTCATCACGGACCTGGGAAACGCGGACATCTACACCAAACTCGACGTCCGCGCGGGGTATAACAACGTCCGCATCAAGCCCGGCGATGAGGGGAAGGCCGCGTTCAAAACCCGCCGCGGGTTCTTTGAACCGCTGGTTATGTACTTCGGCCTCACTAACTCACCAGCCACCTTCCAAGAAATGATGGACTACCTCTGCGCCCCCGTCATTCTGAAGCATGAGCCGCTGGGTACCACCATTCGAGTATACATGGACGATATTGGCATCGCCTCACGCAGTGGCATGGCGGGCCACATCGCAGCGGTACGTGACATACTCCAGATCGCAAGGGCCAACCACCTGTTCTTCAAACCAGAGAAATGCGTCTTTGGCGCCCCGTCCATCGATTACCTGGGGGTAATCCTTGAGAAGGGGGTGACTCGCATGGACCCGGTCAAAGTCGCAGGCATCCGCAACTGGCCGACGCCTACTACGGTCAAACAGGTCCGATCTTTTCTCGGCTTCTGCAACTTCTACCGCCTCTTCATCAAAGGGTTTGCCACACATGCACGCCCACTAAACAGATTAACGAGGAAAGACACGGAGTGGCAGTGGGGACAAGCAGAGGCGGACGCCTTCGAGAAGCTCAAGACACTGGTCACGAGCGAACCAGTACTGGCACACCCGGATCAAGAGGAACCATTCGAGCTGGAGGTCGACGCATCAGGCTTCGCAGTAGGCGCTGTACTCCTACAACGCAAAGAAGACGGCAAGCGACACCCCATAGGTTACTACTCGGCGACATTGAATGAAGCAGAGCGCAACTACGACATCTACGACCTAGAGTTACTGGCCATCGTCAAAGCCTTCCGCCACTGGAGGCCCCTACTCGCGGGCTCGCCACACAAAACCAAAGTGTTTTCCGACCACCTCAATCTGCAATACTGGAGATCACCACAGAGGATAAGCAGACGCATCGCAAGGGAAGTACTAGAACTATCCGAATACAACTTTGAGATTCACCACATCAAAGGCACGGCCAATGGAAGAGCAGATGCGCTTTCCCGACGACCAGACTACGACCAAGGAGACAACGACAACAAGGACGTAACAGTCCTCCCCGATGCACTCTTTGTACGAGCCACACAAGTCGAGACGATCATGCCAAGCACTCTGACAATCGAACCTGGGGAGATGGAACGACCAGACGCGACGTACCACCAGGACGAGAACTATCTTCGCCCATGGGTAAACGCACATCGGCTGAAGAAGATCGAGGGCACTTGGTATAAAGAAGGGAGACGAGTGGTGACGGGCGGACTATATGACAAGAGAAGTATCATCTCCGCTCACCATACACCACCAGTCTATGGACACCCGGGTATTAACAAAACCGCGCAGTTAGTCGGACGATCCTACTGGTGGCCGAACCTCGTCCAAGACGTGCTGGACTATGTTAAAGGGTGCGCCGACTGTCAAAGGCACAAGGCAAACAACCGACCAACCCGCGCACCACTGTCCCCAATCTATCCGAACCCCGAAGCGCTCCCCTTTGAAACCATCGCGCTAGACTTCATCACCAAACTCCCCCAGTCTCAAGGATTCGATTCAATCCTCACCATCACAGATCACGACTGTACCAAAGCGGCCGTCTTCATCCCCTGTCAGGAGGAGATCACAGCGGAGGGAACTGCTGCCTTATACGCTAAGCACGTCTTCTTGCGATTCGGACTCCCCTCCAAGGTAATCAGCGACAGAGACCCACGCTTTGCATCCCGGTTCACAAGGGAGCTGTGCAAGATCTTGGGGATTTCACAGAACGTCTCCACCGCCTACCACCCTCGGACGGACGGACAGTCCGAACGAACTAACCAGTGGCTCGAACAGTACCTCCGCTTCTGGACCAATGAGCGGCAAGATAACTGGGCAGCGTACCTCCCTATAGCGGAATTCACGCATAACAACTGGCCCCACGAGACCACAAGGAAGTCCCCCTTTTACCTCCTGATGGGGTACAACCCGCGCGCTGATTGGATCGATAGGCCGTCGCCCATACCCCAGGTAGCGCTGAGAATAGATCAGTTCCAGGAGGCTAGAGCGCAGGCTAAGGCGCTCCTCATCAAGGCACAAAAGTCATGGGTTAAACACAAAGATACGCCCAAATACAAGGAAGGTGACCTCGTGTGGCTGGAAGGACGCCACCTACGGACCAACCAGCCAACCGCGAAGCTTGCGCCCAAGAGACACGGCCCCTTTAAGGTCACACAGGTGATGTCCCCAGTCAATTATCGCCTAGAACTTCCCACGCAGTGGAGTATCCACCCGGTGTTTCACACCGATCTTCTCACCAGATATCACGAGACGGCGACACATGGGCCAAACTACCAGCGCCCACCACCGGATTTGGTAGACGGAGAAGAGGAATACGAGGTCGAGAAGATTCTAGACTCGCGAAGATTCGGACGAACACGGAAACTCCAGTACCTCGTGAAATGGAAGGGGATACCCCGACTCGGAGAACCAGTGGGTCGACCGGAGCGAAGTATTCGCCGACCAGGCCATTAAGGACTTCAAAGCGCTGAACCCCACACAAGAAACACATATAAGGGGGCTTCACTACGAGCTAAGTCCCTCAGCAACCACTGCTACATCCTCTCAACCTGTCTACCTCCGCACAATGTCTTCCTGTTCACTCCCGTCGCAGTCCACCATCGACACCGTCGTCGAGGGCCTCGTCACCTCCCATGGGCCCGCGACCCGCGAGGACGCCATCGCCGTCCTCAGAACCTTCCCCGACCCAACCATCGGAGGCGTCGCCGACTCCCCCGGTGCGCAACCTCTCACCGCCGACTACGACGTCTCGGCAGAGGAGGAGCGCGCCATACTCAGCATCGAGGCGCCAGATAGCCTCGTTCAACACCTTGACGGACACTGTGACGCTGAACCTGTCGAGGTACCACGTGGAGTTCGGGCCCGTGCGGCCATGGAAGGAGATCGTGAAGGAGTGGAGGGACGAGCAGCTGCGGAGGGCGCAGCGACGGCAGCAGGAGCTGAGGCATCGGCGCCTCTTGATGCAGACTGGGGTCTGGCCGAGGATGCTGCCAACGACTACCCAGCTACGCACCCCCTCATTCGCTCCACCACAGATACTGACGACCCACGCGAGACTCCCTACTCCCTCAACACCGATGGCTCCCCCATGTACAAGCGGGACCTCGGAGTCATGGGCCCTGCCGTCCACCAACCCCTCGCCACCATCAACACACGCGTCCCCACTGGCTTCAAGGTCAACCAGGGGACGGACTACATACCGTTCCGCATCGTCTCCCCCGACAGGGTTGAGTGCGAGGCCCGCTACGTCCAGGTGATCATGGGGCCGGACCCCCTGGTCGTGGGCATCATCGACGAGTCAGACAAGGTCTACGCGCGCCCCCTTTACGCCGCCCCCCGCTTCACCTACGGTGGGAAGCCTATCTACCCGAACAACGACATGGTCCTCTTCACCGAGGCCTTCAAAGACCGGGCGCGCGTCGACCGCTGCCTCGACGCCATCCATGACCCCTCCCTCACAGCAGAGGTCCACCGCTACCACGCCGCAACGCGCGAGGAGGAGCGCCTCAATCAGCGGATTGACGACCTCATCGCCGCCCTAGGGGAGGTCGCCGGGAAGTCGACTGTGAGCCGCCGCCATCTGGAGATGGCCAACGCCATGGAGCGCATCGAGGACGAGGCGAGCACCATGGTGGATCACGAGTTGATGAGGAAGAAGACACGCAGGGGTCGGAAGGTCGGGCAGCAGCCGCAGCGTACTAGGATCAGGTACGAGGAGGAGGGCTTCGGAGCGTCGGGATGTCGCACCTAAAGAGGAGGTGATGTTGCGATCGGACTCATTGGTACGGACTGCGGACTCGTGGGGTTCTGACTACCCTAGTATTAGTCAGGGACAGTTGTCTCAGTCAGCCTCAGGGCTGTTATCACATGTATGTTTCATCGGACTTGTGACTCGCTCCTAGGATAGTTGTAGTAGGGTTTGAGCTACTATCGCTACTGGGTACCCTACGATTCAGGAGGAGCTTCAAAGCTCCTCGACAATTGTATAAAGGACTAGTAGTACGAAGACCGAGCTCCCTAGCTTGGTCTTCTTGAATCCTCAGTCCAATTCTCGTCTCATCTCTTCTTGTCTGTCTTCTCCTCTCTCTCTGCCTACTGGTGCGTCTGGCTCTTGTAGAGCAGATTGCCCGACGACGTATACGCCTGGTGGACTTTGCCCCAGTGCTCACGCTGATCACGTTCCTGCTCAGGACGTGTATCCATATTCGCTAAGTCGTCCCTTGTACATCGAGCCACTCTGTCACCGCTCAAGTCGAGCATCGTTAGGACGGGCCTAACGCAACAGTAGTCGTTGGCGTTGGCGTCATAGTTGCGTTGGTCGCTTCACCGTCGTCGCCGTCGCCGTCATCGTCGTCGCTGGGGTTGACATCGTCGTCGTCGGGGCCATCGTCGTCATCGTGGCCGCCTCGCCATCGTCGTGGTCACCCCGTCGAGGATGTTGTCCCTGTTGTCGTTGCATTGTCGTCATCACTGTGGTGTAGCCGCCTTCGTCGCTTCGTCATGGGCTCTTCTCGTTGCCATCGTCACCTCACCATGACCGTGACTGCGGTCGTTGTCGTGGTCACCGCGTCGCGGTTCGCACAGGCTTCATCTTGCGTTAGTGGGGTGCCTCAGTGGTGGTGGCGGCGTAGTGGTCGTGGTCGTGATCGGGGTCATGCGTGGCGGGTCGTGGAGGTGGTAAATGTGTCGGAGTTAGGGTCATACGCGGCGTCGTGGAGGTAGTGAATTGGCGGCATCAGAACCGTCACTGTCGGGATTGCGCATGACTGCCAGTGAGTCACCCTCGCAGTCGTTGAATGTAGTGAGATTGTCCGCATCATTGCACGACAGCGGGAAGACGGCGAGCACGATGGCACCAAAGCAGGCGCCTGGCGTAGCTAGTTGGCTTCGGCGCCGCATCATGATACTGATGTAGTTGTGGGACTCGGAACGATACTGGTGACTTGACAAAAAAAACAAGTCGCGCCAATCGTGGGAAGAGTTTCATCCGTGGGAAGCTTTTTCCCGTCCCGTATCGTGTCGCGCCATCCACGTTACATCAGTTCCTCTGTCCCCTGGCCTCATCAAACACCTGTTCATACAACCAGGATGCCGCCGCTACTGACCTGCAAGCCCGGGGAGAAAAAATAAGATGAGTATCTGTTTAATGTAGCTACAATATACTGACCATGATGGTAGGCCGCACGCTAGTGGAACATTACCATATTTGGGGTCATACTGTTAACCTACCTACAATGAGCGATCGTTAGTGGTGTCAAAGTTCGGTTCCGAACTTTGGTTTGAACCCAAACCTAACTGGACCAGACCCAATTTCAGGTTCGGGTTTGGCCATCTGTCCCGAACCGGACCGACGGTCCCGTTCGTGGTTCAGCAAAATCTGAGATTTTGCTGAACCGTAGGTGAACGCGTTCGAACGCGTTCGGACCCTTTGTTTAATATCATTGCCCCGAACCCTCGGGTTTACGAAGGCTACCGTACCCGTACCCGTCCTCAAGGTACTACAGGTTGGAGGGTTGACAGGTTTTGTCAAGGGTTTTTTATTATGGGCGGGTACACTACGGGTATGGGTACACAAAGTATAATATAACTAACTACATAATCTCGTCGCCATCGCCCTCCCCGCCGCTGCCTTTGTCACCACCGGCATACTGCCATCACCCGCGCCGGCGTCGTTGTGATCGCCTTCATCCGAGTCGTTGCATCGTGCCAAGCTGATCACCTTTGTCGTTGATGACGGCGCTGTTGTGATCGCTTTCATTGTCGATGCCAGCGCTGGTGATCGTCTTCGTTGTCGACACCAACGCGGTGTCAATGGTGATCGTCTTTGTCATCAATGCTGGTGCGGTGGAGATCGTCTTCGAATCTTCAACGTCGACGCTGGCGTGGTGGTGATTGTCTTCAGCATCGACACTGGCGCAGTGGTGATCACCTTTATCGCGCGTGAAGACAATCGTTTTGGTGGACAACATTGAGTCGAGTGAGCTTGAGGTACATAGTCGTACGTGTGTCGTCCGGTGTCATACTTGAGATCCTGTGAGCCTCGCGCTCACCGTGCGCAGCGACTCAGTGATGACCTCAGTGTCCACAAGCACAGTGAGCAACGTATCCGTCTCAGTCGCATGTTTCTCCTGCAGCGCCGCCTGGTGGCTTTTGTGCTGCGGCGACGGCGTCCGTGAATGTGGGCGCAACATGGAGGTCGGGGCGGTAGACTCGGCAGAGTGCGTGGTGCCCCCATCGACATAGATGCCGTCGCATCGGATTGCGTCATCGCCCAAGACACGCTCCCGCTGCACCACGAGCTCGCGACCGAGCCCGCCTCGGACAGTGCCAGTCAGCTGGGGGCGAGGACATGCCGATTGCGGTCTCCGAGATTTTGCAAGCTCCCAAAGCGAGATGCGCTGTTGCTGGGGTCACACTCATGCTCGAGCAATCCTGCGGCAGCGAAGGCCAAGCTTGGCCGTGCGCGGGCTGAGCCATTCGGTGGCGGTCCGGGATGCAGGCAATGCCACCCTTTCACTGTTTCATCCAGCTCGTCTTCTCATCCACCACGTGCACCGTGACGCCCGTCCTAGCGAGACCTGCGAGCACGTCCAGCAGCGCCGCATGGTCCGCAGCGCGCAGCCGCTTGCCCTCAAGGCCGTCCTGCTGGGCGAGGTATGTGACCGTGCGTGTCCCCGCGGCCGTGTCTTCCTCGGGCGCGCCAAAGTACCAGGCAAGCGTGTGCTGCACGGGGTCGAACCAGTCCTCCACGGCCTCCAGCGCTGTGAACATCAGCGCCCATGCTGGCACGTCGCGAGGGAGTCCTGCACGACGCGCAGCACCGCAGTCGGCGATAACGAGGCGAGCAGGAGCGGTGCGCCGATGCCGACAAAGTCATAGAAGTCGCCTGCATAGAGCAGCCCTGCGAGGCTCGGGTAGGCCGCTTTGAGCGTCTCTGGTGCCACGCCGATGTTCGAGCGGCGTCGTGGGATGTTCTCATCGACCGGCCCCGGATGGTCCGTGAAGGTGGAGACGGCGGGGAAGAAGAGGCGGTGTGGCGGGGAGAGAGGTTGAGCTGAGGAAGTGTAGAGACGCTGGAGGGAAATGAGCGTGTGCGAATCCGTCGTGGAGGGTCCGTCATATGACAGGAAAGTGACACCATGCATGCTATAATGCCGACAAAGGAAGTTTCAGTTCGGAAGCACCTCCTGCAGAAGTCGCGATGAGTGCGCACCGCCCTAGTGTATGACAGGGGTTTCTGTCATTCTGAACATGACCCAAGGGTGGTACGGGTGTGGTTCGTGGCGCCCGCGTCTATATCGTGGCACCGTGTTGGTGTTGTGGTATCGCAACGTTGCCTAAAAGGAATACTTAGCTTCTTGAGGGTTTCCTGGGCCAAAGCAACACAGTTGACGATGCAACGGCAGTTGTTGACACATTGCAGCCTTGGTTGCACCAGTTGCAGCAGTGCCCGACATTGTTTTATTTTTGTTCAGTTGCCATTACCATTGGCGCTACTTTCGACTGTCACCTTATGGAGATGCTTCAATATCCCACGCCTTCTGATTCTGCATTACGGCGATGTTGGGAACTGCCGAGTATTCCGAGTCACCGTACTATTCCCATATCATTGTGGCCAACGCCCACCACAGTGGACAGTATTCCCCTTGTGCATCATCAGCGGCTCATTACCAATATGATCCCTGTGATCCTGCTATTTCTTTCCACTCCTCCACGTATGACTCAGTGGGATATTTCCCCTTGGACGGCCCACTCCAGGGTCAACATCAA
The DNA here is from genome assembly GCA_021525015.1 of Lactarius pseudohatsudake. Taxonomy (NCBI): domain Eukaryota; kingdom Fungi; phylum Basidiomycota; class Agaricomycetes; order Russulales; family Russulaceae; genus Lactarius; species Lactarius pseudohatsudake. The sequence continues at coordinate 192,921 of JAKELH010000032.1, read as the reverse complement.
CACAGCCTGGTTCCTGTTCCTTCCGGCTATTCGCACTATGATGACTACATCAGTCGCTATGAGCATTATGCTCAACCCCCAATCCTGCCGATTCTCCCGTCTTCTAGCTTTTCCGAGCTCGGTCATGCTCTCGTGGAGACCCCTCCGCCAGAGTCTCAACCCATCCGAGTCAACCACGGCTCTATTGCCCTTCCTAGCCTTCCAATGTCATCACCATCCTCTCCTAAACATGGACAGTCCGACACCCTGGTTGGATTAAACCCCGTCGAAACCGAATACGCCTCAGGCGTTAATGGACAGCCCTTTTCGCCAATGACATTACTTGACACTGTCTTGCTCTCCAGCGAGTTGGCACTACATCCCAAGGAGGAGAGCCAAGAGCGTACCCACCTTTTCCCCACTCCAGCGGGGACACATGGCCACCCACATCATCGATCACACGTGGGCAATTCGTTCCGCCTGCAGGACCCTGCCATGTACATGGGACATACATCTCCGCCCCCATTTAAGGTTTGTTCGCTGCCTCACGTCCCATGTCATTTATGCTTACCTCGCGGATAGCGATGCCCTCGCCTCGCGATACCGGGGCAGCTTGCTTATTCACCTGGCGCGCATAACCCCACGCCGCTTTCCTCATCGTTCTCGTCGTCCGATATCGGGACGCCAACATCGAGCATACACCTCGACATGAACGCGGCAAGCCCGTCGCAGGTACCAGCACCGGCGTCAGCGCTGAACCCCATGACCGGCGTGTTGAAGTTGCCGTCGAGAAAACGGAGCGCACGGCACAAAGCTCGGATGGCGTGCTTGTTCTGTTGTGAGCGGAAGATCGCATGTAAAGCACCGCCCGAGGGAAGCGCTGATGGGACATGCAAGTGAGTGGTACTTTTGGTTTCTGATCGGCGAATATCGCTAACCCCGATTGCAGCCAGTGTGAACGGCGCTCACGCAAGTGTGAATACCCCACATCGTCCCGGCGTGGGCTCCATAGGCGCCATGATAACGGAGGCAGCCCTAATCCATAGTTGTTTCGCGATCATCCTTTCCATGCTTCTTTCTTTCTTTCCTTTCCTTCCTTCATTTCCCACGCATGCACACGCACACATTTACCCACACTCAACAAACGATTCAGGCTTTAATATATCAATGTATCTTGATCACTTTAGTTTTGCCATTGGTCGGTTGTATATAATGTTCGCATCTCTCATCTCACGCTCTGGATTCCCCGTTTACTTGCTCGCATTAATTTACACTATGTTTACTATATATATCGTCAATGCAGTACCATGATACATGAAATCAGATTTAACAGTCATATTTCCACATTCCTGTGCACTCATTGTCATGGTCGGAAGGCTTCCATCTCCACTCTCAGAATTTGGTGGACCTTCACTAGCTTCACTTTGTACATGTACCGATAATACTCAACTAGCATTGGTAGAATTACGTCTCAAAAATCATGGAAATTGACATTGTTCTCCTCTCCGGGCTCGGCGCGTTGGTGTCATCGTATGTAGTACGGAGGGGTGCAGTACCTCATAGTACGTATACTTAAACAAATACAAGTTCTGCCGAACCATCTGCCCTCTACTACCGAGACATTCTCACCGGCGGTCAGACAAGGGACCATGCATTGAGGATGAATGTGTGTTCCAGGCGGTGCAGTCGCGGCCTTGCGCGTTGCGTGCACATGTGACGACTAAACACTGATCTATAGGAGAGGTAATTCACCTCGGATAGTCACTCACTACGGTGAGGGGAAGATCATCCCCCAAGGCACGAAGATATGGATATGTCAAAGCCCTGGGTGGAGACAGGCGGTGAAGAGTGGAATCGAAAGGAATCGAAAGGTTTACACCTTGCGGGTCTGCCACAGAAAATTACTATCCACCCGTGTCACATTCGACGCTTTGCACCATACGTCGAGTGGGCGAGGGAGGCGCTTTTTGGTAGCGAAGTCATGTATGCAGCTTACTCCAATTTCCAAAAAGGTTATCCGTGTCAGTCCGTTCAGTGACAACAATTATTAACGAAGAAAACAAAAATAAGTCCAAAAGTCTGTATGCCATGGATATTTTACGATATGTGGACGGGCTCTCTTTCGAGTCAAAGAGTGATTGCGTAAATGTCACAAAGCCCCGACTTGCGACGATCCTACCAAACGCGAAAAGCAGTTGGTGGCGGGCAAGGCGCCTCGGTTCAACTCAATTGAACACCTCGTTGACGAGCGCATGGTTTCCACGGATGTTAATAAACGAGTACTGCAACAAGGGAAACGAATGTTAGTCAACACTCAAGCCCCCGGACTTCAAACGACACACCTCTGCCAGCTCTGGCCGCACACCGCGCACGAGGTTGATGTACACCAGGTTCGGCTCTGTCCAGAACGGCCTCAGGCCCACCGCCTCCCGCGCCGCCCACCAGCGCGCAAAGTACTCAAAGTTCTCGTGACCTTCGCGGGCGTGGATCTCGAGCTGCAGCTGGTCGACGGGAAGCACGTCTCCCTCGGCGGCGGTGGCGTGTGCGCTGAGGAACGCTGTGAGCGCGTCGAATTCTCCGCTCTCGATGTCGATCTTGAGGATGTCGATGAACGTGTGTCCTGATATTCCCTGTCATTAGCGTGGTGGAGCGGAGATCACGTGCGCGGACGCACCGTTGAGATCCATGAGCGAATCGAGCCGAGCGTCCAGTATTTGGGGTTGTCGTGATCTTCGTGGTTGTTTGTCCCGCCGAGCGCGAAGGGCTTGAAGTGAGCCCAGGTCCCGAAGCTCCGGATCGCCGGTGATCTCGGGTCCCCACTGGTCACATGTCCAGTTCAGCAGGGTAGAGGAGGCAGGGAGGAGAGGGCACGAACGCTGTTAACGCTATAGTCGTATCCCCAGGCCTCACATCCCGGTGCGCGCTTCAGCAGTGTCGATTCGAACGAAGACTCGCTGCTGATGCCTATGTCATAAAGAGAAGAAAAAAAGCCGAAGTCAGTCCTCTCTGCGGAATTAGAGGAAAAGAAGGACGAAATGAAGAAACAGACCGAAGGAATAGATCACGCATTTGTCTTGTTTGACCACGCGGTCCAGACCGCAGACCCATTTCCCTCCGGAGCTCAACGTACCGACGCACTGGAAAGCCGGAACGAAAAAGTCCCCTATCGTGATAGCGTTCGGCCCTCAGTAGGTCGTCGGATACGGACGTAGACGACGCACATTGTATAGAATTCTCCATGTGTCGGATACCTAATGGGGATAGAACAGATCAATTACGAAAGGGCGAGCCCGCACATGCGTGGGTGTGTTAATACGCTACTTACGGGTCGACGGCATCATCTCTGGGTCCCCACTTCTTGATGAGCTCCAGCCATTCTTGTATGGCTACCGCATAGAGCGCCTCCTCATCCGCCAGCCAAGTACGGAGAGAGCGGCCAGGTCCAAGGTTTTACGATCAAGAGGTGGGCTCGTATCGCAATACTACCACTTAGTCGTAATACAAGGTCACGTGGTCTCGGATTAGTCAGCAACGCAGCGTTCCGAAATCCTAGCTATAGTTCTAGGCAACTGCTGGCTCACAGCTTGGAGAATGGTACTTTGCAAGGCAAAGGAGAGGAAATGCAAAGGGCAGGAGTCTATATGAAACAAGACTAGAACAAGGGATACAAGTTAAACTACAGCAGACTAAATACTACGTAGAGAGAGGTTACATAAGCTGTATGCCAGCAGAACAACTTGCTGGCAAGAAGTGCCAGCACAACAATGCTATGTGTCGGAAGTTTCTAGAATACAGAAGGAGTCAGGGTGAAACACAGAACAGTACAATAGAAAGATCAGATAACAATTCAGAACATCAGATAAGAGAAGTACAGATGGATGGCACGATTCTGTGATCGTGACAAAAGGCGTTGCGGTAGTATGACAAATAGCCATGTAAGGAATATGGCCGGAGGAGAATAATGACAGCGACGGTGATTCATAAACGAGTAACTTACTATTGGTGGATCAGTTACGCTTTCCCAAAGCGAAGAGAGGGTACGCACCTCGGCAAGTCTTGGCTTCCCTCTGTTGTAGTTCACGTACACCAAGTTCGATTCGGTCCAGAATGGCCTCGTGCCGGCCGCCTCGAGCGCGGCCCACCAGTCGTGGAAGAAGTCAAATTTGCCATAGTCATCCCACGCGTGCAGCTCGATCTGCAGCTGCCCGATCGGGAGCGTCGTGCTCGAAAACGGGCTCAGCAGCTTATGCGTCTCCAGTGTCACAACCCGGGGCACACACTCCAGTAGCGCAGCCTTGAATGACGACTCGCCGTTGATGCCTGCAGTCACAACCTACATCAGCCTCCTCACCGCCAAATATGGGGTGAGGTTAGACGCACTGAACGAGTAGATGACACATTTTGCTTGCTTCGCGAAGCGCTCCATACCGCATACCTGCTTGCCGCCGTCGCCGAGCACGCCGACTCGCTCGACGTGGTGCGGGCACTGGAAGGACAATGAAGTAGTCCCCTGCGAAGATGTTACGTCAACACTAGAACAGTGGGTGATGCGGCGACCTTACATATTGTGTACTGTAGCTCCCCGTGGAATGGAGACTCACAGTTGATACCTATGGCATAAAGAGAAGAGAAGGACCCAAGTCAGTCCAGTACAGCAACACATGTCGGGGTTTCTGGGTTCGGTGGCGTGGTGAGACTACGCAGAATCGGCGAAAAGAAGGGAAGAAGAATGAAATGAAAACAGACCGAAGGAACAGACCCATTTCCCTCCGTCGCCCAATGACAGCGACGGTGACGGTCGGACGGGGTGGCATAGTAAAGACGTGCTCGTAGAGCGGAAAAGAGAGTGAGGAGTTTATTACGGAGTTCTCCACTCCACGCCACATTTCGGACGCTAACATTCTTACAAACAATCAAGGGAGCGTCACTCTGGGTATCCCATCCATTATATATAAGGCCAGCCGGTCGTCAGTTACGGTCAGTATGAATGTCCATGTCCAATCAACCTCAACTAGTACGCGTCTGCTCCGTCTGCTGCCTCGTAAACGAGTGAATGATTCCCGCGGATATTCATAAACGAGTACTGCAGCCAGTATTTAGTTACGATAGGTACGCTGAGGGGGAACAGGGACAGTCGAGAGAAATATCCCGGCCTCACTCCCAACTCGGATAAAGGACAAGCTGTGTGCGTTGTCCAGCTCGCCAGGGGTTGACCGATCACGGAGGTACTCTCTAATGTTCAACCTACGTGGCTTTGGTTAGAAGTCGAGCCGTGATTACACACCAAATGGACACCTTACCTGGCAAGCAAAGAATTTACATAGCCTGTGGGACAATGTCAGTTGACCGTCAGGGCACCTGGGACGATCGTAAACGTACATTTGCTCATCGCCCAGGAAAGTCCGAGCCAAATCAGAGACGTTGGTGAAACTATGAACTGGTCATAAAATAAGAAATTTCAAAAGGGAAAGACTGCAACGAAAATCTCTTACGCTGATGGTCGTGGCAACACCAAGAAGGCTGCTTATGTTAGTTTTGGGTTACTGGTCAGTGTAGATGAGAAACGCACCCCGTCAGCAAACCCGAATTGATGCTATAGGCCATCAAAATTATGAGTACGGAATCAGCTCTGTGCATGAAAGTCAGCTAGAGTCTATGGTATAAGCATCAAAAGACAACTTTACCTCACAAACCCTGGTCCTCCTGCGGTAGAGATACCGACACATCGACGTGGCAACCAAGATGTCCCCCAAAACTGATTGTGCCCAATAGTACATATGTCATCCACTATTAGGCCGTTAGCGTGCGTGAATTATGAATATGGTATAAGTTTGAAACATACAAGTAATGAGTGATCACTGGTGAATCGGTTCAGAGAGAACCTAACGACGAGTTTCAATTTATTTGATACACCTAAGGAAGAACTATACCCACTGATTTGCGGTGAAAACTGACCAAGCGAAGTTTGAAAACGATTCAGGGACGAAACGGTAAATGCAAAGCATGCAACTCACAGATTCCAGTGGCTACAAAGGCACGAGGGAAGCAGCGGAAGCCATTACGAATGTACCTCCAGGGCGTAACAAGAGTACTTACTGCAACCAGTGACGACTAACACCACCTGAGAAACCTCATCAGTGGTGCTTCAGCTAAGGCAGCTATGACAACATACAATCAGAATTGGACAGATGAGTCTTTGGTTCACTAGTCGAGAATCAATTTTGGCTTGGAAGTACAGTGAACAACAAAGGAAAAGACTCACTGGCATAAACTTGTCTTGCATAGTGGCTGTGGCACGTCAGGACAAATAGCGAGTTAGGGACAGTGTACAAACGACGAACAGCTGCACGGAGGCACCGACAACAATCTATGGTGATCGTCAGTAAGCGAAGGACTTCAGAAATGGATAATACCAACTTGAAGAATTATCTGAACCTGCATCAGGTGGGAGTAGCGTGAGTGGCCATGGAAGTAAGATAGTTCAGGGTGACGGATGTTCAGGGCCCTGAGGGACAGATCAGAAACGACCCAACTGCCCCGAAGTGGTCACTCACCACATACTGTCCTCCAGGCTTTCGACATTGCAGATATTCCGGATAAGATACCTACTATAGTGAGCAGATGGAGGGCAGTGCCGTGCATATTGCCACCTCACCAATAGATCGCATAAGCGCATGTCATTGTATGCAATGTGTCCGCGAATCTATGAAAACCTTAGTACAACTTGGAACTGAACTGGAGCAAGATTATGCACGTTACGAATGAAATAAAAATTTGGAGTGTCTTCGGATCTTTGTTCCGATACCTCCTGGGACAAGTTAGTTTTTTGTGGCCCGTCTGGAAAGAAGGACTACTACCTACCAGAAATATATCCATCTACAAGAACCACAGATCCAGCAAGTCAGGGGGAGGAAGGAGAACGTGTTCAATCCAACTCACGTCTGTACGATAGTAAAGCCAAAGAGCCTACAAGTTCAATCTCAGGAGAGTAGTAAGGCGTCTGAGGACGAGTCGTGAGGACTCACGCAGTATTAATAAGCAGCCCGACAAAAGCTGCGCCAAATGAGTTACGGATGTCAGCGATAGGAATACTGGGCATTTTGCGCTTTTGGCTCTGTTTGAGGGATATGGAATACCTCACACCTAGTAGGGGAGGGATAGGGGGGAAGAAACGAGAAAAGACTTGCAATAAACTGGTGGCATGGTGACACTGTAAGAGCGGCCATTAATGCCCTCATGTTTTGTTTTGTCAGTCTATGACCACCCTTCATCTCCGTCATGCTAATGTCCGTTTCTACTTAGTATGGACTCTGTAGAAACGGACATTAGCGTGATGGAAATGAAGGGTGGTCATAGACTGACAAAACATGAGGGCATTAATGGCCACCATAATGCCACCAATCTTGTATCCGGAATTTCACTGATCTGGGCTCTACGGCGTACTGCTTGGCGTACTGTACTGATCTAATCTAATTACAGATAAGGCAACTCCCATTTATTGAGATGGGCGCTCCCAAGGGCGCTCCTGGCCCCAGATTGGTGGATCACATCATCTCCACCAATCCGGGGCCAGCACTTCCTTCCCAGATTTTGCAACTTCGTTCGGCCATGGCCCTGTCTGACAGTCAGACCCAATGCCTCAAATGCGAACACCTCTTTTTCTTTTTCTCTGTGGCGATATTAACGTGCTGATATCAGGGAGGCCAGACTGTATAAAAGCAAGGTATCATTAGGTATGTTCTTGCCCATCCGAATACGACTCACCTTTTTGACGATGTCCTGTAACCCGCAAGATCCAGGGCATGCCGTCCGACCTGACGGTACACTGAAGGACACCTCAGAGATGTCTTGGAGTTATGACGTTGATGAGTTGGTCCCCTTTCCAGTTCAGAGCTTGGGTCTTGGGGCTGCTGGTGGCCAGGGAGCAGCGCTGAAGCCTCAGGTTGCCAAACCTGTCCACACGTCCTCTGAGTCCCCTGACGGTGTACGGCGATCAGGACGTATGCTTTTCCCGTCTCGGCGAGTTCTCGAAGCGGCGGAGGCGTCATCGGGTTCTCCAGCAAGGACAGTCAAACGAAAGGCGCCGAGTGTGTCTACCATGGACTGGCACGTTGTACCCAAGACCACTGTCAATCTGGATGATGTCTCATCATACCGTGCATACGAGGCCGATATCGACGGCGACAGTCCTATAGGGCCAACACACAATGTGGACGATCTCGTGGAGCCACAAGTTGTGGGCAATCTCACGTCCAACGACGACGACGAGCCAATTGACGAGCCCACCATGGCAGATGCAGGCAATGAGGTATGTCGTCTACTCTCACCTCTGTACGTATTCTCATTGGTTGGTCAGGTTCTGCGCTTCCCGTTGAGAGGGGACCGCACGGCAGATATCCGCCTCATTTTCCGACGAAATAAAGTGTATCAGCATCCGGATACAGGTGAGACCTTAGATGGGAACTTGTGCACGGTCTGTGCGTAAGTACCTTTGTTTTATTTTATTTTCCTGTTTTCTTTCACTCACGAGTCGTGTAAAGGAAGGACCCCTCGATCAGGCGGAACTCGTGCTTTTTAACAGGGAGTACGAGCACTTTGCGAATGCATATTGCCAGGTAGTTTACTTCCATCCATTTGCGCAGGTGATTTATCCCTTCTAGGCATCATCTGGACTTGTATCGCAAACTGCTGCCAAGTATTTGGTATCGAGCCACATCCCCGCGCCCTCTCCCGCATTCGAGCTGACTCACAGAGCAGCAGGTATGTTGCTGCCGCCTCATATTCACTCGACTATCTGCTCATGTTTGTGTAGCATCACCCAGACTAGTTTAGACAGCGTGGTCACCCCCGAACCAAAGGTTATTCCATATACAAATGCAGGGCTTCTTGACCATATTGTTGAGTTCATTGTCTGCGAAGACGAAGTGAGTGAATACACAAATATGACTTCGTAATTTGACTTTCTTCTACTTTTAGGCATTCCTTTTGATTGAGCGTGACACTTTTCGCCGCCTCCTCCAATTCTGCCAGCCTTCTCTTTCGGACAAGGACATACCCTCCCGTAACACACTTCGTGCCGAGGTACTTAGACGCGTACAGATTGCACAGGGAAGAATGCGCCAGAACATGAATCGAACCCCTGGCAAGATCTCTTTCACGTTCGATGCGTGGACCTCAGAACCTGGAGACCCATATTTTTCTGTTACTGCGCACTATATAGATGCACCAGCTAATCAACCGAGCGTGTGGCGCCTCAAGTGTGAGCAAGTTCTATTTGAGGAAATCAAGGGTAGACACATGGGTAGGAACATGAGTGACATCCTGGCCCGTATGTTGGACAACTATGGGCTTCATGGCAAGGTAACATTTTCGTTATCTCTCCTCTCATCACTCACTCAACACCTGTATAGATCGGCTGGTTTACCAGTGATGGGGCGGCCGTCAATCGCACAACGATCCGCCTTCTCCAGAGCAGGCTCACCGGTGCAGATGTAGGATGGACCGCTGTGGAACACGACATGTTGTGAGTGCCAGTGTTGGTGCCTCCAGTGCCCCGAATACATTCTAACTCACTCTTAGGTGCATGGAGCACTCGCTTCACCTCGCAGCGAAGCACTTTATACAGAAGGTTGCACCCGATTTAGCTTCTGACTCCACCATTAGCAAGAACCCCGGCGAGACTTCTAAGTCAGACCCTGAGGACACTGATGACGACTCGGATGGGGAAGTATTCAACTCAAGTGGTTCACTTGCCAAAGCAATCGCCTTAGTCAAACAGGTATGTCCCTTCCACATCGGATTCGTCTTCGCGCTAATGTGCCCGCGTCGCGCTACAGATTCGTAATTCACCCCCGGCTAGGGCTTACTTCAAAGAGGCCTGCAAGCAAGTCAACGTCTCTCCATTGGAGTTGATCTTGTGGATCCGGACTCGTTGGGGATCCCTCTACACCTTCCTTGACCGGTTCCTCAAACTCAGACAGGTGCGCGTCGTATTTTCACGATCTCAAACCGTGATGAACACTGATACCCATTTCCTACAGGGAATCGAACAATTTGTTTTGCTCGTGGATGCAAACGACCAAGTACCAAAGTTGTCCAGACAGCGGGGTTATGCTGACTTCCAGTTGACCGAAAAAGACTGGGGGCAGCTCACGACTATCAAAGACTCCATAAGGGTATGTCTTTTCTCCCGTTCTCTCTTTCTATTTCTTGTTCACGCCCTACCAGGAGCTGTCTGATGCCCAGCATACATTCTCGAAAGAGCGCACCCCAACTGTCTGGCGCGTGATCTCAACTTTCGAGTACCTCATCGCAAACTGGGAAAAGATGGTCAATCGTGCTCAATACCGTGAACTTAAGGAAGCGCTCAACGAAGGACTCAAGAGCCTTCATAAATGGTATGGTCGTGTTGAAGGCTCATGTGTAACTTATTTTGTTTGTGTTGGTACTTTCTCGCTCCATTCTTCATTAATTTTGAGCTAACTACTGCTAGTCCTTGATCCAAATTTCAAGAATCTTTATTTCCGAGCCCAGTGGGATCATGAGCGATACGCTGGTGCTATGAAGCAGCTTGAAACAGTGGTTCATGATATTTTCCGGCTCCTTATTTCTTCGACTGATTGCGACTTTAGTTCAACAGTTATTATATCGCACCGGAAACTACAACGCACACAGAAAATACTGTCGTACCACCCATACCTAGGCCATTAACTCAGTATGGCGGTTCTTACCTTCAAGAGACCATCAAGACGTTGCAACAGAAAGAGAAGGCCGAAGGCAATCCTCGGGATGAGCTCGAGCAATACCTGAAGTCGGGGGTTGAGCCCGCGACGGATGTTGTTTCGTGGTGGGGGGTAAGTTCAGTTCTTTTGTCTACATGTGCCGGGTGCTACTTCTAACAAATACGCCATCTAAAAGATCCAGAGTAACGCTAAGTACCCTACACTGAAGAGGATTGCACGGGATTACCTCCCAATTCAGGGATCCGCGACACCATCGGAGCGTGCATTTAGCAGTGGGGGGATAACCGGCTGCTCACGAAGAAACTCGTTGACCCCGGAAATTTTTGAGGGGCTTCAATTACTCAAAAGTGCTTACAGGAATGGGCATATCTCTGCCGTCACACAGGCAGCGCAACATTTCGACGTCCTCGTACAGTCACTAGACATTGGGGACACTGATGTTGAGACTATTGAGCCAATCCTCGACTCAATGTAGTCTGTAGAATCTGTCGCATACTAGAATGTGGCGCGTTGTCTATTTCGAGTTCCTCTACACGTTCCGTTTTGTCACTTCTGAATAGATCAGCGCCGAGTCGCCGTCCTTCGGTGGGAGTGGGGAAAGGTAAACAAGGAGTCGTAGGTAGAGTCCAAAGGCGAAAACACGAGGTAAACGCGAGGCGAGAAACACGAGTCACGAACGAGTAAAGTAGGAGTCGGTGAGGAAAGGCGCATGGCCGAACGACAGCGCCGGAGGTGACGACGACGCGCACTAGGATGAGTGGGGGTCTAAAAGGTAAACTTAGGTAATGAATGGCCAAGGCGAGGCGGGCGTTCTCTGACGTTGGGCTAGGTAGGCGAAGGACAAGGCAGGGTGGGACGTTCCCAAGGTCAGCGGCCGGGGGAAACGAAGGCGAGGGACCGCGGTCAGCGACTCGGGTCGTCGAAGGGTCCGAGCAGAGGCTCGGGCGTTGAGGCGGACTTCCGAGGTCAGCAGCTCAGAAGTCAAAGGTGGTAGTGGCTAAGGGTTTAAAGGCGGGCTAGCTCTTCGGGCTAGGCTAGTTGTCGTGGGCGAGAGAAGCTGAGACTTAGAGGCAGACAGAAAGGGGTGAACAACAATGGTGAACATTCTCCAGTCAAAGATGAACGGTTTAGATATGTACGGGAGCCCGTAATCAACGTGTTCCAAACTAAGTCGAACGTATAGTGAGGGAGTAGGGGAAAGTACGAGGCAGTCCAAGTGAAGTACGATGAGTAAGGGGACAATAGACACGAGACTGTCACGAGTAGTGAGAGAAAAGGATATAGGCGCGAACACAAGTTATGCGAACTGCAGCGAACAACGAATGTCTAAATAAAAGGAAGCGATGGAAAGAGGCAAAAGAAAATGAGATATGATGACGCACGACAACACCACCTCTTCCGAGTCCGACGACGGGCGCGACGATCTGCGCGTTCTCCAATGGGGACTTGAGGGTGGCTTTAGAAGAGGCTGAAGAGCCGACAAGGTGGATTGGGAGACAATGGTTGGTGGTGTGAAACAGGAACGTTTGTGGTGATCGACGAGCGACGTGATGAAAGGGGGATCGGGCAGGTTTCCCGAGGCAAGGCCATCGGGTGGCATCGAGGTAATACACACTTGAATCCTTCCCTCACGCCCATTTCCCCCTGTGTCCGGGGTCGAGACGGTGAGGGCGGGTGATACGATCATACGAGAGAGACGATGCCACGATGGCGTGGAAGAGAACGACAAGGTAGAGTATGACGAGGCAGAAGGCGACAAGGCGGAAACGTTGGGATGATGGAAACACGAGGGTAGGGCGAAAGAAAGCGGTACACCGAAAATGTGAACGGTTGAAATCCGGGTAGCCGGACCAGTACAGATCGAGCTTCCCAGAATAGTGAAGTTACTAAGGTTAGTAAGGTATTGAAGCTAGCGCGCGCTTTGCCCGAGCACGAGCACGCAACGAATTTGTCATGTGCACCAGTTCTGCCAATTTGGTGCGATTATGTAAGCAGAAACCTCAATTTAGTGGTTCTGAACTGGAACCGGACCGATAATTCCGCTTCAGGTCCGGTTCAGGGTTTAGACCCTTCCCGAACTGGAACTGGACCACTGTGAACCCTGAACCAGGGTTTGGTTCAGGGTTTGGCCAAATCCCCTGAACCAGACCTTCGGTCTGGTTCAGAGTTCGGCCAAAAGGGGCAAAGAACTGGACTGAACTGAACTTTGACACCACTAGCGATCGTGGTGTGCCGCTACATGACGCCGTCTTGATGGAGTTAAACGGACCCTCGACAGATCTTCCGTACGAGGACCCACAGACAAACCAAGGCCGGTCTCACTACCAATTCATGTGCCAGTGACATAGCCCTTGACGCCGCTTCTAGGATACACTTCACCACCCTTCCAAATCGCTCTTTTCCCTCACTGCCCTCCGAGAAACGTCACAGTTTGGGTCACCAGGGTCAACCTGTTCCCCCCAGACCCTATGACCCGACATCTGCTCTCGATTCCTTTCATGCTCTCCATATTAGCGACCCATCTGTCAGCCATGCGTACATCGACTCAATCCCTCGTTCCGCATCTCCATTGGCTCTCCCCCCCAACAACCATGGCCCACCGAGACGTGGGCCCTCGCTCCCGTCGAACCCACGACCCCACCCCCACCTGGGACGTCCCAACCATTCCAGTCCAATCCTCGACTATCATGGCACATACGACTCTACATTGTTTCCATCACGGCAAGGTAGCGTGCACTTGCCGCACACGTTCACAAGACTCTGCTGGTGTTGCTATCCCACGAAGCCCCCTCTCACCAAAATAGTGAGTATCATTTGGTTTATGTTATGATGTGCTGACATTGAGTACACGCTGGCATAACAGGCATAACATAACACCCACCGTTACCGTTGTCAGCAGAGTCGCCGCCCTAGGTGGACCTCATGCCACGTCACTACCACCACAGCAGCAAGAGGGCTGAAGTGAGCTCCAACCACGCAGGATGTAACCCAAGTAACGACATGGGTAAGGCAGGCTTAGGCAGCTGCAACTGCGATGGCAGCAAGGCGACTGCGGTGACCACAACACCGGAGCGACAGTGAACGCGACCGCGGCGGAGTGACTACGATGACAGCGACAACGACAGCGAAGGCCGCCACGTTAATGTCAGTGACAACATCAGCAGCGACAACGACAACGGGGGGGATTCGTTTAGCTACCTGTAGATATTTTTATTTGTCTTATGTACGATGCAATAAATGTTTTTTTTTCTATATTTTATGAACTGTGTGACGATTCTCCAAGTCGTCAAGATCTTCTGATCTTCTGAGCCGTCTAGTAGTTCGGGTACACCTGAATCAGATGAGAAAGGCGATAAAGGCGATTGTCGAGTCCACCTATGTAACGCTGTCACTGGCGTTAGTCCGACTTGGACTTCGCAAGGGCATAGAACGACTTAGCGGATACCGCGACTCGTATAGTCACGTGATGATAACACACGGTCCTGTTAGACACGCGGTCTCGAAGGGCACTAGGGCTTGATCCACTAGGCGTAAATGATGGAAGACGACTTCCTCTGCCAGAGGCAAGCGAACGACGAGTCCGAGAAGAAGAAGACACTGAAGAAGAGGCAGGAACGTGGTGACGATTCAAGAAGACCAAGATGGCGAATCTTGGTCTTTGCGTGCTCCTATTTATACATGAGAGGGATAGCTTTAAAGCTCCCCTGTGAACCCCGAGACGAGTCGCGTAAGTAGCTCGAACCCTACTACAATGATACTAGGAATGAGTCATGGTACACTAACATGTGATACCACGACCGCTGACTGATACGAGAAGTCCGTGACCGATTACTGCTTACGAGGGAGCCACAACCGTATTCGTAAGTGTCCACGACGAGAATCGTTACAACCTAGCTCTGCGACTCGCCACCAACACGACTCCCCAGCTGTTGTCCCCTAATTAATGTTCCCCACATTTCCTTTACGTTTACTCTCTGGTTCTGTATGCAAGAGCCGACTCATCACTGAATTTAGCACCGCATCCTTGCTGACCACACTTGCAGCTGCACCACTCAATCGAAGACGACGTTCAGCAATTGCGACCCACATACTTTTCCACCCTCTCTCACAACACCTCTATTATCACCCTTTTCCCTGCAAACAACACCAGTATGTCTTGTAACCAGGCCGCATATACCCAAGATCCAGGCAATACGACTGATGATCCATAGTATGATCCCGAGTGCCAGTGAGCACATGTCTCATCACCTTTTCATTTTTCCGAGCTAACACTAAGCGGTGTAGACACCATTTCTGAGGGACAATATTATTTCATTCATCAAGCCACACGAAGAACTCTTCACCGCCAAAAATATGCGCATATACCTCGAAAATTTGGTCTTTCTGCAATGAGTACGTCTTTGTTTGTTTCTCAAGCGACTGACACTATGACACTCCTTCACAGGAGGGCATCCCAGGTAGATGCTTGCGTCTAGGGCCCAGCTCCATCCATTGCGACGATACACCCCCATTCAAGCTTGTGAAGGTAAGCCGTCTTACTTCACATCAGTCACTGATAACGCTCCCATAGGACTTGGCCCCCGACATGATTCCGCCAACACGGCCGACGACGCACTGACGACATCGACGGACACACCGACAAGCACCTGGAGCAGCGTCGACTGGCGGTGCCTCGGAGGCGACCCACTTCAAAGCCGGTTAACAAGAGAGCCCCGAAGACCAAGACAAAGAAAGCGGGCATCGTGCGCCCCGGAACGAGCACAGCTGCGAGGTACATCTCAATCGTCACTTCAACCGCTTGTCCTGACCCAATCCCTTACATACTTAATTATATCTACAGATATACCAGCGCGAACACGAAACTCAGAAGAAGGCCGCTGGCTCGATGCCAGCTTCAAGACTTCGCTGGTACCTTAATCGAGCCGTTTGGTGGTTTGGTGGTTTGGTAGTAGTGTACAATGAATTCCCTTGTCGTATTTTGCAGCGAAATGTATGCGATTCGGTTAGCTACAATATAATTCAATTGTGTGCATTTCTGTCTATCATTCAATAAGATTCAACACGATTCAGTGGATGTCATTAAAATTCAACGGGCAAAACCAATCAAAGTACAATCGCATCCAATAAATATCATTATTATACAACACACAATTGAATCCAAATGGATATAGTCCAAAATTTCGGATTCGATTGAATTTATTCAATCAAATTCAATCGCATCCATTTTCATTAATTGGGATTCCCACTGGGTTTGACGGGTCAGTCAGATAAAGCGTGAGAAAAGATAAGATAAGATCTTTTGATCGGCAGTGCGGCCCAGCGAGGTAACGCGAGGACCACATTGAAATTCGATTTAGATCCAGAAGGATTCTTTTTTATGAAATTATTATTAATATAACAATTCACACGCTTCAGTCTCCCTCGTGCTTTCTTGTTTTCTGTCATTTCCATTTTTGGAAACTTCCCACCCCTTGATGCACCATGACTAAATGACTAAAATATAGTCAGCTGGCGCAGGTCAGAATCCTTTGAATTTCTTCTGTGATGGATGTCTCGGATATTCTCGTGTCTCAAACCCAGTGGGAAGTCCGTCGATTCCTGTGGGTTATTTTTCGAATGATATAGATTAAAACTGGGTGTCTATTAAATGTTCCGTATAGTCGAAAATTTTAGATAAATTTTAGATAAATCTTCTATACTCTCAGTCTTTGCGAGACGCTACATGGCTCTCGTTTAGGCCGAGTCCCGTGGGCGCGTGGGAAATGATGGCGGGGCCAGGGGACTTAGAGGCGCGCCACCCGGGACGCTGTAGATTAGTGCAATATGACTGTTCATTCGACGACTTTGATTGGCGAGGTATTCTGTGTCCGTTTTGCGGTCGGATCCTCTAGGACAGAGCAGAGCGACATAGAGGACGGTTGGGGTGTTATCAAGGAGACTGGGGAAAGCACTTTGCGAAATATGGGCTACGGACAATGAAATTGAATGGCATACACCTTGACAAGTCGTTACAAGTTGAGTAGAACTACTACCGGTTCGAGCCTAGGCTGGCATCATCAGGATCTTTCAATACCGATGTATACTACTGTACGTATACGTGCTGACATACGAAGGCGAGTCGATAGGGCGCCTGGCAACTCGAATTGAAGGACGCTTCTCACTGATTGTGGAAAGATGTGAACAAACCACGAATCACGAAGATCTCAGTATTGCAAGCTTGAGGTACTGGGAAGAGCACGCCGGGAATAACATAGGTAGATATGCAAAAAGTGTAGCCTGACTGCTAGATACGACATTTCACTTTTGGCGCTTCCTGAACATCGCGTCAGCCTTCCCCGGCATGCGTATCGAATTAATGATAAAGCCGCGTGGGGCCTCTGTTCCCTCCTCGAATTTGATATCATACGTAACAACGACGTGTGCAAGCAAGGCCTTGACCTCGTTGACGGCGAAGAACCGACCAGGACTGATGGAGGGATATGAGTCACTGCGATGGGACCAACACATCGACATCTCGAGAAAACTCACCAAGCACGTCGCCCGTGTCCGAAAGCGAGGTACTCCGTGGACGTAGAAGTTGCTTGGTGCCCTGCCACAGCAACTCCATCGCGCTCACGGAGCTTCGCGAACCGGAACCCGTCAAATTCCTCGGGGTTTGGATAGATTTCTCCATCCATGTGGACAGCAGCAGATGGGACGACGACCAGCGTGCCCGCAGGAACTGTGACTCCATTGGAAAGTGCAAATGGACGTAATACGACACGGCCAAGTGCAACTAGAAACAGGAAGTAGTGTATCAGTAACTGAGGTTCGGTTAGGGGAATCCAACGGACAGACGGCATCAAAACGCAGGGACTCCCGTACGAAACTGTCGATCTTGTGCATCTTGTCCATCCCCGCCTTGGTCCAGCCTTCCTCTGCTACTACAGTCTCAACCTCATACCGGAGCGGTTCAACATATTCTGGGTTGGATAGAAGACGGTATAATACATGCGTAAACGTCTGTATATACTCGCAATTAGTGGTTTATGAGGATATCGGTGTGGCTCACACGAGAGGTTGTGTGAATAGCCACAAAGTTGACCACGAGCATTCGCGTTGCAAGGTTTTCAAGGGTCCTTTCCGCTCCTTTAGCTTCGCTCATGAGCCACATGAGCATGTCATTCTATTAATCACAACATTAGCATTGGACGAATCGGAAGCAGATTGGCGAACCGGTTTGTCGTCCCAATCATCCCCAAACTCTTCCATTCTAGCAAAGCGCTCCTCAACCATAGGCCTGATGTACTCCATTTCCTGCCGGATATTTGATTGAAGATTAAATAGAAAGCGTGCAGCGATCCTGATTCAGACTCGAGCTCAATGATATGGAATCACGACAGGACATGACAACATACGGCTTGAGAGGTTTCGGGAACATGTTGATGATTGCCGCAGATTTTACAACATTGATTGCGAAGTTCAAATTCAGAGTCAGATAGCCTTGATCTCGGCCTATGAGACACCAATTAACATATGACATTGATTGAATGGACGAGTCGGAGAGTTTTCACGCACACAACGGAGACCCGACAAATACACGATTCGAGGTCGCGGAAACCACACGTTGTACCGTTTCAAGAACGGGAACTTTGACCCAATCTGCACCGCATGTGTTTAAGGAATCACCGTTTTGAATGTGAATTTGGCACGCACCATCACCGTGCACCGGGATGGATGCATCGAGAGTCCTGATGAGTTCGTCACGGACATCTTTGAAAGTGACCTCGATGTTCCGTGTCAATTTCGAACGTATTATATCCATGTGATAGCCACGATCCGTCTCCAATAGGCCCAGTGTATATTCGAGCTGAAGTAACTGGCATGGTCATGATGAATAAGAGTCAAGCACCGAAGCAAGCATCTCAGGGAGCATACACACCTCGGCCGTTGATGCTTTTACAGACAGGACGTCCTCTGGAGCCTTCCTGACATCTTCGACCAGTTCGGGACCCGAAACTAGCACCATCCACCTCCGGAATCCGGCAATCTTGAATACACCTTGTCTTGCCTAAGAGTCCGATCGTAGGGTCAATTCGGCACAGGGGAAGGTTACCATATTTTATAAAGTCTTTGCGTACATTCTCATATCCATACCTGAGCATGGGAAGGCCATCAATGTTGAAACGGAGTGCTGAGTAGTACGAAAGAATTGGGCCAGAAAACCCGACAGTAGGGATAGCATTAAGCTGAGAACCATCAGAGTCGGTCAGAAACGAAAGGGGAAAGACGAAGGGTGCTGGCTGACCAAAGGATCCCTCCTGTACCAGCTAGCGAATAGAAAAACTATGAAAAACGATGCAGCGAGGAATGACAGCCTGAGGGTAGATTCATCGACCATGTTGTCACAGGAGTTAGGCTCAACGCTGCCAGTGGGTCAACTTGATGGGTCGTACAGAGACAATAAGCAAGCGCAGAACACATGTTCGTATCCCCGGTTTTTATGTCATAGTGGGTAATTGAATTAATTTACCTAAGTTCGACTAGAGAGCCCGATTGAATCCGACATCCAGGCGGCTCTTTTTGATGCCAGTAAGAGCTGGTGGCGCTGTTTACAGCCATTTTCATATCAATGGAAGCGAAATGAGCAGACGGAGGACCATTCGATATAATAAGGCTTACTGTAGAGTTTACGCTAGTGTGGACTGCTTTGTTGGGCGGACCCACGGAAAGTAAATGAAATGACAGCTGCCCCTGCAGGCGGACCGAGCAGTCTACGCTCATCCTTCATCCTTCTTTTGGCATGCCGGGGAACCGCGCCCCTGTCGAACTCGAGCGTAATGTTCATTTTGTCGATGCGGACAACGACGAAATCGGTGGTCTTTGTCAAAATGGCTCTGTGACTTGGGCGGAAATATCAGAGTGGATGCAGATAGTCTATATGCTGCCCTCCAATCAATATGCAACTTTTCCCTGCTTGGAACACGGCGATCCAGAAGACCCTGTGGGTCAGCACGGGGCGCCGATCAATATGCAGGCAAATACAGACCTGGTACAACCTGGGTACTATGTCGTTCTGAGCCCTGAAGGTTTACCCGTCGAGATTCCTATCAACGACGAGGGGCCCGTACCCCGCGCTGCAACTCGATCACTTTCAAAAGTGGATCATCGTGTGAGTTCTCTCCCTGCTTTCATGTACCGAGAAATACGTCTCATTTCGAACAGTCTGAAAATTTTCGTCGTCTCGTCCGCGAACGAGATCGACATTGTGTTGTAACTAGAACACGGAATTTTCGGTTTATTGGTCTTGAGGCCGCCCATATATTCCCTGTCGCTCACCTTGATCTGGTACGGGACCGCCAGCTATTGCCGGAACCACTAAATTCCAATGCCCTTCTACAGTGGAGGTCAGGGTCGTGGCAACAGCATATCACTGACGATAAGTATGATGGAGAAACCGGTATACATTCTGTACAAAACGGTATTCTCCTGGACAGTACGGCCCACATATATTTCGGTAAGTATCTACTGGCCATCAATCCCGATGTAGGCTTTACCCTTTTATTTATTTGAGGTTTCTGACGACATTCAGAATGACTACAAAGTCGTTTGCTTTTGTGATCAACCGAGATTCGATGGTATGACGATGTATCGAAATCTCGACGTCGACGAAAAGTATCAACCATGCCCGGCGCTTCTGAAGCATCATTTCCGGATGGCAGTTCTACTGAACATGAAAGCCAGGGTGGGATATCCCGAATGGGATGAAGATATACCTGAAGGATACGATCAGATGGCTGAAATCACTCTTTCCCAACAAGGGCAGCTTCGGCTCGAGACAGTTTTGGCCGGAAAGCTCAATGGCCTTGTCTCTTGACTGGACACATGAGAAAGACGTCATGAGGGTGGTGTCAGAGACCGGTTGTCGGCCCAAATGTAACCCAGATTCTGGCTGTCGTTGTTGTGGTCTGTGATTGGGCGGAGACGGCCAGCGACAAATAAACTGGATAGTTCACCTATCGAATGGACGACCCAGGTAACATTTATCACTACAACTAGGCCGACATCATGTACGTGTGTCCTCCCCAGGCTTGTCCTTAGCGAAAAATGCCAAAACATTTTGCGGTTACACATGCATTGATACACATATCAGTTGAAGTAACCCACACTACCGTTTTCCCTTCCGCTTTTGTCTGCCATCTGAACCTGAGTCTACGACCGACTTGCGCGCGAGCGCAGCTGCTCCTTGCCCCCCAGAGGCAAATCGCACCGCCTTGCGCACGTTGACCACATCCCCTGCACTCCCGCTGCCGGGGCCATCCCGTTTTACCTTTTTCAATGACGAGCCACCAGGGGCGCCGTTTCCTATCTGTTTGATGAGGGCCAGATTCGCGCTCTTCTCCACGTCGACAGACCTTTCGATCGGGTCGAACTGGGGACGAAGCGGCACCGTACAGATAAAATCGAGGGTAAAAGTGGTGAGCACACAAAGGGAGGTGAGAGAAAGGCGGGAGGGGTTACGGTACCTTGCGCTTCACCCCGCGCAGCTTTTTCTCGCCGTCGAGCACGCGGTCGAACTTGCCCATGCTCGCCGTGCTCACACGTGTCGTAGCGAGAGTGCGATTAATATCCCGCTTACGGTCGACCTGAGTACCAGTGGCCGTCGCCGTCGTCCGTCCCTGCTGGGCCCGCGCGATGTTCTGCAGATGCTGGCGCTCGTTCTTCGCCATGCGCTCCTTGCGCGCCACACGTGCCTCCTTGGACGGGTCATGGTCCGCATCTAGAACCCAACCAAGCGTCACCGTGGCATTTCAGCTTCCACCCACCAAGGTCAAAAAAAAGGACGCACCAGCGTTGGCAGGCACCTCGTGTAGCCACTGTGTCTCCCCGTCCCTGTTCTTGCCTTTCCACCCCCAGCGCGGCACCCACGCCTGGCGCTCGTCGTCCCAGATCTTTTTGTCGCGCCGCTGCGAGCTGATGCCCTTCGCGCGCGCGAAGCGCTGCCATTTTGTCGGAGGCTTGGGCTTGGGGAGAGGCTTGGCACGAGGGAGCTGCGTCGTCGGCGGTGGGAGCTGCGCGAGCGGGCCCTCGGGTGATGGGAGGGTCGGCAGGCTGAAGAGCACTGCGAGGAGGTGCTGGATGCCATCCCGCGCGGTCGACTGGAGATACGCTTCGCGACCGTGGCTACAATTTTTTAATGAATGAGTCGTGGAAAAAAGGGAAGGGAAGGGAAGGTACTCGTAGCTCTCTTTGTCGATCACGCTCGGGTCTGTGACCGTCAAGAAGCCCGCATCGGTGTCGAGGGGAATGTCTTTCTCGACGAGGGTAGATTTACTACGGTAGACACCGATCAGCGATATTCAACGGGTAAATACGTACGGATCTCACTGTTTTGAAATTTGAGATGCGAGAATATCCGAGACATCCATCGCAGAAGAAATTCAAAGGATGGAGTCATGTGACGCGGGAGTACGCTCTTTTTTTTTTTTTTTGGATCAGCGGGAGTACGCTCTTGGTCAGTCACGAGCCTCCTCTCTGAGAGTAGAAACCGTGAACGAAGCACGAAGCACGAGATCACGGTACTATAAGCCTGGTGCCGCCGAATCTCTTTCAAATAACATAGTAGTGGGAACAACATAGATAGGTATACAGAGAGCGTAGTCTGACGGTATGTACTGAAAGTTACAACAGTTCACTTTTGGCGCTTCCTGAACATCGCGTTCGCCTTTCCCGGGATGCGTATCGAATTAATGATAAAGCTGCGTGGGGCCTGTTTTCCCTCCTCGAATTTGATGTCATACGTTACAATGACGTGTGCAAGTAAGACCTTGACCTCGTTGGCGGCGAAGAACCGACCAGGACTGATAGAGGGATATGAGCGACTGCGATTGGGCCGACACGACGGTCGAGGTAAAAACAAAACACAAAACAACTCACCAAGCATGTCGCCCATGTCCGAAAGTGAGGTACTCCGCGGACGTAGAAGTTGCTTGGTGCCCTGCCACAGCAACTCCATCGCGCTCACGGAGCTTCGCGAACCGGAACCCGTCAAATTCCTCGGGGTTTGGATAGATTTCTCCATCCATGTGGACAGCAGCAGACGGGACGGCGACCAGCGTGCCCGCAGGAACAGTGACTCCATTTGAAAAAGTGAATGGACGTAATGCGATACGGAGCAGCGACACTGGAAGAAACAGGACGTAGTGCGTCAGTAACTGAGGTTCGGTTAGGGGAATCCAACGGACAGATGGTATCGACACGCTGGGACTCCCGCAATAAACTGTCGATCTTGTGCATCTTGTCCATCCCCGCCTTGGTCCAGCCTTCCTCTGCTACTGCAGTCTCGACCTCGTGCCGGAGCGGTTCAATATATTCTGGGTTGGATAGAAGACGGTATAATACAATCGTAAACGCCTGCGTATACTCGCAATTAGTAGTCTATGAGGATGTCGGTGTGGCTCACCTGAGAGGTTGTGTGAATAGCCACAAAGTTGACCACGAGCATTCGCATCGCAAGGTCTTCAAGGGACCTTTCCGCTCCTTTAGATTCGCTCATGAGCCACATGAGCATGTCATTCTATTAGTGATAACATTAGCATTGGACGACTCGGATGCGGATCGGCGAACCGGTTTGTCGTCCCAATCATCCCCAAACTCTTCCATTCTCGCAAAACGCTCCTCAACCATAGGCCTGATGTACTCCATTTCCTGCCGGATTTGCGATTGAAGATTAAATAGAAAGCGTGCAGCGATCCTGACTCGAGCTCAATGATATAGAGTCACGACAGGACATGGCAACATACGGCTTGAGAGGTTTCGGAAACATGCCGATGATTGCCGCAGATTTTACCACATTGATTGCGAAGTTCAAATTTAGATTCAGATAGCCTTGATCTCGGCCTATGAGACACCAATTAGTATATGACATTGATTGAATGGACGAGTCGAAGAGTTTTCACGCACACAACGGAGACCCGACAAATACACGATTCGAGGTCGCGGAAACCACACGTTGTACCGTTTCAAGAACGGGAACTTTGACCCAATCTGCGCCGCATGTGTTTAAGGAATCGCCGGTTTGAATGTGAATTTGGCACGCACCATCACCATGCATGGGGATGGATGCATCAGAAGACCTGATGAGTTCGTCACGGAGCTCTTTGAAAGTAGGCGCGACGTTCCGTATCAATTTCGAACGTATCACATCTATGTGATAGTCCCTATTCGTCTTGAATGGGCCCAGCGTATATTCAAGCTGAAGTAACTGACATCATGATGGCCGTGACGAATGAGTCAAGCATCCAAGTAAGCATCCCAGGGAGCATGCCCACCTCGGCCATTGATGCTTTCGTGGACAGGACGTCATCTGGAGCCTTTCTGATATCTTTGACCAGTTCAGGACCCGAAACTAGCACCATCCACCTCCGAAATGTGGCAATCCTGAATACACCTTGTCTTTCCTGAGAATCCGATCGTAGGGTCAACTCAGCACATGGGAAGGCTACTATATTATAAAGAGAAAAGCGATTACATTCTCATACCCATATTTAAGCATGGGAAGGCCATCAATGTTGAAACGGAGTGCTGAAAAGTACGAGAGAATTGGGTCAGAAAAACCGACAGTAGGAATGGCGTCGAGCTGAAAACCATCAAAGTCGGTCAGAAATGAAAGGGGGAGGACGAAAAGTGTAGGGCTGACCAAAGGATCCCTCCTGTACCAGCTAGCGAGTAGAGAGACTACGAAAAACAATGCAACGAGGGATGACAGCCTGAGGGTAGATTCATCGACCATGTTATCACAAGAGTTGGGTTCGACCCGCTGGGTCAACTTTGTGGGTTGTACAGAGACAAGAGGCAAGTGCAGGGCGCGTATTTGTATCCTCCATGGACTGGCTGTTGAAGTGAGTTATTACCTTATCGATTGTTCCTATCGTGTTCGTGTGGACGCTGTGCAAACCCGCGCAAGTCCTCGTATCTTGTGTATCGTTTCCTTGATCGTTTCTATATCTGAGGCTGAGACTCGCTCGGATGCCCGGCCCTACGCCCCGGATCCCCTCCTGGTCGTAAGTTCAAGTTGCGCGCGCGGAATCGTTATACCGTTGCTCTGCTTCCGCAGAGCATAAAAAACCCTTACATTCCTGTAGTAGATGTTGCGACCGTACTATTGTGTTTGGAGACGTATCGTTCAGGTCATACTAGACAGGGTGACTCAGTATCAAGACAGCAGGCACCTCCGGGGCCCTCCTTTGATTTGATACGAGAGTTAGTAGCGCTGCTTGCAGCCACTTTCATATCAACGGTAGGCTGAATGAGCCAAGGAATGAGCGGAAGGAACCAGTTATTTGAGATTGGATCGCATAAATACGCCTTATCCTCGACCGGGCCATCACACGGTCGACGTGGCAAGCGACGTGGGCCTTCCGCCCAAAAGTGCGACTCTCACTTAGATCGACAAGCCCATTGAAAACTCAGTTTTTTCTGCAACATAGCCATTCAATATATCCCCATTACTGAAAAAAAACGATAACAGTAGGGTTACCCGGCAAGTCGGCCTCTCGGCAATACTTACCAAAACGACTTGCAAAACGACGTTAGTGACGTGCATAGCCCGGTCATAACTGTGACTCGGTTCGAAGTGGAGGTGGTACAAGGAAATCTGGAGCGAACACCAGACAACTATGAGCTTTTATACATCCATGGGTTCGGCACTCGTTGATGATTCGTTAGAGAAAGCCAGTCTGAGTGTGTCGGTCAAAGGCGCAAGCCGCGCAACAATGTCAAGGTGAGTGCGCCACAGGTGAGTGCGCCACGGTTCACCGAGGATACCAACTTCGCTTGTACCCGGGCCGGAGACGGTAAAAGCCACTTGCACGCATCGTCGATGCTGCAAACTGTATGCGGGGCCTTGAACGTTGAACGTTGAACTGCAAACAACATGATGGTGTCCCTGCGCTCAGTGTGGCTTGCTGGGCAAGGATGGGTGCGTTGTGCCCCCAAACGCCCTTCTCGCGCATGCCCAGAGGGCACTCGGCCGCACTCCCCTCACGCACACTTACGAAAGGGTACTCACTTCCCCTCGGGCGTTATGGCATGCATCTGTGCGTAAGATAGAGCTATTTAATTGAGTAACATAGCTGTTATCAATATATCACCTGTGCAGAAAAAAAAAAAAAAGAAGACTCCAGCCAGGGTAATCCCTGCATTGGTGGTAAGTCGCCGAGGCCCGAGGCACAAGAAGCGTACCACATATCGAATGCGATGTTAATCGTCGCGGGTACACTGGTAAGCTGCAGCATCCGAATATCCGAGTTGCCCATAACACCAAAGGCAGTCTATTGTCTGCACGGCTACGGGACCCCCCTTCAAATTAAGCTATGATGTGTCCCAGAGCTCATCCCTCCTGTCTCACGTAGGATGCCATATGTGGAGAAAGGGAGCTAAAGAGCGCCTGAGTCCGGCAGGAGTGTCACTTGCCAGTGAATGACTAGCCGTTGTTCGAAGTGCGTATTCGCATTGTATGCCAACTACCAAATGGTATTGGCTTCGCAGGTGCGCACCGAACGACTTATATCTGGCCCGGGCTAGGACCCGACCCAGCCTTTCGGTAAATCCTCAGGGGTGAACATGTTGCTGGCACTTTTTGGTGGCTGAGCGCTGAAGAAGGTACCAATACCTTCTTAGTAGATCTGCTAACGCTAGCAATAACGATCCGTGCCTCGGGGCATCCCACGTTTCGTTTTCACGACTAGGCGCAAAAGTAGCGCAACACTGACGGTCCTGGCAATATTGATACATTGCATCAGTTTCTCACGTCTCTTCACTCATCAGGTGTTGCCACGATGGGGATGGCCTGTGTTGAGCGGTATAGCCTACTGGCGTGCTCCACAAGTCTTATCTATGCGTGGAGCGCGACAGACGCATGTGCTTCGGTTGCTCGTTAGGCCTGAGAATGCACGAGGCCGGATGTACGTAAGTGCGATTGGCGCTGTGGCACCCAATCCCGTGGGAGACAATCGAATATATCTCATCAGCATCTCATCCGTATTCCATTGAAGACGGACCCAGGAGCATACGTCTCGGCTCTCTTTCGCGGTCTGGAAGATATGGCCATTTCTCTCAAATCCATCGTGTAATGACACCGAGTTAGTTTCGCTCTGATGCCATTGACACCCTCCGTCACCGCCGTCGCTCGCGTCGCCCATCTCTCCTCGGATGCCGTCATCGACTCTCCCTCCGTCTTTTCAGTCATACTGGAAATCCTTATCCAGGGAGTCGACAAACGTCACCATCCTTCCCCATGGTTCTGACCCCACTCCCACCTTACTTCGACACAACGTAACCTCTTTATTGTCTCACACGACCACCAGTTCACCATCCCTCATTCGTCTCCTACCTCACGTATCTGAGCTCTCCAGTCGGCCCATCGTCTTCCATATAGCGGCACACGGTGACCTGGCAGATGCGCTGCTCCTTCGTGAGGTCGTGCCTTACTTTATACACTCGTCGAGTGCCCAACAAGCCCACGACAATGCATTGTTGGCTTCGCGACTGGCCCGCACCGAACGCAAGGCCGTTGTCCACGTTTTCCATGTAGGGAGAATAGGCGATAAAGTGGAGGAGGTTGCGGAGGAGGAGGTGAAACCGTTCATTTTCGCCGAGAAGCACGCGCGTACTCTCTCAAAAGCCGCGGGGCGCCCCAAGAGTCCGATTGCACGATTCCATAGTCCTTCTCCCACACGACCATACAGCCCTGTACCGGGGTATACTAATGGTCATTCGAGTGGTCATCCCAATGGATTTGCCAACGGGCACACTCGAACAGAAAATGACCCAGTTAGGCGTCAGTCTTCCTGGCCGGCGACACCAACCACCCCGACCGTCGTCGTTCCTGTCGACTCTAATACCTCTGAGCTTCTCGAGGGTTACGAAGCTGCCGCATTGGCTACGCTTTCCCTCACCCGGAGGTCCCAGCTCGCTCTCGCACAACATGGTTCCAACGAGCCCCGTGTTGTCGTCTTCGGCCTGGGCGAGACCAATCTGGACTTCAATATTGACGGCGTCGCCTACGTGGATGTATCGCTCTTATCTCCTCTGCCCTCACCTCGCATTCTCGGAGCCATTCGTCCATCCGCACGGCACGTCATCGTATTGGAGCAGATTGAAAAGTGGACAACGAAGTGGACGCCACTTTTCCTCGACATCGTCAGTGTTCTGCAACACCGCGACTCTGAAGATCGCCCCGCCGTTCGCAGTGCCTACCTGGGTGACACCAGCGGGTTGCAATCGGAAGATGTTGCAGCATTCCTTGTTTCCACAACGACCTCGAAGCCGTCGGTCCGCACTCAGCTCGGAGGATCGATGTCGTCTCTATCAACTGAAGTTCCCCACGTACCGAAACACGAGAGTTCATATACCAGCATCCTGAGCCACCTATTTGGCGAGCGCTTGGAAATATCAAATTCGCCTTCTCTGGTCCCGTCTCAGGGCGAGTTTGCCACCAGTCCAGAATTTGCTCTAGGACGGGTTCGTGGAGCACTAGAAGAGCGCAACGAACTTGTAAAGGCGGTTCAGGAACTGTTGCAGGATCCAAAACTGCCACAGGATACTCATTCGCTGCTCAGCCACTGGGTTCTCGTCAAGGATGACGCCGCAAAGAGTCAACAGATCGGAGATCAAGTCGTCGCCGCTTTGCGGGATTACGTCTCTCACCCGGCTGCAACACGCATTTTGTCTCTCCGTGAACACTTTAGAGTAAAATCTAGATGGGTGATCGGGTCTGACGCTTGGTCTTACGATCTCGGCGCGTCGGGCATCCACCACGCCATCGTGTCCGGCCTCAATCTAAACACACTCATACTCGACACTTTGCCCTACACCGCTCGCAATTCATCGGATCATGGGCGCCGGAAGCACGACGTCGGACTGTATGCGATGAACTACGGAGGCGTCTTTGTGGCCAGCGTCGCTGTCTACTCATCTTATGCTCAAGTCTTGCAGGCTTTAGTCGAAGCAGATAAATTCGATGGTCCCAGCGTCGTCCTTGCGTATCTTCCGTACACGACCGAAGACTCGACGGCACTCGATCTACTGAAGGAGACCAAATTAGCCGTCGATTCTGGGTACTGGCCTCTGTATCGTTGGGATCCGAGCAAGGAGGCGGCCGGCGAAGAACCATTCTCTCTGGACTCGGACGCAGTAAAGAATGACATGCAGGCATTTCTAGACCGTCAGAACCACCTTTCTCAGCTTGTCCGTGCGAAGCCTCTACTTCCGGCCGAGCTTGTAACAAGTCTCGGGGAGACGGTTCAGGCGGAACGAAGGAGGCGCGCGCAACAAGCCTACGCTGATTTATTATCAGGCATCGACGCGCCGCCTTTACTTGTCCTCTACTCGTCGGATGGTGGCGGCGCCGAAAAGAAGGCGAAGCGGCTAGCTGGAAGAGCTCAAGTCCGAGGGCTGTCGACCACGATCGCGACTATGGACACCATGGATATCGATACGTTGTCTCATGAAGAATATGTCTTATTCGTGACTTCGACGGCAGGCCAAGGAGAGCCTCCGCAGAATGGCCGGAAATTCTTCAAATTGCTCAATGCCACAGTTGCGACTGGAGCGAAGCCGTTGGAGAAGTTGAAATATTCGGTATTCGGGATGGGAGACAGCCATTACTGGCCGAGACCCGAGGACGCTCATTATTACAGCAGGTCGGGAAAGGAGCTAGACGCGAAGTTGTCGGCGCTCGGCGGCGAGCGGATTGCCGAATTAGGCCTCGGAGACGACCAAGACGCAGATGGTGCCGAGACGGGATACAAAGTGTGGGAGCCTTTAGTCTGGAAAGCGTTGGGTGTGGACTCGATCGAGGTGCGCGAAGCAGAGCCTGAGCCGATAACGAACGAGCACATCAAAGCGGCGTCATCGTACCTCCGTGGCACCATAGTGGAAGGCCTCGAGGATGCTAGCACCGGTGGCATTGCGATGAGCGACACCCAGGTGACGAAGTTCCATGGGGTCTACCAGCAAGACGACCGCGACATTCGCGACGAGCGTGTGGCTCAAGGTGTCGAGCCTGCGTATGCATTCATGATCCGCGTGCGACTCCCTGCTGGAGTTTGTTCCCCAGCCCAGTGGCTCGCGATAGACCAGATTGCGGACGAGCACGGCAGTGGGAATTTCAAACTCACGACTCGACAGACCTTCCAGTTTCACGGGATCATCAAGAAGCACCTGAAGCCTTCGATTCAGGCCATTAATCGAGCACTTCTTGATACGTTGGCGGCGTGCGGCGACGCTAATAGGTACGGACTTCGTTTGAAACTGGTGTAGGACGGCAAGACCGACTTTACTTGCCTACAGGAATGTCCTTTGCTCAGTAATCCCATCATTATCCAAGCTGCATGCGCAGGTGTATGCGTTCGCCAAAGGCATCAGTGACCATCTCCTTCCTAGTTCGACTGCGTATCATGAAATTTGGTTGGACAAGAAACTGGTAGCCGGCGAGGCGCTTAAAGATTTTGAGCCTCTCTATGGGCCGTCCTATCTTCCTCGGAAGGTTTGCTCATCCTTTCTCTTTTCGGGTACCTGGTCGCATTTACCTTTTTCGTCAGTTCAAGGTTGCTATTGCGGTGCCACCGACTAACGACGTTGACGTCTTCGCCCATGACCTCGGCTATATCGCCATCGTCGACGAATGCGGCGAATTAGCTGGCTTCAATGTGATAGTCGGAGGTGGCATGGGTCTCACGCACGGAAACAAGAAGACGTACCCTAGCACGGCTAGCACTCTTGGCTTCATAACGCCGGAGCGGGTCAATATAGTCGCCGAGAAAATCATGATATTGCAGAGGGACAACGGTAACCGGACTGAGTGCGTGTCCTTATATCTCGATTACAAGTTCCACCGATAACTCTGCGCAGCCGAAAGAATGGTCGTTTGAAGTACACGATTGATCGCATGGGCCTCGACGTTTTCAAGGCGGAAGTTGAGAAACATCTTGGCTTCCGGTTCCAGCCCGCACGACCGTTTACGTTCGACCGTAACATCGACGACTTTGGCTGGCACACCGGCGACGATGGCAAACACCATTTCACTTGCTTCATCGAGAATGGACGCGTGCAAGACGAGCCCAGGCGTGATTTCAAAACGGCGTTACGAGAGATAGCGAAGGTACACAAGGGCGAGTTCCGTTTGACTGCGAGCGGGCACATTGTCATCTCCAACATCACCACATGGGATTTACCCGACATCAAGAGATTGCTCGCGCACTACAAACTGGACAATCTTGATTTCACGGCACTGCGTTTGTCCTCATCGACATGTGTCGGGTTCCCAACATGTGGTCAGTATCATGAAATCTGCGTATAGTGTCTGTCGTTTATAACGTGATTCAGGTCTTGCTATGGCGGAATCTGAAAGGGTCGGCGAACTGTGTGGTTTTCTTTTCCCATCGCCTGCTGACATCTTTCTAGTATCTACCACTACTGATTGACAAGGTCGAGAAGATCTGCGAGGAGAATGGCCTACGGAACGACTCCATTGTGTTGCGGCTGACTGGCTGTCCTAATGGCTGTGCTCGGCCATATGTTGCTGGTCCGTCCCACGTTGTTGCATTATCGGCCATAGATGACTCACGCGCGTTCAGAGATTGGCTTCGTCGGTAAAGCGCCAGGCGCCTATATGATGCTACTCGGAGGTGGTTACTACGGGCAGCGACTAAACAAGATATATAGAGGTTGGTCGAGGCGCTACTATGTCTTCATTCCGTCTGTTCTCTGATCGTTCGTGTCTGTCCAGAGAGCGTGACCGAGCCAGAAATACTGGCCATTTTGGGGCCTATGATCAAACGATACGCCCTTGAGAGACTGGATGGAGAACGCTTTGGGGACTTTGTGATCCGTGCCGGCTATATCTCGCCTGTGAGGGAAGGACAGTCATGGTATGAAGGTGCGGGCGGGGAGGGCCCGTATCGCGAGGTTATCGCTTAGTTCTTGTCTTTCGAGCCATGCGTTCCCTGTACGAATACGATAGCAATGCTCACATGCAGTCTGGAGTGCTCTAGGTGAAGTCGTTTGTACTGGTCACGAAATGGCGACTCGGAGGATGCCCAAGAGGAAGCTGTTGTTTCTTCTGAGTCAAATGTGATGGGGTTTCGTGGACCTTGTCTCGTGCGCGTGCGTTCGTGGCGCGGATCCGCGCCACACTGGACTACTAGTACCTCAATCCCGCCCCTTCAACTCGTTGCGTCTGGTAGTTGTTGGACTGTAAATTTCGTGCATCCTATTTTGTTTGCTCGTACGGCGCTATGCTACCCCACATATGAACACATACTGTAATAAGAATATACGGGCTGAACTGAGTATTAGGTGTAACCTTTAATCGTGTCAACGATCTTCTGGAGCGCGGACCAAGAAGCGTCGGATGTAATATCCGGGTTCCAACAGTCTGGGTCTGCAGAGTTCAAATAATTCACTTTGGCGACGCCCTCTACGGGGTGACCACCCTCACTCCCATTGCCCTTCGTGACATACCCTGCCCGCCACCTTTTCCCAATCGCGGATATAGCGTAGAGTCGTTCTGCATGTTCATTGGTTGGCCCAACCTCGTCAAAGAGTCCAATGATTTGATTGATGGCGCCTTCCCGTCCTGAGTCCAGGCGAAAGTCACACGGGGGTTTGATCTGGAGAAGTAAGAAGGGCCGCTCCATGTACTCTATAACAAGAGTGACATTGGAATCTTCATCTCTCGTATTATCCGGCATCCAATGGGGACAAATATCATAGCCATTAGCTGGAGGAAACCAGTGGTGCAAGATATTGTCGTAAAGAGGGAAAAACTTTGACCCGATTGTCTCCTGGTCGTCATCCAATCTGGCAGCCGTTTTCAAGATGTACTGGGGGTAGCTGCCACCTAAACAAACAATTATCAACTATATGGTGAAAGGAGAGTGTGGTACGTACCCAGATAAAGTATTGATTCCTTTAGGATATTATAATCAGAGAGAGAGTGGCCGTCCTCGAGCTGCTTCCCAGCAAAAACAAGTGCTATTCAATGTGGTCAGTGCCACGAAGGTCATGAGATGATCATAAACATACGTTGTTGATTGATGGGAGTCCTATAATATAATAAGTGACAACGGTTTCGACCAGACAATCTTGAAAAACCTACCCTTCCTTTTCCTCGATCTTAACCCTGAGGTCATTGGTAGTTTCAGAGGACTCGACCTCCAAAGAAATCTTCTTTCCATCCGAAGTCTTCACAAAGATCTGCATTGGAATGTTGTTGCCGCGACTTGGGGGACGAGATAGAGGAGAGACAGAATAGGAGAGACTCCGATAACGCCAAGGTAAAACAAGAGAAAACAGCAACATCCCTCTCGCGACTTAGACAAAGAAGAGTACATAGTTATGTAGAGGTCTTTTACCCAGGTGTATTCCCTTCATGTGAATCATGTCGTGTAGGCCCTGCCTGAAACCCGTTGCTACCTTTGGAAGTCTTCCACGTCATACCATTTGTGGGTTCAGCATCAGGCTACGGGAATGACCGGAAGCAACGAGTTTGGGCGATGTCAAGAGATTGGTAAGACATACGACAAAGACCACAGATCGTGAGCATATGCTCGAGGACGTATTTACCGCCCGTCATGATGGCAACCATGTGTAAGGGAAGAGAGACTCGGAGTATCTCTTGCGCCGCATGAACATCCTGGATTAGCACGTCCCGCCGCGCAAGATGTCAAGATGTCACTCCCACCCAGATCACAGGATAATTCCCGCGAGATAGGAACGCCTAGATTGTCCTCGCCGGGCTTACAGTATAACGATAATATAGAGAGGTGGGTCTGCACCATCATGATTTAGTCAGTTGGTTTCAAGTTCGTGATGACCAAGCGTCGTTCCACTTCCGAGTCCGGCGAGGAGTCCCCATGACATTTGGCCATCGAGGTTTTCCCCGAGACCCTAGAAGTCTCTGTAATCGACGACATAATCGGGTCATAAACAGAGGCGAACCTTAAATCCAAAGCAATCTATTGGATTGTTCAGGACATAATGACGAGCTCAACATGCTCGAGTGATGTTTTTACGAATGTTCAGAAGTAATAACTTGAGGATGAGAGTTGGGCCGTTGAGCGCTGAGCCTGAGAAGGCCGGATATTACTTCGGTTGCGCGACCGGTGTGATCCATGGCGAGAAAATTGCGTGCCTCTTAGTCACGGGTCCAATGGAATTCGGAATTCGCTCGACAAAGCGACCCAGAAACATGCCCCGCCGCTGTCGTTCAGCAAACTCTAAGAGGCTTATGAGCACTCGAGAAGGTGTCGCCGTTTCTCTCAGTTTCGTCGTGTAGTGTCACTCATCTCCCACCAGTTTTAAGTCCCTAACCTACGATATGATGCTGACACCTTCTATCACCGCCGTCGCTCGCGTCGCTCACCTCTCCTCGGATGCCGTCGTCGACTCTCCCTCTGTCTTTTCATCATACTGGAAGTCCTTGTCCAGGGAGTCGACAAACGTCACCATCCTTCCCCATGGTTCTGACCCCACTCAGACCCTCCTTCGATTGGGCACGACCTCTTTATCGTCTTACACAACCACCAGTTCACCATCCCTCATTCGTCTCCTACCTCACGTCTCTGAACTCTCCAGTCGGCCCATCGTGTTCCATATTGCGGCGCAGGGTGACCTGGCAGATGCGCTTGTCCTTCGTGAAGTTGTGCCTTACTTCATACATTCGTCGAGTGCCCAACAAGCCCATGACAATGCATTGTTGGCTTCGAGACTAGCCCGCACCGAACGCAAGGCCGTTGTCCACGTTTTCCACATAGGGGGCAACGACGATAAAATAGAAGAAGTCGCGGAGGATAAGGTGAAACCATTCATTTTCGCCGAGAAGCACCCGCGTACTCCCTCGAAAGCCGCCGGGCGTCCCCAAAGTCCAATTGCGAGACCCTATAGCCCCTCTCCTGCGCGGCCGTACAGTCCTTCTCCTGCGCGACCATATAGTCCTTCTCCTGCACGACCATATAGTCCTTCTCCTACACGACCATACAGCCCCGTTCCGAGGTATGCCAATGGACATTCAAATGGGTTTGTCAACGGACACTCCCGAAAAGGAAGTGATACGGACGGGCGTCACTCTTCCAGGCCAGCGACACCAACCACCCCCCCGATCTTCGCCATTCCTGTAGACCCGGCTACCGCTGCGCTTCTCGAGGGTTACGAAGCTGCCGCATTGGCTACACTTGCTCTCACCCGGAGGTCCCAGCTCGCTCTCGCACAACATGGTTCCAACGAGCCCCATACCGTCATCTTCGGCCTGGGCCAGACCACTCTAGACTTCAATATTGACGGCGTCGCCTACGTGGATGTATCGCTCTTATGTCCTCTGCCCTCACCTCGCATTCTCGGGGCCATTCGTCCATCCGCACGGCACGTCATCGTATTGGAGCAGATTGAAAAGTGGACAACGAAGTGGACGCCACTTTTCCTCGACGTCGTCAGTGTTCTGCAACACCGCGACTCTGAATATCGCCCCGCCGTTCGCAGTGCCTACCTGGGTGACACCGGCGGGTTGCAGTCGGAAGATGTTGCGACATTCCTGGAATCTACCACGACCTCGAGACCGTCCACCCGCACCCCACTTGGAGGATTGTTTTCGTCTCTATCAACTGAAGTTTCCCATGTGCCGAAGCACGAGAGTTCATATACCAGCATCCTGAGCCACCTATTTGGCGAGCGCCTAGAGATACCGAATTCGCCTTCTCTGGTACCATCTCAGGGCGAGTTTGCCACTAACCCGGAATTTGCTCTAGGACGGGTTCGTGGAGCACTGGAAGAGCGCAACGAACTTGTAAATGCGGTGCTGGAGCTGTTGCAGGATCCAAAACTGCCACAGGATACTCATTCGCTGCTCAGCCACTGGGTTCTCGTCAAGGACGACACCGCAAAGAGTCAACAGATCGGAGATCAAGTCGTCGCCGCTTTGCAGGATTACATCTCTCACCCGGCTGCAGCACGCATTCTGTCTCTCCGTGAACATTTCAAAGTCAAGTCTCGATGGATAATTGGATCTGACGCTTGGTCTTACGATCTCGGCGCGTCGGGCATCCATCATACCATCGTGTCCGGCCTCAATCTCAACACGCTCATACTCGACACCTTACCGTACACCGCTCGCAATTCATCGGATCATAGTCGCCGAAAGACCGACATCGGACTGTATGCGATGAACTACGGAGGCGTCTTTGTGGCCAGCGTTGCTGTCTACTCGTCGTATGCTCAAGTCCTGCAGGCTTTAGTCGAAGCAGATAAATTCGACGGTCCCAGCGTCGTCCTTGCGTATCTTCCGTACACGACTGAAGACTCGACGGCACTCGATCTACTGAAGGAGACCAAATTAGCCGTCGATTCTGGGTACTGGCCTCTGTATCGTTGGGATCCGAGCAAGGAGGCGGCCGGCAAAGAACCATTTTCTCTGGACTCAGACGCCATAAAGAACGACCTACAGGCATTTCTGGACCGTCAGAACCACCTTTCTCAGTTGGTCCGTGCGAAGCCTTTACTTGCGGTGGAGCTCGTGACGAGTCTCGGGGAGACGGTTCAGGCGGAACGAAAGAGGCGCGCGCAACAAGCTTACGCTGATTTGTTATCTGGCATCGATGCGCCGCCTTTGTTGGTCCTCTATTCGTCGGATGGTGGCGCTGCCGAAAAGAAGGCGAAACGGTTAGCTGGAAGAGCGCAAGCACGAGGGCTGTCGACCACGATCGCGACTCTGGACACTATGGACCTCGACGCGGTATCGCACGAGGAACATGTTTTATTCGTGACTTCGACGGCAGGCCAAGGAGAGCCTCCGCAGAATGGCCGGAAATTCTTCAAACTACTCAACGCTGCAATTGCGACTGGAGCGAAGCCGTTGGAGAAGTTGAAATATTCGGTATTCGGGATGGGAGACAGCCATTACTGGCCGAGACCCGAGGACGCTCATTATTACAACAGGCCCGGGAAGGAGCTTGACGCAAAATTGTCGGCGCTCGGCGGCGAGCGGATTGCCGAATTGGGGCTCGGAGACGACCAAGACGCAGATGGTACCGAGACAGGCTACAAAGCGTGGGAGCCCTTGGTGTGGAAAGCATTGGGTGTGGACTCGATCGAGGTGCATGAAGCAGAGCCTGAGCCGATAACGAACGAGCATATCAAAGCGGCGTCGGCATACCTTAGAGGAACGATAGCAGAAGGCCTCGAGGATACCAGCACCGGTGCCCTGGCGGCGAGCGACACTCAGCTGACCAAGTTCCATGGCATCTATCAGCAAGACGATCGTGACATTCGCGACGAACGTGAGGCCCAAGGTGTCGAGCCTGCATACGCATTCATGATCCGCGTGCGACTTCCTGCTGGAATATGTACCCCCGCACAGTGGCTTGCGATGGACCAGATTGCGGACGAGCACGGCAGTGGGACTTTCAAACTCACGACCCGACAAACCTTCCAGTTTCACGGGGTCATCAAGAAGCACTTGAAGCCTTCGATCCAGGGCATTAATCGAGCACTTCTTGATACGTTGGCAGCGTGTGGCGATGTTAATAGGTACGCACTTCGTTTAAACTGCTTCAGGACGGCAGGACCAATTCGTTTTCAATCAGGAATGTCCTCTGCTCGTCGATCCCATCTTTATCGAATCTGCATGCACAGGTGTATGCGTTCGCCAAGGGTGTCAGTGAACACCTTCTGCCTAGGACGACCGCCTATCACGAAATTTGGTTGGACAAGAAACTGGTGGCAGGCGAGGCGCTTAAAGATTTCGAGCCTCTCTATGGGGAGTTCTATCTTCCTCGGAAGGTACGCCTCTTCCTTTTTTTGGTTTTCTCTTTCGGTTACCTGATTGCCCCTACCTTTTCCTTAGTTCAAGATCGCTGTTGCGGTGCCACCAACCAATGACGTTGACGTCTTTGCCAACGATGTCGGCTATATCGCCATCGTTAACGAACGCGGCGAATTAGCTGGCTTCAACGTGACTGCTGGTGGTGGCATGGGTGTTACACACGGAAGCAAAAAGACGTACCCCCGGACGGGTAGCATTTTTGGCTTCGTAACTCCAGAGCAGGGTCAAATAGTCGCAGAGAAAATTATGCTCGTGCAGAAGGACAACGGTAACCGGGCTGAGTGCGTTATTTCATTGCCTGATTACACGTCCCACCAACAACTCTGCGCAGCCGAAAGAACGCCCGCTTGAAATATACGATTGATCGCATGGGCCTCGACG
This sequence comes from Lactarius pseudohatsudake, assembly GCA_021525015.1. Lineage (NCBI taxonomy): Eukaryota > Fungi > Basidiomycota > Agaricomycetes > Russulales > Russulaceae > Lactarius > Lactarius pseudohatsudake. Next base: position 154,962 of record JAKELH010000032.1, on the reverse strand, counting down.
TTTTCAAGGCAGAAGTAGAGAAGCTTCTTGGCTTCCGGTTCCAGCCTGCACGGCCGTTTACGTTCGACCGTAACATCGACGACTTTGGCTGGCAAACTGGCGAGGACGGCAAACACCATTTCACTTGCTTCATCGAGAATGGACGCGTGCAAGACGAGCCGGGCCGTGATTTCAAGACGGCGTTGCGAGAGATCGCGAAGGTACACAAGGGCGAGTTCCGTTTGACCGCGAACCAGCACCTCATCATCTCGAATATCGCCTCGCCGGATTTACCCGAAATCAAGAGATTGCTCGCGCACTACAAACTAGACAATCTTGATTTCACGGCACTGCGTTTGTCCTCATCGGCATGTGTCGCCTTCCCGACGTGCGGTTAGTACCCCCCTATCGTAACGTTTGCGCGTTGTTTTGTTCATCACGCGATTCAGGTCTTGCTATGGCGGAATCTGAAAGGGTTGGCCAACTACGTAGCTTTCTTTTCGCATTGCCCACTGACGTCATTTCCAGTACCTCCCACTGTTGGTTGACAAGGTTGAGAAGATCTGTGAAGAGAACGGACTACGGAATGACTCGATTGTCATGCGGATGACAGGTTGTCCCAATGGGTGTGCTCGGCCATATGTTGCTGGTCAGTCTCATGTCTGTAGCTTTCCCCAATCATCTCTGCTCACCCACCTCCAGAGGTCGCTTTTGTCGGTAAAGCGCCAGGGGCCTATGTGATGCTACTTGGAGGTGGTTACTACGGCCAGCGACTAAACAAAATATATAGAGGTTTGTCGTCGAGGCTCCGGCATGCGTCTGATCTCTTCACTAATCGTTCGCTTCTGTGCAGAGAGCGTGACTGAGCCGGAAATACTGGCCATCCTGAAGCCTATGATCAAGCATTACGCTCTCGAGAGACTTGATGGAGAACGCTTCGGCGACTTTGTGATCCGTGCCGGCTATATCTCACCTGTGACCGAAGGAAAGGCATGGTATGAGGGCATGGGCGGGGAGGGCCCGTATCGTGAGATTGTTGCATAGATAATTTCCTGTCTGCGGTAACAACGCGATAATTATGTTGGTGCTCCACAGCGATCATCTTCGCCACCTGATTGCAAAAGTCCGTTCTTGGAATCTAGGGTTGTATGCCCTGTGGGCCTCAGGGCATCCACGATCGCGTCGGATTCAGACGGTCCCGTTGCTAACCCGACCGGATCGTCCAGTATGGGGATTGACACACCGCATGTCATTGTGTTCACGACGGAACTCGGAACACTACCGAACGCCGAGGCACGACGCACCGGAGAGAGCACATTCCTGTAGGAAGCATCACCTGCAAAAGAAATGGATGGACCTTTTCGAACTGGCGAGTATGACTTGGCGTTGATGAGGGGGTCTGGATGGCCACGACGATCCTCTTCGACAGATTGGCAAACTCAGTCGACGACGACGACGTGTTCGCTTTTGGCGGTATACACTCTTCGCTCGCAGACAATGCACATCAGATACAGGCTCTGTCGTATATTGTAACCCCACAGCGATCTAACATCATCCTTGGCCGTTCTCGACATCATCCCCACTCTTGCGCATGACAGTGAAGGGGATACTGGACAATGCTTTCGCGAATGTTTATAGTCATAAGTGTTGACGTAGCCTCAAGGATGACCCTCCTTCAGTACGTCGATGATCCGGTCGACGTCGCCACGTTCAGAATTGATGGCTGTACTTCCCATGTGACTGGGGATGTGAATTTGTGAGACAAGGACGAGTGGTGGCAAGCAACCTGGGAAAACTCACCCTATACGGAAGTACTTATCTATAAAGAATAATGGTGAACACCGTGCCAAAGGAAAGTGATGAGGCGTTTACCTTTCCTGGTCCCTAGACCCCCTGCTATGACAACACCCCTCTGTAAGAATGCGGGCAGGAGCTCAGAGGACTTGACCCCATCTGGACACCACAGCTAGAAAGGCCTGTTAGCCCGCTCTGAGGCAACAACAGGAAAGGGCCTGCGTCTCACCGCAGTCATTCCGTTCGCAGCAATTCCTGGAACAATGGGGAGTTGAGAGAGCCCGAGCTCCGCGGCTGCGGTCTTGATACGATTGCTGGTCTCTAGATGGAGCTTGAGCCGTTCATCCAGAGAAGGGCCCGATTTGATTATCTGGGTTAAGGATTGGTGGTACGCATGGATGAGGTTGACGGGGGGAGTCGCGAAGTAGGCAGGCTTGCCGCCTTCATATCCTTTCATAATCGGAAGCCATCTGGCGATAAGGTAAATATATGGTGCCCGAGCGGAGATACTAGTGCACTTGCCTCTTCCAGCTCGCATAGAACGCGGGAATCGGTTTCGAGCGTGTCTCGAAGACCTGGGGAACAATTTTGTCAATTCTCAGCGCTATGCCCGGCATAGGAAATGCTCGACCTTCAGGGCCTTTTCGCTGACGACGACGATACTTAGACCGGGAGGTGCACCAAGCCCCTTCTGGCTGGCGGTAATCACGACGTCGATACCCCAATTGTCCATCTGAATCTCCTCACTCGCGACAGCACAGACGGCGTCGAGAACGACGAGCGTATCAGGTGAAACCTTTTTCACAGCTTCGGCCACCGCCTGTGGGTCCGAGAGCACGCCTGTGAAATCGATGAGACACGGGAGTACGCAACGCCAGGAGAACTGACGCACCCGTCGAAGTGTCCACGTGTGTGATTGTCACGATCTTGTATTTCTTGGACTGCAGCGCCTGCTCAACTTGCGCCACAGCGACAGTCTCACCGAATTCGGCACGGAGCTGATCGACTTCAGCGCCGTACGTTTGAAGGCTATGTCCGCGTTGGAATCAGACAACTCGTACAAATTCGCGAATGTATGCGCACCAATCAGCGAAGCTGTCGCCAAAATACCCTGTATTGAGCACCAGAACGTTTTCTCCAGCCTCGACTAGGTTGGCCGAAACCTGGGTCGTGTGAGCAGACGACCGCGGCAGTCGGCAGATACGCCGAGCTTACCTGGTCCCACCCGAGTGTTCCGGACCCGGAGATGAGGAACGGCTGAGCGGTTGTCGTCCGTACCACCTCTCTACAAAGCGACCGAAATGCGCGCGCTTAGTACCAGCCACAGGCCGAACGGACTTGGATTCGCACCTTGTCAGGCGAATGCTTTCTCCAAAGACTGCGGTGAAACCCGCAGACATGTGAGAGACAGACGGATGCGCGTTGGCATAGAGGACCTATTGGGGAGGTGCTGTTGGTATAAGTCTGGGACGTGGGGAACCCGACGAACGCACTTCATCTGTGACTTCTATGGGTCCAGGGATGCTGTGATTCGAGGGACATTGTTAACCTCACCATCGGAGGTACGGTATGAAAGAGGCTTACACCAAGAGACTTGCGTCGATAACGGACAGGAGAGACGCTCAATGGCATTACTAATGAGCAAGGTGATCAGAGACTTACTTGTGGGGTGCCTGCACACGAGTGAGTTATCGGCCACATTGGGAATATCGCGGAAGAACTGCACCTGTTTGAAATCTGACGTCGACGACATGGATCTATTATTCTTCGGACGGGCAAAAACGATGGGAGGGGGAGTAGAGAAGAGAGATGAGAAACCGACTCTTGCATGGGGGACAATGATGCCGCGGACACGGGACAACATGGAACGATCGGGGTCCCGTGTTTTTCCTCTCGCTCCACCATGGTTCACCGACGTGTTTTTCCTCTCGGCGACGGGCTGGCGTCGGACATAACTGCATAACGAGTCGTTCCCGTTCCGTTTGTTCCGTGGGTGTTGGCCGAGATCCTGAACCCAAACGCAGCCAGACAAATGCAGCTAGAACGGGTATAAGATATCAAATCTATCCATACAACCTAAAGCTAGTCGTGCGGCTTGGACGAGTTATCGACCATTCGCCAACACCCGTGAAGAGTCCACCTCCACCCCACTTGCTTGTCCCCCAATGAAGCCCGCCACAATCTTCTGCATGTCATTCCACTCGGTCTCCCGGGGGATAGCCATGTCTCCGATGTCGTATACGTACAACCTACCTTCGCTGCCTCCCAAGATGGCACGTCGACCGTCCTTGCGGTCCCACTGCAGCTTGTTGAGCGCATGCTCCGCACTCACGGTGGTGGAAACAACAGGCACCTAAAATATATTGCGTTAGTTCATGTACGAGATGTGCCTGCGGTGCGGGGTGACGGACCTCCGTATCCCCATTTAGGTTCCAAAGATCAAACTTGCCGGAACCGTCTACAGAAGCGAAGACTGCGGGATGTGCGGGATGCCACTTGACGTCGTAGACATAGTCATCCGCCTCGTCAAACGAATAGATCGGTGACACAGTCTGCGTTGTCGTGGATGGCTTCGCTAATGATTTCGAGCGCCATAATTTTACTGTCCAGTCGACAGAGCAGGTCAAGAACAAGTCAGAGAAGTCGACTGGCCCGATGAGGGGGTGAAAGTTGAGCCCCATGACTGGACCCGAGTGGCCCTTGTAAACGTCATACTGGTTGAGACCGGCCTTCGCTCCGGCACGGTCGTACCGATTCGCCTGGTAAATATTTCCTTCCTCAGTACCGACCCAAAATGCAGTGGTTTCGTTGTCGGGGAAGTCGAGGGTCGTGATCGCCACTTCGCCGGTCTTGTTGTGCCCCGCATGTACGAGCTCAAGTGTTTCCTGAGTTGTGTGAGTGCCCCTTCTTCGCAACAAGGGCGAAATGAGAGAACGCACCTGCGGCTGGGCAAGCATGTCTACGAGCCAACTGCACACCATACCGTCCGTGCTACTGGTTATGAGGTTGTGTGCATTTTGGGTGCCCACCATCTGCATCGCGTAGACTGGGTGTGTGTGTCCCGCCGCTGATAACGGCGTTTTGAGCACGGGTAGGTGCTTCGACCGCGTATCCCATAGTAATATCTGTCCTGAATACGTTCCACCAAACACGAGGTTCGCGTGAAAAGGTGAGAATGTAACTGAAAGTACGTCAGACTGTTATTCTTGTCAACGACGCTCGAATACGAGGCCAGAACACAGTACACACCTGAGAGTGGAACACGAATTCGGGTCGCTCCAGTAAATGCAGATTCCACACAGCCACGACTCCGTCGGGTTCGTTAACTGCGGCAGCGTTTTTGTTGTATGAAGCGACACTGAGTTCCGGAAACTGAAAGCACCAACGTTGTGAGTAGGTAAGGCGGCCATGGAACTAGGACAGACTTTGGGTGACCAGTCTACATCTGTGATGGTTCGGTTTTTACAATAACGTTCGTCCCAGAAGGAGCATACCCGTTTTACGCGCTTGCCCTCGGAATCATCGCTACGGGGGGGAATGGATCAATTGGTTAGCGAAGCAGCATGCACGGGAAGATACTCACCCGCTAGTCTCTGTCCCAGAGGTGTAATCACGGATATGGTCGTAGTTATCGTTCAGTGCTCGCTGAACGATCTTCGATGATTGCTCGACGAAGTCCAGGAACTCGGGAGCGGCGAGAATGCTGAATTTTTCCTCCTCCGTCAGGTCTGTACATGCGTTCAATGGAAGGACGAAACAGAAACGAGAATGTGGACAGACCCCGGATCTCCTCTTCAATTTCGCGGTCCAATATCGCGCTCTCTTCTTCTAGCTTTTCTAACGCCCGTTCGGGGTCCACGGTTGGCTCACGCTCGCGGAGGACATGTTCTCTGATATCTTCGTTGGAAGTAGGTTCCAGGCTCTGGATCAATGTCTGCAGTCTGTATCTCCTTGTTGTACGTGACACGCTCCTATAAAAGTCTAACGGTTAGCTAGGTATTGTCCGCTCAAGAAAGGAGACATCGCACTCTTTGTGGAAGCTCGAATAACTCCTGTTGGACATCAATCAGGTCCGGTGTAAATCTTGGGGTCATGGGGACTGCATCATGGCGTTGGAAATCAGCGTCGCAAGTTTCTCGAACACACGCGCACCGGTCGACTATATTCTCAGTCGCAGATTGCACAAGGGTCGCGCCGAAACCCGCCCTATCAGAACCTGCGCTGCTTATGCGGCTCACCCTTCCAGAAACACGGAGGGAAGCCGGCCCCGGAAGATCAGGGTGGCCAAGCGATGGTGTTCCAGGGACTGAGGACGCAGGCGTCAAATCAGGGCTACGAGGGCTGAGCATATCATCGGGACCCAGAATCGAGCTTAATAGTGCGTTGACATCGGTTTGTGTTGGGGACCTGACGGGTGTCTGGAAAAGTTGGAGAAGGTGATACACTACACTCACGCAAGAGCGGGAAACCTACAGCAGCGCGGCGTTCACTATCCTGCCTTTGCCTAGCCAGTCGAGCCTGACGCAGTTCTTGTAGTTTGGCACGCTTGGCCTCGATTTCATCCCTTAGCTTTGCCGACATTATGCCTCTGCTTGATTGACTGGCGAGCGGAGGGCGGGATCACGTGAAGACACGGCATAACCGCGATGTTTGCACAAGTTTGGTCGACTACTGACCATGGCCGCGACGGTGGATCAATCACAGTCAGAACAAAATTCCTCACAAAAGAAAGCCAGTCGCAGGCGAAATGAAAACAATGTCATCTACGCAAACCCTCTCCCGATTATCTTCTCTCAGGTCGAGAATAGATTCGCGGTCACGGCCTTGGGGATCTTCGGTATATCACCGACGCGTGTGTTGAACCCTCGATGCAAAGGCGTTTTCGATCCCACCACGCGTTCTATCTGGATCACTGACCCAAAGGACCGCATGGTCCTTTGGAGGCGCGGTTTCTTTGGGAAAGGGAACCTCTCGCGCAGCGAGCCGAGTTGGCTCGTGAGGCTTGCCAATAGTAGAAGCGCAGCAGGCAGGCGTGAGCCCTTTTGACCATGTGGATGGCAGCATGTGCTCAGGACGTTTTCTTTTAGAAATGACCTCTGAAGAGGTGACGGCAAAGCGCAGAGCTGAGCGAAAGCAGTTCAAGTCTGACAGAGCCCAGGCCATCGCGGCCGCAGCCGCAGAAGCGGAGGCTGCCTTTGCAGAAGGCCGCGTTATCTCTGTCGAGGAAACAGGAGTGTCGATTCCATCAGCCGCAACGTGGAAACCGTCCATCTCTATTCGGAATGCTGCTTTGCCAGAGCGTTCTCTGGAGGGAACGGTCCTCGATGCCGAACCCCCGGAGGATATGGAACACATGCAACTCACATTGTCCGAAGCATTTTTCCTAACCTGGGCCCTTGATTGTCTGTGCATTTATCACCCGAAAACGGTACGAGCGTGCCGCATGTGAGTAATGCAGCCCTGAAATGTTCACGTAGCTCGAACCAATGACATTGCGCGAAATCTGGACAGCGTTCCATACGGCCCACCTACCGCTTCATCTTCAGACCCTCCCATCCCAAGCACACGCTCTGCGTCCAGACAATCCGTTTTTGGTTAATTATGTCTTTCTTCACCACTACCGATCCCTTGGTTGGGTCGTGAAGAACGGCGTGAAGTTTTGCGTGGACTACCTCCTATACAAGCGGGGACCTGTATTTCACCACGCCGAGTGAGGTTTAGCTAATCCATCGCATATATGTTGCGCCGTCAGTTGTGGGACTGACACATCGGATCAGATTTGCCATGGTTCTCATCCCTGTCTACGAGGACCCTGAGGACGCATCATCCTCGCCTTTTAAGCTCTCAAATGCCGAGCCATTTACATGGCAGTGGCTCAGCACGATTAATCGCGTCAACTCGCAGGTTCAAAAGGTGCGTCTCTGTTGTCTCGTCTTGGCGTGTGAGTTGAGGCTTCAGTCGTGTGTGCCAGACACTTGTACTTTCGTATGTGAGCATACCAGCGTGCTCCCGGGTTTCTCGCACCGAACTTGCATCTCCGGCATGCTTGGAGCGATATTCTATCCGAGAGATAATCATTCGGAGGTTTGTGCCTGCAAGGATGCGTGACTGATTGGATTGACGTGGGCGTGGGACTAGTAGAGAGTGTATCTGGACATGTACTGTACGGGAACGGGAACCTGCCGAAATGAAAGGATCGACAATTAAGACGCCTACGCGAGATTACCGTCCGCATGCTTCAATAACACTCACCTTCCTCCCCGCGTTCACTCTCTGACCGTCCTCGGTCTCCCTTTCGTCCCCTCCTTATTTCATGTGAACTTGTCAGTCCTCACCACTGCAATGGGCGACCTTTATCCTCATATAGATCCCTCTCACGAGCGGGATTTTCCTCTTTCTCCTCGCCCTGGCTTTTCCCATTCGTCTGAGCGACCTCCGACGCTGTCGCAGTTGGGCAAAAATCGTGCCGATATGCGCATAGACTTCAATCGCGACCACCTGTCCTACCTAGAGGCTGCTGCTAGTTCTAGTCTGGCCGCGTCTACCAACGGCGAGTCTTCGTCTTCCCTTCCCGGCAACTCTCAGAATACAGCGCAACCACCTGGCCAATCCCGCCGGTCCCGCAAGGATAAAATGCGTATTGAGCTCTCAGCAGACCAGCCGCCTACCACCCAAGGCCGTCCACGGACCCGTGTATTCGTGGCATGTCTCCAATGGTGCGCACCGCCTCCAACCTCGCTAAAATCCACTTTCTTCAACCCTCCCTAGCCGGGGGCGGAAGATCCGTTGTGACGGTGCAAAACCTGAGTGCCACCATTGCTGTCAACGTGGGGGAAACGAGCAGTGCACCTACGATTCTCAACCAAAGCGTCGAGGACCCGATAGGGTCCAGGGAGCGCGCACTCGGGGTACAGGGCCCAGTGAAGGAGATGGGGAGCCTGCTCGACGTAGGCGTCGCCGTCCCCCGATGGTCGACCGGGACACCACCCCTCAGGAGGCCACAAGCTCTTATGGCATAAAGCTGCCATTGGCCCCTGCCAGCCCCTCGGCGCTTGATATCCTTGGAGACCCGGTTCCTGACGTTAGTCAACATAATGCTGGGGCACCAAATCATTCGCTAGAAGTCGATGTCTTCCAACCCCTGGGAAGCGGCGTGCGGCTCAATTCGATTGCCTCCCATGATCAGACGCTCACATCTGATCCCATACGCAACCGAAATCCTGTGAGTGGTTCCCGTTTTGTCGTGATAGTGTGGTGTTCACGAAGCTCTAGCCACATGACACAAGAGCCATAGGATACAACTCTGAAGTACCCAACTCTGGCACAATTGTTCCTTTCGGCGCAGCGACGGATAGTTATGTAGTTACCGCAGAGAGCCAACCAGGAAACGAGCAAGAGTCAAACGACATTACCCCCGATCCCTCAGTACAATTCCGTCGCAAGACATGGTGGGACCATCTTCTCCGAGTGTATGCTCCGCCCATGACAGCTTCGTACCATTCATTACCCCTCGGGCAAATGCAGCGCGACGCCAGTGTCAACCAAATCGTCGAGGACGTACGCTTCCTATTCAAAACTTCGTCCTATTGGTTCTCGTTTTTGAACGTGCCTCGCTTTTACAAAACCTTCACGGACCCTGCTCGTCGTGGTCATATGCAGCCTAGTTTGCTACTTTCTCTCCTAGCCGTGTCCACGCTTGTGCAAAGTTCACAACAAGCCTGTCCAGAAGAAAGTCGCCGCAAAGCGATAATGCTGCGGGATGAAGCCCAAAGTGCACTAGAAGCAAGTCTGTATGCCCGTGCTATCGACGGAGAACTAGCCCAAGCTGCCTGGGTGCGTCAGCGGTCACCAGACGGACCAGGATGAAGCTGATAGTTGTTCCCGATCTCAAAGGTCCTATCTTTTTTTGAGGTCTGTGCCCACCCTCAGAATCAGGCCACACGAACCCAATCGTCATTGAATATTCTCGACTCCATCATACGCGCACTCACTATGACGCACCTGGATAGTGACACCCCGGCTGCTTCGAGATTTGCCAGCAATGGCACGCCAGTCGTAGACGCTCGGCTCGTGGGTTACTTCCCCGCAACCGAACAACACAACCCCAGTTCGGTACTTGCTTCGTCATCCACGCGACAATATGTGCAGCAGCCACACATGGCCATCGAGCCGGCCATTCATAGATCCCGTTGCTCTTGCGACGAGGTCTCGCTGGGGCGCCAATGGCCAGAGGCGCAAAGGCAGGTGCCACTTTGGGTAGCTACGCCTACGTGGAACCGTGAATGGTCCGAGGGCGAGATCAAAAAGGAAGAGTGCCGTCGTCTTTGCTGGAGCGCGTTAATGCTCATCTCCGCCCACACTTCTTATGCCGTCGCCGCAAACTGGAGGCATTCAGACTTTTTCGTGATGGAACCGTCGAACGTACGTACCTTGCTAAACAATGCCCCAAATAGCTCACCCAACCTGTAGTATTCAATCTTCTTTCCCGGGGAGTCGCTGCTACCTTTGCATTCACAGGCACATCCAGACAGCAGGGGCGGGAAGGACACGGTCTGGGCGCTGTATCTTCGGGCGATGCTTCTCTGGAATGCATGTGTACGGATGCGGCACGACGTGACTGCCAGCGACCACGACAGGACAGAATTTGCGATGCGAACATGGATGGAGACGGAGGCGATAGAGAAGGCATTGCAACAGCACACGTGTGGTATCGAAAGGGCATTCATGTATAATGGGCGCGAGTTTCTGTTCAAGTATGTGGACAGCGCACCCTTATATACACTGAAAATGCACCCGCTGATCGGAACCGATAATAGCACCCGGATGTGCATTTCTTACGAATTTCAGAGATTCGTGCCCCATGTGTGAGTCCCAGTTTTTTTTTTTTTTTTCGCCTTGCCCCATTCAAACCAATCAATACCATGGCTGACTTTGCTGTGCACCGGCGTACATGCAAAAAGGTTGATCGGGTTGAATCGTAAAAAGTCCGAAGAGTGGTGTGAGTGTCGAGCCTTTTTTATTTATTTTATTGCATCCGAATCCCCGCTTCTGACGAAATGATGTCGACATATCATTATCATCACGATAAGTAAGGGCGCAGGGACAGCGTGCCAAAACGGTCATGCTTGGCATGCACGCCGTCACGGGCAACATCAAGAACAACCTCGCGCAGCGGCCGTCGTTCGTCTGGTGGTTCATGGGCCAAATCTTCCGGTAGATATGTTTTTCCACTTCGTCCTCGCGTAAGCTTATTTGTCATCCACTAAGCGCCCTTACACTGTGGGAACAAGACAACTCCCTGACGATCGCACTTGACGTGTGCAAGGCGTTTCTCGAGCCTGTCCAGTTTTTAACGTCCATTTATCCGGGCCCCAGTACGTGTCACATGTCATCCCTGACACCCGTCTGACTAACGTGTGCTTAGCGCAACAATTTCGGTTCGATGACCTTCGGGAGCGCCTTCGCATCGCGTGTCTCACCGCGGAAGCAACGAGAGGGTATAACCCGAATTCATTCGAAATGCTATAAAGTGTACGGGGTGTTTCACTCTACTGGTCGTCTCACCTTCGTTCGTGGGTTTGTAATATAGTACAAGGCTCTTGGGCTCGGTCGCTCACCAGCAACCTTACCATATATCAGCTTACTCGATGGCTCTTTGTGTACGCGCGTCACGGCGCCCGCAGGATCGTGATCATTCAATGAAAGCATGTAAATAATTACAACCTGAAGAATAGCGAAGAAGGGTTGTGGTGGGAGGAGGAACCCAAAAAAGATAGGAAAAGGGAGACGGTGGGGGAGAGCTCATATCGCACCCTTGATCTGCACTCTACGATATTTCTCCTCTAACACAGCCGGCAATTCCATGCTTACTGTCTTGCAGTCCAAAATCTTCTCAGCGTCTGAACTGTTGGGATTGACAAAGTGCGCAGCTCGATGGGACATTAGGAACTCATGGATGTGGTTGAGACTGTCGAATGCAAGTTCTTGGTGAATAAATGCTAGAGGGAGTCGCTGGTATCTAGAATCCCAAATAAAATATCGCGTTAATGACTGGCAAGAACGAGTAAGGGCTGGCGGACGCACGCCCTGGTCATGACAAGCAACGCGCGCAGGCGTTCACGATCGACAAAATGGTCGATGATATATCCACCCATATTTGGCGCATTGAGATAGAGCTCAAAGAATGCATGATAGTTTCCAAGAGCGAGGGCTCGCTGCACGGCCATCGCATGCTTCACCGCCGACGACGCTTTCTGTTTGGGCGTTAGCTGACTCACGTACAAGTTCAATTCTGTAAAGTGATGTTAGGTCATGCGTGGGATTCGGGGAGAGAGCTACGAACCGCTTCTGTTACGGCCATGGAGCAGCATCAAAATCCGGTAGGCGGTGAACTCTTCGTCATTTCCGGGGATTCCAAGTTCATATAAGCCCTTCAACGAGGATTGGCATTGATTATACTCTACCATGTCGGCCTGCAAATGGGGATCTCATTCGGGTGTGGGACGGTGCGGAAAAAAAGTCCCACTTGCCACCTCCAAGGCCATTCGTGCATGTATTTCATATACGGCAACCGTAAAATCATTCTTTATCCGTTGGACCTGTTGGCAGTGTATCGTAGTGTTCGTTGTCCACAAAGCACAACGCGACGCACGGTCAAATCTTGTCTGAGACTCTTGAACTGACTGCATATCCAATTATAGGGAGTTTTCTCTCGCCATCGCTTCTTGAGTTCTGTTAGTGATTGTTGAAGGATATGGTACGGACGTATTTGCTCAGGGTTGGGATCCTAAAACATATCAAGGAACGTTAGACGATCACGAAACAGAGCGCACTGATGTCAAGCGTAGGTAGTCCTTGAAGATATCTTGACATGTTCCAACAATGGTATACTGGTCCCAATTAGGCACGTTCTGGGAAAGTGGTTGATGTTAGTCATCTAGCACAAAGTCTCAGGAAAAATAAATACACCGACCGGGTCCGCCTCCGGATCATCCGCGTTCACGAATGGCGATGCCGAGCGCCATGGGTTGGCAAAAGGGTGAGCAGTGCGCTGATTAGCCCGGAGAGACGACGCCTGACCGCCACCACCGTTCTGTTTTTGTTTCTCCAACTCGTGCTCTCGCCGGAAACGCTGAGCACGCTTGTCGAGCACCACGCGGTCGCCTACATCCAGCGTAAGCGCAGCGGCAGCAGATTTGTTCGCCTGATTCTTTTTGGCCTTCTTGGGCTGACCTGCTGGGGTGTCACTGTCAACGTGTTAGCAGCAGTACGGGAGAGAGATGTGGAAAGGACATACAGTTTGCGCTTCAAGTGGTGGGTACTCATGATGGGCATCGGCTTGGGTAGTAAGCTGGCGTAGGTTGAAGCGAAGCATCATCAGTGTCGGGGGTCACAACCTGGATGAGACCACCTTTTAAGCTGTACACCGGCCCAGTCTGTAGTCCATAATGTCTTGGAGCTGTAAGCGTCAGAAATTACCTGGCGGAGCTCGGCTTGTGCTTCGTCGCGGTTCAGGTCTGTCATCTGGCCTAGGCACGACGCAACCCATTCTCTGCAGGACGTAAGATGCGACGACGGGAAGTGTGTGCAGATCGACAAACTTGAGTTGTGGAGGCCACGACTCGGCGGACATGATGGAGCTGAGTGGGCGTAAATGAGGCGGGATTATTTCGAGTGGGGTGAGGTGCTGGCAAAAACTGGGGTTCGGACAAGTAGCCGTGGGAAATCCGACTTACACACAGAACGTAAGACAGCGGCAGGGCAGTCCTTCTAATAACAAAAGTAAAAATTACTAGACAGGAAAATGTGATCTAATTCATGTGTCCTGCTAAAACCACCTTTCCTCTCCTCAATGAGTCTTGTCCACAGGGGGATGATAGACTATATCGGGCATTCAGCTAAATACTACGACCGGGACGGTGTACAACTCACCAATCTTCCTGTTCTTGATCACAGCCCACTTGAAGCGCTTCACGTATAAACTCAGGGCCGTCAATGTTGAGAAGAGGATGACAGCCTTGATGCCTATCTTCTTGCGCTCATCGTGCTCGGGCTCGGCCGCCCAGCTCAGGAAGGTTGTAACGTCCTTGGCCATCTGGGAAGACGTCGCAGCAGTGCCTGGAAAAGCAACGATAAGCGACAGTTGAGAGAGAGCTGACTACCAAAGCGCGTACCATCGTCGTATTCAACCAGGTCGTCGAAGAGTACCCGAGGCATGGAAATAGCACCACCGGGGAAATACGGGTTGTAGTTCATCCCTTCACGGATTTCGACGCCAGCGGGAGGATCAACATAGCCGGTGAGGAGAGAGAATAGATAGTCCTGCAATATATTGGTTACTAACAGTGGCTTGCGAGAAATGACGGTCTCGTACGGCACCACCGTGACGGGCCTTGATGATCAAACTGAGGTCAGGAGGGAGGGCGCCTTGGTTGGAAGCACGTGCGGCCTCATCGTTGGGGTATGGACGAGGCAGGTAGTCCGAGAGCTTGCCCGGGCGTTGGAACATCTCGCCTTGGTCATTGGGTCCGTCGGTGTATTCGACTTCCTCTGCCAACGCTTTGACTTCATCCACGGCGTGAGAGACGCCGACAAGGTTACGCCAGGCAATGCGGTCAAGAGAATGACAGGCGGCGCAGACCTCCTTGTACACCAAGTAACCTCTCCGGATGCTGGGGGTGGGTCGGGGTTCTGTGAGGGTCTGGATCATTTCGGGAAATAAAGTTACACGTTACCTGGCGTGGTCAAACGAGTCCAACCACCCTTTATTCGACCATGGGTATGCAGCTGGGTGGAGGCCAGCCTCTGCAGGGGAGGACGCGTGTACTTCGCCAATAAATGGTAGAGTTCCGTAGAGGTGTGTGTACCAAGCAATTGAACCGGCGGCAACGAGCGTCGCAGACGCGAGGGTTGCTCGCGAGTAGACCAGCGACTGAAGTATGTTGAATAGAGACACGCAATGAATTTTCGTGAATTTACAGACCTGGAATGCGTTGGAGGATTCGGCCGTGGAGGACGCGAACCTAGCTTGCTGGCCATGAACATGAGCAACCTAACTCCGAAACCTGATGATGACCAAGTCCTACCGAACCAAGACGCTGAGTGGTGCGAAGAGGAGCAGCACGAGCAGCTGCGAACGCGCCGGCCCTGTTGAGAGCGGCCGCTGGCAACTTCTGGAGCATTTTAAGATGGGAGGATATTTTCGCGGAGAGAAAGGAAACACCGTAGACTTGTCACGCGTCACGCCACGGGTCGCACCAATCAACGCGCGCGGTTTAAGGCCCGGGCCGGCAAGTCGACCGTAACTACCTTTGTTCATTCACTCTACTCGTCTGTCCTACTCGCCCTCCACAAGATGTCCACTGCACACAGACCGACATGGGATCCAGCGCAGGCAAGAGAAGTGAAAGGAGGCTCGCGCCAGTACTCTGTGCGCGACATGGCCGCCCATACCAAGCTTAAATTCCGGTGCGTATGGTTGTGATCTTTCTCCTCCTCAACCCCCTCTCATTCAAGACTCAGACAACCTGGCCAGACCTCCGTGGATGAAGTAAAAAAGCGTGACCTACACGCGGACCTCCTCGCGGCGGAGGCGGAGGCTCGTGCCAAGAAGCGCAAGGCAGCGGGTTTGCCAGTGGAAGACGCCCCAGTTGCGTCCGAGGACGAGGAGGCGAACAAGCGACGGAAAGTTTTACAAGAGGCGTTGGAGATGGACAAGGACGCAGACAGCGACGAGGGTGATGGTGACAGCAATGGCGTGAACGATTCGAAGGGGAATGCAAAGTACGTTACATCACTGTCCTTGCATGTTGGAGCTGACCACCCACAAACAGCGGAGACCGTGTCGGGGGGGAAGAGGCCGGTGGTGACAACGACGACGACGATGACGACGACGACGAAGAGGATGACACCGCAGAACTGCTTCGTGAGCTCGAGAAAATAAAGCGCGAGCGAGCAGCAGAGCAAGCACGCATTGAACAAGCGGAGGCTGAGGCCACAGAAGCCGAGCGGGATGCACGAATTGCAACTGCAAACCCTTTGCTAAATCTCGCCGCAGCATTAGGCAATGCGCCAGGAATAAATACGACGGCGCCTGGCACCTTTGCGGTGAAGCGACGTTGGGACGACGGTTCGTACCCCAGAATTTTCACGCGGACAGAGATGTATTTTTACGTCCCTACAGACCTTGTTTTCAAAAATCAGGCAATAGGTGACAAACCTCAAGGTCAATTTGTCAATGATCTCCTTCGGACAGAATTCCATAAGTAGGTTCAGATTCTCGTCGTATTCCTTCCAAGGTTAATCGCTTGCACAGGAAGTTCATGTCTCGTTTTATCAAGTAGTGCCGATCTCGTCTCTTTCACGTGTATCTGTATGCTTTGCTTAACAATGGAACGGGTCACCTCCCATATGTTGATCGCCTGGCGGATGTGCCCCTGCCTCATCTGGATGGGTGTCGACTCGTGTCGTCTTTTGGCATAGACTGGGCGAAGTGCAGTTCTTCAGGAATATAGACACCCTCAGAGAGTCGGCATTTGCTGCTCGGGTCTCGTTTCGTCTATCAGGTACCGCAAGAGAACCTCGAGGTGTTCTATGTGCTGCCTCAGTTTCGTGACCTGTGGGCTGGCACTGACTTGGATTACTACCTGGGCCTTCTGGGGTTCAAATAACTACATCCTAGGCATTTTCGCCTCATCATCAGGAGTTGCTTTGTGGTGTCGTTCCGCAGAACGAGCAAGGTTGCATCGAGGAATGGAACTAACCTCTCCTAGCACCGGAATGTGACGCATCCACGTTGCCCCACTCCGCTCCGCGACACGACAATACGGTAATTCCTGTCCACGATCCACCCAAGTTACGATTCAGACCCGCTGCGACCCTTTCTCCAGTGTACCCACAAGCACAAATTCAGACCCACAATGACGCACTTCGAAACCCCCAAGGCGCCTTCACCGCAAGTGAAGGCAGTTCTGCGCTACCTCAACCAGGTAACAATCCATGACCTATCTCCTCGAGCTGGCTGAACAGGCCGGACAGATCGCCCGACACCTGAGAATTCAGGATTACAAACTAACTGAACACGCTCGGACCGAATTCTGCGTATCTCGTTCCCATGATCACTCCTGAGACATTTTACCAGGCTATATGTTTTGCCCAGGCTGACTCACTTCTCTCGTTCATCGATATCTGCTCACGGCTATCTATGACTTCCTTTGCAAATGTTGCCCGCGCCAACTTTCCCGCTCTTCTCAGTCTTCGCTGACAATGCAGGAGGCTCCCAATGCACCGAGCTGGTTGCCAAACGCATTTTTTATTATCTTACAAACACCAACGCGCAGCTCGGTGCATACTCCGTCTCCACTGAAAGCACGCGACGCGTTTCCGCAGGCATAGCCACAGCTGCGGAACTTTTCAACGCAGCATCACCAGACGAGATCGTGTTGGGGCTCGAGCTCAACTATGGACCTCGAAAATCTCGCGCGTTCTATTGAAGGGGACGTTTTGAATGATGAAGAGATCGTGGTGACGGTAGAGCATGAAGGTATTTGAATTCCCCATTTCCTTCTGTAAGTTCTCTGAAATGACGCTCGGATTATCCAGCAAACATCGGCCCGGCCCGTGGAAGAAACTTGCTGCGCGCAAGGGCCTCACGTTAAGGCATTGGCACCCCCGCATCACAGACCCCATACTCGCTTGCATACGACGATGAATATCTCCACCCGTTGATAACCGCAAAGACACCCCTGGTTGCTTTTTCAGCTTGCTCTAACAGTCAGGAACGTGATCGCTGCGGCGAGATCCCGCGCAGCAGAACTCGGAGTGACGAAAATAGAGTTCAGTGTCGACTGCGTGGCGTCCGCATCGCCGGAAGGAGGTGCAAGACTGGGACGCCGACTACGCTGTCTTCTCGTTCTCATCTAACCCCATCCTGTTCAGCCTCTACCTGAACGATTTGTCTGTCTCCCAGGTCTTCGGCCCTCGCATCTCTGCGCTCTACACCCGTGCGGCCTCACTCCGTCCATCCGTCGCCCCGATAACACTTCCTTCAAACCGATACCATGGGTTACAAACTGCAACCAGGTGGGCCCGGATACGAGCTGGTCCATGGCGTTACTGGCGTGCCGATATACCTGCGGAGTTTGACGCCTGAGGGCACCCTCGAGGCGGCCCTCCGTGCAAGAGTCCGCCCTCTGCGATCGCTTGCTCAGATTTTTACGGGGACACACGCCGCGCGTGCGCATCGTCGGCGATGCCCATAACGGAAGTTCGCGCGCACCGACGATCAGCTTCGTCGTGCAGGACACACTTAGCCGAGACGTTGTCCGCGCGTGCGATACAACTGGCACGGTATCGCGGTAATGTCTTCGATCTCACTTCTCCCTTGCTTAATGTCATTGGCGGAATACGATGTGGCCACTTCTACGCGTACACCCTCGTGGATGAGTTGATCCCAAAAATTGACATTTAATGACGGAGTCGTACGGGTGTCGCTGGTCCATTCTAACACGGCAGACGAAGTGGATCGTATCATCGACGTACTGAGAGGCGTGCTGGCAGGACGGGGGGATACCACGTGGCTAAAATTGCGTGTTTGACTTACGATGAGCCCTTTCGTTTCGACAGGTTGGTGCGTGATACTAGCTATGAGCTGCTTGTTGAGCTCCTTACTCGTACTCGTACGGATATGAATATGGAAAGGCGGCTGATTCCTTCGTCAGGGAAAGTAGAAGAGCAAGTGTTGTGAGTACTCAGCCAGGTCTAAGAGAGGTGTGGATTCGAGTGCCGTCGAAGACTCGAGAACTCGGAGTCTCGACTCGGGTATCCATAGAGTAATCAGTCATTCGCTCCTAGTCTATATTGGGTGCTTCTTGTTGCTCTATAGGCCATGCTGGCACCGTTAGTTGGCCGGCATATACTGTGTGTGTATCGGCATGTCCAGCGTGGCGAGTGACTGCGCCTTCCTACACTTCCGTCTACCACATCACATGTAATTCCTTGTGTAATTCCGCCTTGTACTTACTGTACCCTCGAGTGGGAGAGACTCCTCTCCTCCAACTCGGCCCCTATGTATTTGGGTTATCTATCCTGGTCGAGACGTCGCTTTCTCTAGTATAGTAGTCACTGATCGTCAAATTCTACCGGCCGGATAGAGTAGTGAGTTGGATGCGAATCCCAGATCGGTCGACCTACCCACGCCTAAGCGCCTAGGGCCATTGATCGACGCATGGGGCATGACACCGGGGCTACTCGGATGTGACGTTACAGTGCCTATGATGATAGAAGATGTCGCCACTGGAGATGGCAACACCAGTGGTTCTAGCATCTGTTGCGCTTCGCTTTTACCAACAACTCCCTTCCAGCAGTGCTGTATGAGACACTATGAGCCGCACTACTGGAGAGGAGGTCCCATAACTGTAACTGTCTTCCGAGTGCTCAGTGCTGTACGGTGGAGCTATCATTCCGACGATCAATCACACAATCCTCTCTTTCAACGAACTGGTAAAAAAATTGATTTCCAATCTCCTATCTCACAAATACTCGGTACGGTAAAGGGGAAAACGTCACTTGAAGGTCATTGTGAAAGATGTTTAGAGCAGCGTCAATTATCGTAAAGCGGAGATACACGGGGGGGGGGCAACGTGCTCGCTCAGAAAAGGCACTCGCAAAGCTCTGCCGAGGTGTTTGGGCAATTTCGTAAGCCCACAGCAATCCAAGGACGTAACCAAAACGCCACGCACCTTCCGCGCAACAACACAGGCAGACACCTGTTAAACATGCGGCGCAGAAACCGCTATCCTTCTTGGGTGGGGGCTGCTGACTAGATGATAGAGCGCCGCGTGTGAGTTTAAACCCAAACACTTCAAGATGGGGCCGAACTTACACATAAACTGCCTGCGGCTGAGCTTGCTGCTGAAAGCCTGGCTGGCCGCCATACCCCTGCTGGTAGGCTTGCTGAGGTTGCTGAGGTTGCTGAGGGTAGTAGCCCTGGCCGGGCGGTGGACCTAAATAAGAACACCTCTTTAAGACATGCGCTGATATTGGCTGCGTTAAGTTCGAACCTGAAGGGGGGTAATATTGTTGCTGCTGTTGCTGTGGATAACCAGCCGCTTGCTGACTTCCGTAGTAATCTTTGTTTGACATTGAGGGTATAGAAGAGGAGCGAAAAGAGAGGGGTCGTACCCTTGATTGGGTAACATTGAATGCGGACTTATAAGCAATTTCCCATGCTCACCCGAGTCGGACCGGGGGGCTGTGCAGCTCTTTCCACCTTGAGGCGATCCTCATGCTGCGTCCAAGGCATTCTTTCGGCTTCCCCGCGTTGAGGTACTTCTGTTGTGCGGTTATTTTTCACACCGGCCGGCGGGTGGCTTACTGTAGCTTACCTCCACTTACATTTTCCACGGACTGCGCAAGGACTGCGCCATGACTGACGCCGACACCAGCACCGCAATAGAGCACTATTAATAGTATAGCGCCCCCGCGGACGTCCGGGCCCATGGGATCAGTGCGGTGTGGTCTCGTCTCACCCAGGCGAAATATGCGTACAGTAGTTCCGCCCACGAATTTCTGGCACAGGACCTCCGCAGCAATGACCAATCCCCCAACCCGAACAACCCTGGCTTATAAACGCAACATTACTCTTGACTCCCCAGTTCGCACATAGTGCTATACATATATACTCTACCGGCTGGGTGCCAGGGAGTCAAATTGGTGTGCTTGTCATGACAACAATCTGCGGGCTCTCAACTTCCATCAAGTCCGACTGCACTGGTGGGGACTACTCCCATCGTCACTTGGTCTCCATTCCATCGCGAAGCTTGATGTCGACGGCTCTATTTCAGATGTTATAGGTCCATGGAAGAATCCAGAGACCCATTCGTACCCTGGAATTCGTGTGTGTAAGTAAATCAATTGGCTGTCATTCGGTCTCTTCGGCGGCTGCTCGAGCTAACTGTGGTTACGGACACCATAGCGAGCAGGCCCAAGTTACCCAAACTGTACAGCAACTTTGTCCGCTGCGGCATCGCTCATTTATTCTCAGCAGGACTGCCGGCAAGGATATTGTACCCGTTTCTTGTCCCTGGTTTCTAGGATGTCAGTGGTCGTCGTCTACTCTTTCCAACTGGCACTGCACCCCCCGCAAGCGTACCTTCTGCTATGTCATCTGCCCCGCAACCTCCTGCCAAACCCTAAATCCCATATCCCCTATCGTCGGCGACCGTAACTTCAACTTGGGACGATCCTCTTTCGAGACCATATTCCTGTTGCCCAGTGGTCGTCATCCGCTGGTTCTAGTATTCCAGTTATCTTCTCACTTAGGTCATTATTTATCCAGGGCTCACCATGGTGATGTACTGAACGCTCGGCGTCTTCGACTTTGAGAAATATATCCAGCGAATTCCGCCGAGGTGAGTAAACCCAGGGCGAAAAGATCGCGAAGTACGTGTAACAACCAACGTTTCGATGATCGATACAAGCTGCTCTTCAAATCCGCTGTAATATCCCGCGCGCGGTGGACACTTCCAATCCTTTCAAGGATGTATTTTCAAACCCGCGAAAAACGGCGTGCCTCTCGGATCTGATGCCTTTGGGAATCAGGAAGGAGAACCGCAAAATGTTTGGAAACCAAAAAAAAAAAACACTTGCGAAGAGCTGGTTTTATTTATCTATATCCACCCCCTTTTGAGGACCATTCCCTGTTGCGGGCACCAAACCGGCGCCGAACACGTCGAAGCTCCGACTTTTCCTATTTCTGGCCGCAGCCACGACGTGGCCAACTGACGATACGTATTCTCATGTTAGGGACACTTTACTGTCTCTCCTCTTGTTTTTCCACCTTCGGATTGATCGAAGGGGGAGGGGTGTGTGTGTCAAACAGTAGTTGGCTTCCCTTCGTGCCTTGAGATGCCCAAATGTTTGAGTGGGAGAGGCGGGAGAAGGATGATCTAGGACCATTCACACGCGTTTGACAAGTAACCCCGTATGATATAGAATTCAGTCTGATACTTTGCGTAGTGTCATTGGCCCACGTCGTCCTCGGCCATAATATTTTAGCAGATCGTAATTCAATCGGGCCAAGGAAGGTTTCTTTAGACTCGTTGAGGTCGATGGCCGCTGTCAAAGAAGCGATTTGCGACATGACCTCAGTGACTTGTTTGGCGATCTTCAATCCCGGTGGTGTTTCAGGTCCACGCTAGAAGTTCAAAGGCACGCACAACACACCCTACTGTAAACACGCGAACGCAGACGTTAGATAGCGTTATGTGTTTTTGAAAATTTCTTCACCTCCGCTCCGCCGAGCTTGGGACAGGCCGCGTGTGGTTGGACTCTACCCGCCAAGTGCGGGATTTTGTGGCTCCGTTTTGAAATAGAAAACGGTACAGTAATTTCAATTTAACGGGGCTGGCGGCGGACGATTCACAGGCATCCGGCAGGTATCTGTACGCGCTCGGCCAGCGTTCCAGTCATATTTCCCGGCATTGTTCTTCGATAGATTCAGCGGGGGTTAGGCGGGCCAAAACTTCTAAATTAAGTATGTGTCCCCAAAAGCAAGTTACTTTGCGTCTCTACAGTACGGTATGAAATACCTCTGGCGAAACTCCCCCGTCTATCATAGTTATGAGGATCAGCGTAGCAATAGAAAACAATCGAAAGCGAAAAGGGAAGAACACGACACATGAGAGGCGAAACGAGGTCCTGATAATTTCTACATTGAGAAGGACTGCCACGTCCCTCCGAAGCAAGATCGTCATCACCGACAAAGGTGAACCAAATCACGTTCTGCCCAAAAAAAAAACAGACCAGATGTGAGCCGCGCGGTTTGGGGAGACGAGTTAGGCAATGGAACTTAGAAAGAGCCGTCGCGGCGAAGGCGCGACGGCCGAGAGGCAAACGCATACATTCGGGCACCTTGCTGCAGGAAATACTCCGTCAACTGTGTTTGCTCTGTGGGACTCCTGCCATCAGCAGGGCAAGCGCGGGTGCAGGGCGTCGGCAAGGCTTACGCGGGGCGACATAGGTGTTGCGAGGCGTCACGTCGAAAGGTCGGGTGCGTGTCTGCGCCAACACGGAGCCACTCTCGCCAACACGGACCATGCCCGTTGCGTCGACTCTATCGTTGGGTGCGCGTGAAAAATAAATCAGAACGATGGCTAGTACGCAGGCGAAGGCGTACCTGGACAAACGCATGAGCGTCAACTGCAGAATATAGCGTCCTTGCCGTTGCACACTGACGTCTGGGAAGAGAAAATACACTCCCATACGACCCTCGAGGTTGCGCAGGTGATGTGGGGAGGACACCAGGTTGCCATAAAGAAGGCGTTCGGGTGGGAAGTGCCTATTTGAAGAGGGGACGGGGTCCAAGGGGGTCAACCCGTCCTCCGAGTGCAGAGAGAGATGGCAAATTAAATATGGATGCTCTAGGTCGCTACATGACACCGCAATGAGCCACGACGGTGGGGACGCGGCAGCGCGCGGCTTACGATTCGATGACGTTACCCCTGTTGTCCCGAATGATGAGCTGAGCGACGAGCGGCGGCGCCAAAGGTAGACGAGACAGAGCCGCGGAGCCAAACGCTGCAGACACCTCAGGCTGTTGTACAATCTCCAGGTGATATGTCCTGTAGAGATAGGTCAGAGGAAACAATTAAAAAAAACGAGGTGAGGGAGGTCACTTTGTTTCGCGTCCTGGCGATATTAGTCCGGGGATACCCGTCGGGGGATGTAATGAGATCATGGGTGCCTCCGGCAGGCATGTCGGCTGGCGGGGAGGGACCCAGTTTCCCGAGCCGGCGGAAGAACGCGAATAATAAGGGGATACGCTTGATCGCGAAGACGACGGTCGGTCGCTAGCGCTGCGCGTAGGGGTTCTGGCGGGTGTCTGGCGAGGCGGCGCAATATCTCGGGCATTCTGCGGAAGCGCCGGTGTCTGCCCCGCGTCACACGAGGTGCGAGCCTGCGGATCACATCTTAAACGGGCCGTAGAAACGTGCGGCATTACCGAGTAAAAGTGGACGCCGAGAACGATCTGGAACATGAGAGCGTACAATCGATGGGGTTGAATGAGCGCCTGTACTCCATGTCAGCAACCGTAGCCAGCTTTCGTCATTCCGCGAGGTATTAGGGAGCGACTCAACGAGCAAAGAGAGCACGGCGGCAGAGCTGCCACTCCCGAGTCCGGGTCGGCACAGTTCGCCTTGTTGAATAGTAGATATCCGATAGTGGTCGGCGTCGGTAGCACGATGCTTCGCGTCGAAGACGAGACCGCAGGGTGGGTGCGAGGTCGGGAGGGACTCGAGTGTGTGACGGTCAAGAGACATCACTGACACTAGCTGAGTCGCCGAGGCGTACTAGGACCCGGGAAACCTGAGAGTGCCAGCGGGAGGTGGCAGGACGTAGGACCTGGGTGATTTATTGAAAGACGAGGACAAACGGAGGAGTTCATATACACAAATCTATCCGAAGCAAGGGACAGCCAACTAGGGGCCACCAGATGTCTGATGGAGCCTGGCCAAGCTCCGGCGCATCCAATCTGGCCGACCTGGTGGGTTCGGTGCCCAGTGGCTAGAGTTTCCCAGTAGCGGTAGTCATCTTCATATTGACGCACACTCTCGTTCTCCTTTTCTCCCGACATAACCGGTGTGACGGGAACTCACGTTCAATCCCTGTCATTACTTAACTGCGACCGGTTCACCGGAAACTTCGCGCGGCAAGGACAAAGACGACGGAAGAAAAAAAAAGACAATACGAGATGTGATCATAGATGAAAGCATCTAAGCTATTACACAGCAATAATATAACTCAGACGCGCGTCTTTACCCAGCTCCAAGCCCCCGCAAATGCAGAAACCACAGTCGCTGTCGCCAAAGCGGGCTTCACTCCAGCTGGGAAAGGAAATAAATATGATGACTCGTGGTACATGAACGGGCCAGGGATAGGAAAATTGCTCACCAGTAGATTTGAAGAGAGCGCCGGTGAGAGCACCAGCGGCCATACTTCCGAACACGTCGTGCTTGCCCCGAACCGCATCTATGGTCGAATTGATCCCGTTGTACCCCAGAGCTGTAGAGTGGGCGCTGAGTTGAGAACAAAAAGAATACTTGTGGGGGGGAGCATACCTAAGACACCGGCCGAATTACCCAAGAATGTCCCCCTTCGCGTGACGGAGTTAAGGATGCTGTTGATTCGTAGCCGCATATTCGACATTGCCAGCGGTCTACTCGCGCCCTCTCGGAAGCCCCACGCACCGCCGAGGGCCAGACCTATAGAGGTGAGGACATGTGGTCAGTACAAAGACAATAAGATGGCACGATAAGGTGAAATTTGGACAAGTCCGGTTGGACGCGAAAAGAATCGCAGAAGGAGGGACTGATCGTGAGAAGCATAGATGACATACCACCAAGATACATAGTACCTGTGCCGTAGCAAAGGTCATCACTCCAGCCCCTTGAGGGTAGAGCAGTCCCTGACCCGGGAAGGTCGTTCGTCTTATCGTCGTCTAGCACTAGGTAGTCGAGCTGCCCTCCCAGGCCAGCCATGGGGTGAAGTTTGGAGGGGTCATAAGACCCTGAAAGTAAGTCCGAGGCTGTGAGCGTTTCGGGGAGAGGGTCCGAATTGTGCGAAGAGAACTGGACATTTTTGAGGAGGTCAGAAGGGTCTTGGGCTGAGGGGGAACTTGAGGGGTATGGTTCCGATGACATATTATTGGAGGGGAGACTCTAATGAGGAGAAAGAGAAAGTAAGTAGGACTGAGTCCGCGGTTGGCGTCGTCGTTGTCGTCGACAGTGACAGCGGTGCGAGGCGGAGAGTAAGAGACTGTCAGTAAAATTCAGGCGGCGTGACGATCCTCGCCAAGCGCCCGGTCAGTGGCTCGGTTTGGTGCGCACGCGACGATTCCGATTGATTTGGAGCCGTACGCGCTCTGTTCAAGACAATAAGCCTCTGCCGCATGTCTTTCGCTCTTCAGAAAAGCGCATTTCTGCGAACCATCGCACGACGCTCGCCGAAAGTCGGCCTCACATTCAACTTGAAGTACGTACATTTTAGACAAGCGCCACGAACACAGTCGACATTTCAACGCGACACGAAACGTAGGCGTCGTCTCCTATTCCTATTCGATTCAACACACACATTGCCACCGAACCCGCAATTTCACATTAACCTAGTCCCTAATTGTTTTACCTCATAGGCTGGGCAACCTCCAGGACACCTCACTCGACAGCGTCGGATCCCGCCGAAGAAGAAGCCCTCCTTTGCCTGGAACAAGGCACCCAGAAACTCGAGGAAGGCGACGTGGAGGGCGCAAAAAAATTGTATCAACGCAGCGTAGACATCAAACGTAACGCCAGCTCCCTCTTTAATCTAGGTGTCACGCACTACCACCTCAGTTCGTTCACTTTCCCGAACGGATTGGCGCTCTCCGAAACTCAAACTGAACGCATTCATAGAGGAGTTTGACGAAGCTATCCATTCTTGGAAGTTAGCTATTGAGCTCCAGCCGTCCAGCGCAGATGCGCACACCAGTTCGTCCGTTCCTCCCTGTTACGGGGGTCTTCGCTTAGCCTTGTTATTGTGTACTATGCAGACTTGGCGAGCGCATACTTGATTCACTCGCAATCCCGGCCCGATCTCGCCACTCAACATCTACAGTAAACGCCCTTTACCCCCCCTCCCCCCGCGGCCATAATTTATCTCACCATCATTTTTGTGTTCACAGGGTCGCAGCCAAGCTTGCGCCCGAGGATCCTGAAATTGCATTCAATCTGGCTTCAGTCTTGGAGGCTTGTTCGTACTAGTTCTTTTTTAGGGCGGCCAGCTCTGACGCCTCAAACAGTTGGGCGCCTTCCTGAGGCTTTGGAATATTACAAGCGCAGCAAGCGGTTTGGAGTTGACCGAGCTGCCGTCCATATCAAAGACGTGAGCACGCTCACCACGCCGTGGCCCCTTAACTTCCCCATTGTTGTTCTTGTTAAATGACATATGCGTACTCCGCATCTTCTCCTTCCAGGTTTCCGCAAAGATAGAAAAACGACCCGAAGAGAAGAATGAAACCACAACAAAACCTCCGGGCACCTGAGAATCTCATACAACCTTTTTCAGTGGTTACTCACGGAAAAACGCTTTAGAACTTCCTTAATCAATAATGAGGAGGGGCCTCTATTGTTTTACAGCACTTCCTGGGAGGGCGCGAGTTACGAAGGCGTTCGCGCGTCATGACGCCGACATTTCGTGAATATATTGGCACTCTAGACAGTAAAGCGCTCAACGTTCTCTCAGTTATAGACCAAGAATCCCGTGGAAGTGAACCCGTTCGCCCAATCAAGGGATGAGCGGATACTGTGCGGTTTCAATCCCGCGCCCAACGGACGGACTTTCTTGACGCGCTGCCCCCGCGCTGAATGTGTCTGAGTTCTCTACACGGCTGGCCTTTTCATTCAGTGTGAACCGGAAAGGCAGACGCCCGCTCTCACCCGAGCCCGTATTTCCCTGCCAAAAAAAACGGTCTTCAGTTGTGGTTGGACTCAAAGTCCCACGTGCTACGGCCTGCGCCCAACGTGAAACACATCAACCGTTTCCGACTGTCTGATCCCGCGGACACTGAATTGTGCTTCGTTGCGTATCATCGGCATGCCACCGCACAAGTGGAGGAATCTCGTAGACGCCGAAGAGCGGTGGCTGACGTCTTGCTCCGCCGATGGGTAGTGCGGGTTGTCGTAACCTCCTCGTCACCAGGCCGTGGTGGCTCCAGAGTGGCCGCGAGGAGTAGGTGGGGGTGTACCTCGTGACGGGCACTTTCTATTGTTGGGTGGTGTCGTCTGCCCTGGGGTGGAGATGATCAGAATTTGTGGCGCGTTCTATGTTGCGAGGAAACCCCACTGTCCCCGACCACTATACACTGCATTTGGAGCGGGGTATGGTGCTAGGTCACCGTACTCGACATTTTGCGGCAAAAGTACCTGCACTAACGTCGTATGGTGCATCCAGCGTACCCATGCAACCACTGAGACATCAGCTGTGCCTGGAAATTCACGCGCGCATGTCATTCCAATCAGATGCCTGTCTGTACTATCCCACCCAGACCGTTGCAAATGGTTACATGCTTGCAAATTTGAAAGATCTTGCTAATCAGTACATCGCGGGGAGTTTTCCTTCCCAAAAAAAATAAAGTATGTTCAATAGGTTCTATAAATACAGGATCCGTGAAAAAAGAGGGGAGTCGTGCATTTTTTTTACGACTACAAAAAAATTCAAGTTTGCAAAGTGTGTATGCACTAGCGATCTCGCTAAAATATCAAACAAAAATACATGGCAAAGTTCCATAAATGGTATCCGCAGCCGATCGGCACGCAATTCAAACTCCTTTTCCTGAAAAAGCGGCAAGGCAGTTAGTCTATCACGCACACGTAAGCCAAAATAGAACGCCCCGGCTTGCCGAGCGCTGGTGTTGGCGTGACGATGTGTGACGAAATATGTGAAGAGGGTGAAATACTTGGACGTCCTCGAGTTCTGCACTTTGAAGCCATATAATGGCGGCGAAAACAAAAAATAAATGTATTCAATTAGACATAAACTGTTCTACAAGCGGAAGTGTGGATGATGCTTCGTTGGGACTACGGAAAATGTTTAGTGGCTTTGTACGCAATAGCTTGGGTAGGATAGTATCAAGAATAGTGTAATCCCACGACCTCGAAGCTGTCTGATATCTTTCGTACCTGGTCATATACACCAGAGTGTAACCAGGACTTGTGCTACCTAACGCAGAAGGACAAACGTTGCGACCCTGTGCCGGTTGCCAAGATCGTCCTGGTTGTTTGCACCTTCTGATCCGTGGATTGTGTCCGAGTCCTGAAGGGCATTCTCGAACTTGTTCTCGAAAGTCCAGTGATGTCGTACACGAAAATAAAATTTCTGGGTGCTACAGGGCATGCAGTTGTCATCGCCGGTATTTGCTGCAGAAGATAATACACACCAACAGCGAAAATGTAGCAGACACACGCCTTTCCCGAAGCAACGAGAGTTGACAAGTGCCCCATCTGTGCCTTTCCTAGTCGGTCGCTGCACATTGTCTTTGAACAAGCCCGACTCGGCTAAGTCGCTCCTGCAAGTCTCAATCCGCCACCTGCACGGGCGGCCACGTGGCTCTGCCGATATAGTATGTTCAAACACTTCCGATTCTGCTGTCGGAGTCGAGCGGTTTCGCACTCTGGACCTCCCTTCTATTGACACACAAAAAGACGGGGGCCCTTATCATCGCAGTGGGAGTAGAAGCGGGCTGTTGGCACCGTTGATCGAAAGAAAAAAAAAATAGAAGGAAAAGGCAATTGTGATCAATGATACTCGCAAAGGATCTATGGCACCGACGGATCGATTGGTAGTCTCCCTCCCTCCCCTAATGATGGCCGTTCGTTCAGACACACAAGCCATAACATGACTGCGACTCAGCTCGGCTGCTGCCCATGGACGATCGAAACAGGCAACTGCGTTTCACCGAGTACGTGATATAGATAGACCGTCCCCCGGGTCTGGCGAGAAATGCGAGCAGAAAGAAGCCTTCAAAATTGGTAGACACAAAGGGTTTAGTTCGCAGCGTGTTTCTGCAGACCCGTTCTGATCGCCTCCTGCTTGTCAGCACGGGGTTAAATTTGACGTGCTTTGGAGCACCTTGCGGCGCTCCTGGAAAACAAAAAGCAACCCTCACACACGTGTTGCGCACCTGGGGTTCGCTCAGGAGAACAATAATCAACTTTGTTATCCGTTGGGTCGGGTCAAGGGGCAAGCGCCGTCTTCATTGGACGTTCGCGAGACTCTTGTCGCGGCCATCCGACAGGTGACCGCGGCCATTTGCCCACAGAAACAAAAAGACGTCCAAGAACTGCATGAAGGGGTCAATAAGCGACTTCTGGAGGTTCCGTGGGTATCCCCGCGGGTATATCCTGGCTCCTGCCTACAAGGGTACATTTCCCGGATGACGGACGCACGACCGTCATAATAAAACATTCGTACACATGATCTATAGCTGTCGGCACGGGTGCTCAACGAGCGTCCGATAATCAATTCCCCCAAAATAACCTGACTCACCTGGGTGAAAAAAAAGAAACGAACAAAAAGTCGCGCCCACCCTGGGTGACTCGTCACGGCGGCGCTCCCCACGCCGCCTTCCCTTTCGTGCAGTCAGTCTGCTACTCGGCATCGCGCTCGGGGTTTAGTTCTGCCGCCGCGGTCATGAACCTAAGGAAAAAGTACGCGCAAATGAGCCCGGGATGAGGGTTCTGGGGGCGTGATGTGGTTCGGCTCACTGCGCGCCGTGGATGCCAGCAAGGGTCCGCATCGCGTCCAAGTCAAGGTGCAACTGCTCGAAGAGGTCTGCGGTCTGACCCATGGCACGCGAGAGGCGGGCCAGTGTGTTCGATAGGTGGGCGTAGTTCTTGTCTTTGGTCTGGGACACGTTCTTCGCATGTGGATGGTTGTTCATTTCTTGCGTGACCAGACTCGGAAACGACAGCGCCAAGTTGTTGTGGCCAGCCGTTCACGTGATATCCTGGTGCTCAGACCCTTGTCTCGAAGACTCTCCATCTCTTTAGTCGAGCTCGTCCAGCAAGCTATTCACGGGCGCCGTAAAAAGACTGATGGAGAAAGTTGGCATGATGACGTGTAAAGGAAATAGCGCTGGGAATGCATCACACAAACAAACTCTGCTTATCAAGTTCCTCAATGAATGCCGCGATTTTATTACTCTTCAGACGACCTACGCGCAGACAACTGCCTGCCTTCTTTTACACTGCGCCACTCATACAGGATAAGGATCAGGATAAACGGAAATACGAAGTCGTGATAGAGAGACAAAGTAGATGGATACAATGGTTGGTCATCGCCGTTAAAAGGACGTGCGGGGGATTGACATGAAACGACAAGACTCGGAGAGACATATGGATGGGAAGGACGGGAAGTGAGAGTTATGGATATTAGAGAGAAAACACAATAAAAACGGAGAGCACGATATAAAGACCAATGAAGAATAGGGATTGGGACGAGATGGTGGGAGGAAAATAAAGACGACAGAAACAACCAGTACTGGACCGATTGTGAGAGTCGGGCGAATGGTGGTAGGACTAGAGGCTCAGAGGAGGAACCGAGCCGCCACTGAAGACTCCGGGGCGCTGAATGCTACCTGACGCCCGGCCTCTTGAGTTCGGATGGTGCGCGTGGGATTGATGTTGTTGCTGGTGGCGCCGACCTATTGCGGTCCCCATCAGTGTTTTTCGCTTGAGCATTTTATCTCTGCGTGATTCCTTGTCTTTGCGTGGCTTGGAGTGCAGAGGGTTGTGGTTGTTTTGGCCAATTGTGGGTCCATTTGGCGTGTGGTCACCGTCACGGTCGCGAACAGGCAGGATGACAGGGGAGATGACCATAGTTAGGGAACCCTTCCTTTTACCCTTTCCTTTCTTTGATGGTGAGCCAGAGGGCTTGTTATGGCCTCTATCTGATGGCCACACGCCGTTGAATGGGCTGTTGCGAATAATATCGCCATACGCGAGATTACTTGGGCCATCGCTCACATGGCTGCTCTCCCGTGTGTGTCGGAAGGTACTCATAGGAATTCGATCCCAACGGCTGAGATTTTGAAGGTGGCGCTCGCGATCGTCGGTCGTGCTAGTCTCGGGCTCGCCTATGATATCATAAGGCTTGCTGGGAGTTGCAGGGGCATCGACTGGATCGGAGTCGAGGATCGATGTGTCGAGAACGTCATCCAAACGTATAGGCTCGGTAAGAGGGAGGCAAGGTGAGGTGGGGATTGGATCGTCGGAGAGACTTGGGAGTCCAAAGTGTGTGGGTGACATGGTGAAGGACGCGTAAGACAAGGAGACAGACCTGTCGCGGGTCTGTGGGGAGGACTTAGTAACAGCAGTCAAACGGAACGCAAGATTAGAGACTCACTCTGCTGGCGCTTTGGGCTGAAACAGACCCGGAGAAGCGGCGTCGACGGCTCCTTTGGAAGGGGCTAGGAACAGTATGTTGAGACCCATCGATTACTGCGCGGCGAAGCGAGTCAGTTCCCGAGGCCTCAAACGTGCCCATAAGTGGGAATCGTGGCGTTCCTCGGTCAGATGAAGCGCTGAGGAGGGTGCTACCAATTTCGCTCATGGGGGGCTCCGGTACGTCCTCATCCTCGTCCGCAAATCCGTGGCCAGCAAGGATGTCTGAAGGCTGGGGAGACTGATTAGAGAACGCGTCCTGTGCGTGTGGTCCAGGACTCATAGTGGAGAGGGGGTTGATAGAGTAGAACTGAGCTACGGGCGGACGGAAGAGTCGCATCGCACGAGCGGTTGGCAAACCATCCTCATCAACGAGCTCTTCCTCTGTTGTATCCCCATCTTTGCTCTCCACTTCCTCCAGGCTATCGTTTTCGCCGTCTCCCATATCGGCTTCACTCCCGGACATTCGCACGTCCGCGTCCGCGTCCGAACCAGAACCATGATCAGACGTTGCGGTAGCCTCGGTCAGGAGCTGAGCGGCATTTGCTTCAAAATCCCAGTCGAGAAGCCCTTGGCCATCCTGTAGCCCGTTGGTAAAGATAACAGAACCGTCCCAACCCTCGGTAATCTCGAAGACACCTTGCGTGAGAGAAGATGGTTCAACATCCAGCGAGGAACTATCTTCGTCAGTGTCAACAACAGCGTTTTTCCCGTGGGTAGTGGATGGTTCCTGTCCCGAGTCGGAGTCGTTGAGACCAGCGAAGAACAGGTCAGCATCGAAGCTTGACTCTTCGTCTTCGGTCCAGCCTGTCGCAATGCCAACGTAGGGACGCCGCGCGGGCCCCACGTCATTTTCATCCTCGTCTTCGCCTTCGTTGTCTTCGGCATCCTCAGCGCCCTCCTCTGCTTCATCATCGGACTCGTCGCTGTCAACATCCATGTCGTTGTCACTGGGGCTAACGCTCTTTGTTCGAGACCGAATCTCCCAGTCGGTTTGACGTTCTTTTCTCTTCGCCAAACCATCGCCAAGCAACTCGCGCTTGACGCGCGCCTTGTCATGAGCTCGGGCACGCTGTTCCTCGGATGTTCGAATGAAGTTTTCTTCCTCGTCTGCTATCGACGAATCGGAAAAGTCTGTGAGTTCCGATTCTTCAGAGCTAGAACTAGATCCAGCGGAACTTTCGTTTGCGGAGGAAAACTCGTCAGCGGAGACGAATGTGGGGAAATCGTGGTTAGGGTTGAATTGGTTGTAAGATGTGATCGGACCGCCAGCGTCTGTGTCTTGACTCCGTGAAAATGCGGAACCGCTACCGGGACCTCTTTGGGGGTGGTCATTGCCTTTGCCGCATATCGTTTGGCGCTTTGAGGACTTTCCGGTCGTGTCTTTGGGCGTGGATTTGGGTCTGGTGAACTTTTTGTCCTTTGCTTTCGAGGTAGGATCGGGGTGCGGTTTTGTGCGGATGGCTATCTTTGGAGGACGACCAAGGCGCTTGGGTCGGTTGTGTGTATCTGGGTTTTTGCTTTGACTTTTGGAGGTCGCGGACGTGGTAGGAAGACGAGTTCGAGTGAGAAGAGCGGCAGATATAGTGAGTTTTATTTTCAACGGTGCCACCGTAGTAGCGGAGTGAGTAGGAACGGATGGCGAAGGGATTATTTGGGATGTGTTTTGGTTTGGGGTGGGAGAGCAAGGAGTAGGAATCGGAACGATAGATTTGCTGTTGCAAGTGCAGGCACCCTCGCATATAGGACAAATGTCGTCGTCTTCTTCGTCTACCTGATGTGCAGAATAATCCATGCCGGAAATGTGGGTGTGAGACGACATTGCGAAAGTCTGTCTGTTTTGACGAGCTAAGGGATGGTATGAGTAGAGGCGCGAAGATTGGGGGACAAGGTAAGCGATTATCGATTTGAACAGGGTGAGAAGCCGGGAGATGATGGCATAGATATTGGGCAGAAAAAATACAAATTGGCTCGCCTCGAGGAGGCCCATTCGATTGCGTGAATCCAAAACGCCCGAATCCCGATAGACCGAAACGAGTGGAAAGTAAACGCACTATATGCTGTACCTTTGGCCATGATTTTGAACGAATGTACATGAGGAAGTGTGCGTGAAATCCAGATTGAAAGAGCGGGCAAAAAAAGTCGGCGAAAGATCAAAGGCCCGAGGGCGTTGGAATGCATCAATTTATGGCACGTGGCCATTATTTATCCTAACCATAACCCTAACAATGCGTCTCTCCCTCGCACAACAAATCGCCCTCTTAGACGAGCCTACTCCACTAGGTAAAGCTTCACCTGTGATTATTTCTGTTCACTTCCACCTCTCCTCAGATGTTGATCCCGAAGATGAACAACGCGGCTCACCAGTACCGTACTCCGTAGAAGCGCGGGAGCACTACCTCCAAGTCGGGTAGGTTCACCCATACACACCTGCTGCTAGAGTTAATCGTATATCTCCAGATCTTCAGATCTCCGCCGTCAGCTGGACAGTGTCGCAGATCCCAAGTACATTGGAGTCAAAACATCCCGGAAACAATTATTAGACGAGGATGCTGTCGGATCTGACTTCCAGGATTCACCTGATCTAAGTAACTCCGAATCACAGAGTGTCGCAAGCGAGGCTAGCACCAGTGAGGAGGACAACGAATCTCTGTCACAGAGCGAGGAAGACAGTGACAAGGCAGGGAAATTCTTACCCCCTACCAAAGACGCACCAAAGAATGCAAATGAGAACGATCTCTCTAACACAATACGACAAAGACGCGACGAAGACGAGAGAAAAGGCAGAGCAGTATCCAAGCAATTAGTGAGTCCGCTCTGTTGATAAGGCACGACCTCCGTTGGTTCTGATTCCTGTTGTCAGAGTCTTTGGGATAGTTTACTCGACGCTCGAATACGTTTGCAGAAATCTGTTATAGCATCAAACCGTCTCCCTCCGGTGAGCTACATATTCTCACTTTGACACTCCGATCAGATCGCCTACTCTTATTCCTTTCACAGCCCACTCAAATATCCGACTTTATGTCCGACCGACGTTGCCTTGAGGCACGCCATGTGCTGCTTGGAGAGGCTCTCGCGCTAAATCGTGAGCTATCCGACCTTGCGTGACGTGCGTATCTCCCTGTCATGGGGTCAGCAGACGATTTATTCATTACGTCTACGGGCGATAGGAGCTCACAAAAGAGGACAGGGAAGTCCAATGGAAACGGCGCCGTGTGGAAGATGGCATTGAAGAAGGACGGCGCTACGCTGTCCCAGAGATCGATAATGTGGATCGAGATTGGGACGCCCTGATCAGGGAAGCGAGTGAAGATGCAGCTGGGTTGGAGCATGCGTAAGCTTTCTCTTTGAATTTTCTGGGCTTTGCGCCTGGTCCCCAAGAGCGCCGCCGCGAACGGTTGGGGACGACGCCAGTTAAACGTCGCCGATTTTCACGCGCTCTTTGCTCCTCTTGTCAGCCCCTTGCTCACACGATGTTTGATTAGGTACCATCCCCACCTCACGCGTACTCTGGCGAAATGGTCAACAAAGGTAGCAGCAGTGGCGCCATCCGCCTTACTCCCTGCGTCTCGAAAGAAATTCTCTCAAGCGGGCAGCGTAAAAAGTGTTGGCGCACAAATCGAGGAGGTGCTCCAGAGCGATTGGCCGGTCCTTGTTTCCCGCACACAGCTCAAGAGAAGTAAGGGATCTCGTGTGACCAGCAAGCGTGGTTCGGCATTTAACGACGACGAAGATGAAGAAGTGGAGGATGCAGAGGTCTTTGATGACACTGATTTCTATCAGCAACTCTTGCGCGACGTGATCGATGCGAAGGGTGGAAGTGCCGGACGGGTGGACTGGATGGCAAGCCAAAGACAGAAAAAGTCGAAGAAGCACGTTGATACCAAGGCCAGCAAAGGCCGTAAGCTTCGGTTTGTGACTTTCTTTGTGTACTACTACGTTTTGCTAACGGATACACAGATACGAAGTCCACGAAAAGATACAAAATTTTATGGTCCCTGTTCCTGTTGCAGCGGGGGCGTGGCACGAAGCACAGGTTGACGAACTGTTTGGGTCGCTGCTTGGAAAGGGATTTGAAGATTAGTTAGAGTATTTGTCAGCGAATAGACTTGAGCTTGTTTGCCCCGTACTTGCATTGCACTCACAATGGAGCCCTTTGAAGACGAGAACCCTTTCTCGACAGCCGACCCACCGCTCTCCTCTGCATCCTCCAATTCTCATGTCGATGTTTCCGCTCCTCCGTCCCCCGCTAACCTTACACTCGCTTTGCCTTCCTCTCCTCCGCACACCGGTACTCAATCCCCATCGCCGAGAAGTGGCTTTCCTTCCCAAGGCTCTGGGCACACCCCTCGACCCCCGACGTCAAAGAGCGACTTCTGCTGCTTCAGAGATCAGTGGTTACATTCAGGGGAAGACGTAGAGATATTGGTGCGTATTTCTCTTTTCCTGGGGTATTTGATTCAACCACGCGCCTCCTGCCTATTCAGATCACAGACGCCCAAAAGACCAGTGAGAATGCAACTTCTCCCTATATCACATATATCATCCGGTCGGGCGTGAGTCTAAGGGCCGACGTACTCTTGAGCACATTTGACTTCTCAAAATATAGAACGCGGAATCCCGTCATCGTTACTCAGAATTTGAGTCTCTGCGCTTAAACTTGACGAAGCTTTACCCCACCTTGATCGTCCCCCCTATCCCGTCGAAGCAGACAATCAGTGACTATGCTATCAAGCAGGCCAAGGCTCGTGAGGACGCAGCCATGATAGCACGGCGTAAGCGCATGCTACAGACTTTCCTCAACCGAATCGCGCGCCATCCGATTATTTCAAACGAGCATGTGTTTCACCGGTTTCTCGACGGTGAAGTCTCATGGGTACGAGTGCGGCCTTCTGGCAAAGAATGGTTGACTTACTCTTGTCGCTGAAGACGGAAGTTCTGCACTCGCCTCCGGTTTCACACCTTCCAAAGAATATCCTCAAGGCCCCTGCACACAACCCTACCGACCCCAATGCCTCGCCGGCATATGAGGCCCTTCCCAACCCATCCCCAGCGCACCCTCTCCGCCGTCCGGACCAACGTTTCTTGGACTCCGAGGTGTTCACCAACAAATTTGCTTCACATATGGGCGGGCCGATGGAGAAAGTAACGAGAAGGACGATGAAGCGTTGGTCAGGTTGGTTTCTCACTTTGGTTCGAGCTGCCTATCTACTCTTTCCGTCTTCACCTATGTCTCCTACTCATTATTCACTATCCCACACTCCCGTCATGGTAGATCACGCCCAAGATCATATGGAGCTAGGCGCGATATGGAACGGCTTCAGCCTCAATGAGAGTGGTGAGCTTGCCACAGCGATCGAGAAGACAGGCCAAGCCGTCGATGCCACTTACGTGACGACGACGCGCCTGGTAGGACCATAAACTACGTCATCCATTGAAGTAACACTCATTATCGTTGCGTCACTCTAGTTGCAAGACCTTGAACAAAACTGGCAAGAGCCCTTGCACGAATATTCCCAGTTCGCATCGATCATCAAGAAGCTGCTTGCGTATCGTCACCAGAAGCATGTCCAATTGGAGATGACGCAGGACGCCCTCGAAGCCCGCCGCGAGGCTCTCACTGAACTCGAAAAGAGTGAAATGGAAGCAAAGAGGCTCGAAGACGCCCTCCAACGCGGCGGTCGCGCGCGTTCCGTCTCTGCATCCGTTAGCGGAAGCCCCACTTCTCCTATAGCAGCCAACGTCGATGAGGGTGCCACCGGTGTCGGAGAGGAAGGCAACGAGCAACATGATAACCCATCTTCGGCGTTTCTCCCGCCGCATCCGGGGCCCAGCCCCGTCAAGCGGCGGGCCCCAGGCATGGGCTTGCTGAGCGCACTGAGCTACACTCTTCACGGTATGATGGACGCCGACCCCGAGTCAGCACGGCGGAGCGGGATTAGCAAAACAAGAGAGACGATATCACAGGTAGCCCCTATTGTCCTACACATCGCCGTCGATATCTGAACGCTGTTTCAGCTAGAGGATGCGCTGCATCTTTCGGCTCAGGACCTCAAATACGCTAGCTCGACCATCCAAGCCGACCTGGATCGTTTCCAGCGCCAGAAGGTCGCAGACCTACGTGAGATGGCGATCAGCATGGCGCGCACCCACCGCGAGTGGTGCAAGATGGTGCGTATATTTGAAGCCGATTGTTGCGTTTGCTGAGACATCCTGGAAGAACTTGGAGGCTTGGGAGGAAGCAAAGAAAGAGATTGCGAAGATTCCAGAGCACCCTAATAGGATACCCTCTGAGCGGGCGAGTGCCCCAGGTGCGTCCAACGCTGGCCCGTCAGCCGTGAGGAGGGACTCGGGAGCCACGATCAACGGACGATGATCGACACGCTGTGGGTTCCTCGTCTTGACAGTGTACTGCCGCCTTGTCTCTCCTCTCCCATGTCGTAGTAGAAGTATCTTCTACGGTGTTTCTTTTTTTTCTTTTTCTCTACTACGCTCTCTTTGCTTTATTTTATTACACAACGTACACAAGGCTGAAGATTTCATGTGAGGTGATAAGCGTACACGTGCCCCTTCAGGCGAGGCGAGGCCAGATGTGCGAACAAACAAATTTTTTTAACTTACTTTACCGTGTCATCTATCCGCTCCATCTTCCTTCCCTCGTTACTCTCACCTCCCTTCGTGGGTTTCTTCGCACTTCTTGCCACCAACTTCATTCTTTTTGCCAACTTGGCCTACTATCCTACTTGAACTTAATTATGGCCATACCGAAAGACCGCGGGGGAGACTACAAGACTGTGTCGCTAGAGGAGCAGGATGCCGTGGAACTCAGAAAGGCGGTCGCGACGGGGAGTGTGAAGGAGCCTTTGAATTCTTCTGCTAGTGCGTGATGGTTTTTTTATTGCGCGGCGACGCGAGCTCGGAGGTCACTGCTTGTTTACATGCCTTTTTGCGATAGGCCTATCCATTGCCTGCTACTGCTTTGCGTCGATCCTGATGACTGTGGTCAACAAAGTGTGTACCCCTTTGATCTTCCTATCTCCGGGCACTGAGTATCCGGGTAGTATGTGGTGTCGGGACGCAACTTTTCCATGAATTTCCTGCTTTTGTGCATCCAATCGTCCGTCTGCGTCTTTTGCGTCTTGGTGGTGAAGAAACTCGGGATCATCACGTTCCGCAATTTTGATTTGGCCGACGCCAAGGCATGGTTCCCGATCAGCTTTCTATTGGTTAGCGTCATCTATACGGGCTCGAAGAGTCTGGTCGGTCGATCGTGTTGACTTGCCGCAGCTGCGACTGACGGTCTGCTGTAGCAATTCCTGACCATCCCTGTCTATACTATCTTCAAAAACTTAACCATTATCCTCATCGTGCGTACGCTCGTTTTCACCGGTACCCTGACGACCAACGTGGGAGCGTAGGCGTATGGCGAGGTTTTATGGTTCGGTGGTCGTGTCACCGCGCTGACACTGGTCTCATTTATCTTCATGGTATGGACTATCAGAGTGAATGGGACCTCCTCACACACTTAGAGAGTTTACAGGTCATTTCGTCGATGGTTGCGGCGTGGAGTGACGTTTCGCACGCATCGACCACCTCCACCGGTGGTTTGAGTTCTGTGGCGAGTGCCGTAGCCACTCTTAATGTGGGCTATATCTGGATGTTTGGTAACTGCCTCACTAGTGCCGCCTATGTGAGTATTTTTCCTACAAGGGAGATGTAGCCTATATCATCGTTTTGGCAGGTTTTAGCTATGCGCAAGAGAATCAAAGCGACTGGCTTTTCTGACTGGGACTCGATGTTCTATAACAATCTATTGTCGATTCCGGTCTTGCTCTTGTTCTCTTGCATCATCGAGGATTGGGGGTCAGATAGTCTCAATCGAAACTTGTGCGTGCTGTCATTGCTGTCGGCGAACTTACTCACATGATACCCGTCTCCGATACAGCCCGCCCGAGACCCGTAATCTGCTTCTCTTCGCTATCGCCTTCTCGGGGGCAGCCGCGGTCGGGATTTCATACACTACAGCGTGGTGTATCCGCGTGACAAGTAGTACGACGTACAGGTGAGTGCGCTAG
The DNA here is from genome assembly GCA_021525015.1 of Lactarius pseudohatsudake. Classification (NCBI taxonomy): domain Eukaryota; kingdom Fungi; phylum Basidiomycota; class Agaricomycetes; order Russulales; family Russulaceae; genus Lactarius; species Lactarius pseudohatsudake. The sequence goes on along the minus strand of JAKELH010000032.1, from coordinate 115,142 downwards.
CTCCACTTGATGGGGGGTTGACTACAGCGAGTTTATAACAGCATGACTGGGGCGCTTAACAAATTGCCAGTTGCTGCATCGGGCTTGATCTTCTTTGGGGACCCGGTGACCTTCGGGTCCGTCTCCGCCATTTCTGTGGGCTTTTTTGCGGGGATTCTGTATGCGATCGCGAAGAGCAACCAAAAGAAAGCGGAGAGCGTGACGAAACCAGACACCATCATACCCATGACGACACGGAAGGAATAGCCCTACGATCACGGACTTTTATGTGGTTCCAGTTGGACATTGGCGTGGCTTGGCGATGTATAGAGCCAATGAGATATAATTTATTCCACTTGCGTCCCAGGAAGATGGCGCTGCTGGGTGCGATGCGAATTATGTTTGGGTGAAACGAAAAAAAAATTCGGATTGGACCCGGCATACCGAGGGAGAGTCGGTAAGCATGATAACTGCTGCTCGCTTGCTTGACGAGACGACAAGACAATGGATTGTTGAGTTGCTGATCGCACGTGGCTTGTTAATTAGGTGGGGAGATGCGATAAGCGCACTAAACCCGGTATAGAAGATGATAATCATTATCAAAGCTCGTTCACGAATCCCCACTCGACCTCTTTCCATCTCTTCCATCTCCCCATCACATAACCTTCACCTTTTATCGTAATCATTATTTTTTCTCGAGCCCGTACTTCCTATCGGGTTTACGCTCCACCCTCCCCCCAACCGAATATAAAAGCACCCATCGCAATCCTTGACCGGTTCCTCATCGGACCCCAACCATGTCTACACTTCACCCCCCCAGGCTCGCACCCATCTTTGCCGCCACGCCCAGTGTGCCGGGCACCCCTGTGCACTCCATCCAGACTATGCGACGCAAGTCTGCTGGTCACGGCGGGCCCTTGACAAAGATCCTCGTCGCAAATCGCGGGGTACGATTTTCATCACGAGCTCGATGCATGACCCAATATTCATATCATTTCTTCCATCTCTAGGAAATCGCAGTCCGTGTATTCCGTACGGCCCACGAGCTCGCGATGCACACCGTTGCGATCTACTCCTACGAAGATCGGATGTCCGCTCATCGTCAAAAGGTACGCGGCGTGACTAGTATATTCAAACAGCTGAAATCAAACTGGCCCACATCTACTAGGCCGACGAAGCCTATCGGGTCGGCGCTGGCTTAACCCCTGTCGCCGCGTACCTCGCCCAGGACGATATCATTCGCATCGCCCTTGAACATGGCGTCGATATGATTCACCCCGGGTGAGATATCCGGAATTGATTATTTATTTCACATCTAACTCTACTCTGTCGTAGGTATGGCTTCTTATCTGAAAATGCCGAATTTGCTCGCAAGGTCGAGCAAGCTGGCATCGCCTTCGTCGGACCCACACCCGAGGTCATCGACGGTCTGGGCGACAAGACAAAGGCACGCACTCTTGGTAACTTATCCTGATGCTAGTTCTTACCCGGGAAATCCCCTGACTAACTACGCGCGCACTCAGCTATAAAAGTCGGCGTCCCTGTTGTCCCCGGAACACCGGGACCCGTTGATAAGTGGTCCGACGCCGACTCTTTCATCAAGGAATGTGGCTTCCCAGGTAATCTCCGTTACTATGCGCATATAGTTGGTGGCACCAAACGCGTTCTCTCTAGTTATCATCAAGGCCGCAATGGGTGGTGGAGGCCGCGGCATGCGTGTCGTGCGCGAACAGTCCGAGTTCCAGAACGCCTTCGAGCGTGCGGTCTCCGAGGCCAAGTCCGCGTTCGGCGATGGCACCGTCTTCATCGAGCGTTTCCTGGAACGTCCCCGTCACATCGAAGTTCAGATCCTGGGAGACTCGCAGGGCAACATTGTTCACCTGTTTGAACGCGATTGTTCCGTCCAGCGCCGGCATCAAAAAGTCGTCGAGGTCGCCCCGGCGACGCATCTTCCCGAGGAGGTTCGCCAAGCAATCTGGGCGGACGCGATCAAGCTTGCGAAGAGCGTCAATTACAGGAATGCCGGAACCGCTGAATTCTTGGTCGACCAACAAGGAAGACATTACTTTATTGAAATTAATCCTCGGATCCAAGTCGAGCATACCATCACAGGTAACTGCGTTCCCATAAATTGACTGTATGCATTCCCCGATCTGACCCCACGACAGAGGAAATCACTGGGCTCGACATCGTCGCCGCCCAGATCCAAATCGCGGCTGGTGCCACTCTCCCACAGCTCGGTTTAACGCAGGATGCGATCACCAAGCGTGGCTTCGCGATTCAGTGTCGCGTCACTACCGAAGATGCAGCAACCGGTTTCCAACCTGATACAGGAAAGATTGAAGTGTATCGCAGTGCTGGCGGTAACGGCGTCCGTCTTGATGCCAGCTCCGGCTTCGCGGGTGCACAGATCACGCCCCACTACGACAGTCTCCTGGTCAAGGTCAGTGTAACTGGAACGACGTATGAAGTGGCACGCAGAAAGATGCTGCGTGCTCTTGTCGAGTTCCGCATCCGCGGTGTCAAGGTTAGCTGCAGACTCATGTTTTTTGGGTTTTCTAAAAAGATTGTCCACAGACGAACATCCCCTTCTTATTCCGTCTTTTGACGCACGACGTCTTCATCGGCGGAAAGACCTGGACAACTGTGAGTATCAGACGTGAATGAGCAATTGTGTCGTTGCTAAATCGCGTCGCAGTTCATCGATGATACGCCCGAGCTGTTCAAGCTAGTTCAGACCCAGAACCGTGCCCAGAAGCTCCTTGCATACCTTGGGGACCTTGCCGTCAACGGCAGCTCCATCAAAGGCCAGACCGTAAATTTCTTTAAACTCGATCTACTGTTACGACCTATAATCTCATACCTACACAAAGGGAGAACCCGGACTCAAGGATGAAATCGACATTCCTGCGTTCCAGAACCGCGACGATCCCAATGGCCCACCGCTTGACGCAACACTCCCCTGCGAAGTCGGCTGGCGGAATATCATCGTCGAGAAAGGACCGGAGGCTTTCGCAAAGGCCGTTCGCGAGTACCCCGGCACGCTCATCATGGATACGACGTGGCGTGATGCACACCAGTCCTTGCTCGCAACGCGCCTGCGTACGATTGACATTGCCAATATCGCAAAGGAGACAAGTTGGGCACTTTCGAACGCGTACTCACTTGAATGTTGGGGTGGTGCAACATTCGACGTAGCGATGCGGTTCCTGTACGAGGACCCGTGGGAACGTCTGGTTCGTCGCGTCCAGCTGCATTATGTGGTCAGTGCATTGATGCGAACTTGGTGCAGCGCGCAATCCGTAGGCTGGTTCCAAATATCCCACTTCAAGCCCTTGTGCGTGGTGCGAATGGCGTCGGTTACACTAGCTATCCGTCCGTTGAAACTAGTTCTTGTGGTCGTCGAAAGATCTGACTTCTTGATAGCGACAATGCGATCTACGACTTTTCAAAGAAGGCCGTCGAAAACGGTCTCGATATCTTCCGAGTCTTCGACTCACTGAACTATATCGGTGCGTACACCCTCTGCAAATGATTCCGATTTCCTGATGCTAAGCTGCGCTTCCACAGAGAATGTATGGAACACTTAAATGGTCATTACTGAGATGATGTTGAACCTCTCGCAGATGAAACTCGGCATTGATGCCGCCAAGAAGGCCGGTGGTGTGGTCGAAGCTGTCGTATGCTACAGTGGCGACGTCGCGAGCAAGACCGAGACTAAGTATACCCTGGATTATTACCTTAACTTCGTGGAGCAAATCGTCGCTGAAGGCATTCACGTCCTGGGCATCAAGGACATGGCCGGCTTGCTCAAGCCTGAGTCTGCTAAGCTGTATGTCACAATTTCCTCCCCGTCGGGGTTGGTCTTCGTGTGACACTTTACTCGCATACAGGCTCGTTGGCAGTATCCGCGCCAAGTACCCTGATCTCCGATCCACGTACACTCGCATGACACGGCTGGTATTTCTACCGCCAGCATGCTTGCAGCGGCAGCAGCAGGCGCCGATGTCGTTGACGTCGCCATCGATAGTAAGCTCTTTGAGGCACCCCTATTTTCCATGTCCTTACATACACCCCGCAGGCATGTCCGGTCTGACATCCCAGCCACCCATGGGAGCTATTTCCTTGGCCTTGGAACAGACTGGCCTCGGCACTGGCATCCGCTACGCTGATATCCAAGCTCTCAACTTATATTGGACGCAAGTCCGCATGCTTTACAGCTGCTTCGAAGCCAACGTACGGGCGTCAGACTCCAGCGTGTTCGACCACGAGATGCCTGGAGGTCAATATACGAATCTGATGGTATGTCGTTCCATTCCCAGCCTTGTTCAGCCTTCTTTGACCGTACGTGCCGCATTAGTTCCAAGCATCTCAACTTGGTCTGGGTACTCAATGGACAGGTGAGAATGGTGTTAAGGTATTCGACGAGCTATGTGACGATCGTTGGGAACAGAGGTTAAGAAGAAGTATATCGAAGCGAACGACCTGGTGGGCAAATCATTTCCTAAAAGTACTCCACATAAGCTGACGCGCGCGGGCAGTGCGGCAATATCATCAAAGTCACGCCATCGTCCAAGGTCGTCGGGGACTTTGCTCAATGGATGACACAAAACTCGCTTTCCAAGGCCGAAGTCCTCGAGCGCGCGGACCAGCTTGACTTCCCTTCGTCGGTAGTTGAATTCTTCCAAGGCTATCTCGGGCAGCCCGTCGGTGGCTTCCCTGAGCCCCTGAGGAGTAAGATCATCCGAAACAAGCCCCGGATCGATGGTCGCCCTGGAGCTGGCCTGGCACCTTTGGACTTCAAGAAGATCAAGGCTGAGTTGCGGAGCAAATTTGGCAAGCACATTACGGACGCTGATGTTACATCCTCTGTGATGTATCCCAAGGTAAGTGGACCAGAGTACCGGACGTGTCATCCGTGACGCCCATGAACCAATCGGTGCTTGTCCACAGGTCTTCGAGGAGTACCAAGGGTTCCTCCAAAAATATGGTGACTTGAGGTAAACTTGGCAGCTACTCCGCGGACTTCTGATCCTGACCGTCTTCTGTTGCAATCAGTGTGATTCCTACGCGCTATTTCCTCGGCCGTCCAGATGTAGGCGAGGAGATGCACATTTCTATTGAGAAGGGTAAGACCCTAATCATCCGATTGATGGCCGTTGGACCGGTAATCGAGGGACGTGCGCAACGTGATGTTTGGTTTGAGGTGAACGGTGAAGTGAGTCGCAAACTAGAAAACGATTGCTGGACTAGGCTAAAGGTGGTGCGGCATGGTAGGTGCGTGCCGTGGCCGTTGAGGACAAGAATTCCGCGGTGGAAACGGTCTCGCGCGAAAAAGCAACGAACGATCCGGGTTCTGTTGGTGCGCCTATGTCTGGCGTCGTGGTAGAGGTTCGCGTGAAAGAGGGTCAGGAAATCAAGAAGGGTGATCCTCTCTGCAGTACGTTTCGTTTCGTGCCATCGAGTTATGGGCGCTTTCTCACGACCCGGGATTTCCCGCAACAGTCCTCAGCGCCATGAAGGTGAATTTAACTTGTTGCTAGAAAGATGGGACCAGGACTGACCCTAATCTTAGATGGAATCTGCCGTGACTGCCCCCGTTTCAGGACACATCAAACGTGTTGTGGTGCACGAAGGTGCGCGGTTGTAACCGAACAAACTCCAAAATCTTGAGCTAACGCGGACTACTTCAGGCGATTCGATAAATCAGGGAGACCTGACTATCGAAATTGTGCACTAGGCCATGGACTAGCCCTTGTTGGAAACGTCGTTATCGCTGTGCTCGCACGGCACTGAACATTCTTCGCTCTGGGCGTTAACGCCAACCCTTTTCCCGTTCCAGTGCCCAAGAAAGGGCCAAGTTATTTGTTTGTTGTAGTAGAGTGTGTCAGCAAGTCCTTGTAAATATCCAATGCAACCAAATGTTCCCTGTCCTTCTCTGATGATCGCACGTCGGGTGCCTTCTATGAAGCATCACTGAAACATTGACTTGACGGGTTCCGCACTGATGGCGGAGAAACTCGCATGAAGCGTGTATGTATAAGACACACTTGGCACCGACCTCATGTGTGGACTCAATACTACGTGATGGATGAAGTTCCCAACCACGGTGCTGGCGCGAAGACGCAACGTTGCAATCGCACGGATTGCGCCACTTGAACTTGTTGTTCCCTCTCACGTGTGATTTGCCAGGACAAATGTATTTGTTCGTGCCTGTGCTTATCTCCCACCAACCCAACTGTCGCGCTCGCTGCTTCTCGGGTTCAGGGCAATGACGAGGGTTGTCAACAACTCCGAACAGCCTGGGCTGTTCGTCGCTGTCGTCATCGATATTTATATTAAAGAAGCGCTGTTGGGCGAGGGGAGGGGACGTGCCGCGTGTACCCGCAAAAACGCCTTTTTGTTGCGTGAAGGGGCAAAAGCCTTCTATCGAGAGACTTATGACGACGATGATGAGCGATGATGAACTCTCGCGGCACGGTCCCTGTATACGTAGACCCTGCGACCCTGCGGTTCTCCCCCCGCCCGAAGGGGTATATTGTAAATTCGCGCACCCGACACGAACGGTGATTCGCGAAGTGGAAAGATGCTGGACAGGACGGACGACATGATTAACTGAACCTTGATACTTCGAGTAACTCCTCCTAGTACGGAAAACATGGTCCGAACGCAGGTCTTACACCAAATTCCGGGGAAGGCCACCTGCATTACAGAGGTCCATCGAGGACAGGTGCGGCGTACACGGACGCGAGGGTCTCCAGAGGGACTCGTCTTCTGTTTTCCCAGGACGCCGCACCGTATCACACATCATCGCCAATTAAAGCGAATGACGCTTTTAGGCGTGCCACAGCATCTTCATGCAGCTCCCGCACAATATCCTATCGTAGCCGCACGTCAGCCTTTTTCAACTCAAGCACCCGCCGGAGATAATCCGTCGTTACCTTTGCAGGCTGAAGCCTATTCGGTTGTCCTACCCCCGTGCCCGCCCACGCAATAACTGAGCTGGGGTCCCCCCTCTCCGCGCCCTCCGCAACTTCTTCCTTTATCGCAGTAATGTCCGCGCCGCTTTCCACAGCCGCCACTGCAGGCATGGCCAGCGCGCGGCCGTCCGTCCCCGCCGGCCACCCGGTCGTGTCGCGCAGTCTGTCGAACACGTAGGACCGCACGGCGGACCCGGACCTGGCCGCGACGATCGCGCGCTTTTGCACGTCGCTGTACAGGCTCTCCTGTGCGAAGAGGAAACGCGTGCCCACTACCGCGCCAGCCGCTCCGAGCGTCAGGAAGGCGGCGAGGTGTGCGCCGTCGGAGAGCCCACCGGCGGCGAGTACGGGCGGCGCTCCGAAGGGCGGGAGGGCGGACACTATCTGAGGAACGAGGTTCAGAACTGGGGGGGAGGAAGCCGAGCCGTGGCCCCCCGATTCGATGCCTGCGCGTTAATGAGTCCGACTACTCTGCAGCGTTGGGGGCATGCGACACCGTACCCTGTGCTACGAGAACGTCTACCTTCCACGTTTGCGCGGCGTGGAGCGCTTCGTCGACCGAGTTGACCTGGACGAAGACGAGCGTCTTGCGGGTTTTGCCGTGCTTTTCGTCGTGGCTCCGCACGAGCTCGATCCACCGTCCCAGGTCCTCGCCAAAGGAGAACCAGACCGCCTGCACCCCGTTCTCGAGCGCCAGTTCGAGGAGGGCGACGTGGGGAGACTGCGCCTCCTCCAGCCTCCAGCCGAGAAAGCCAGCCCCGATGGGAAGTGGCCCCGAGGGCCGATTCAGCGTCGAGCGCGCGATGTCAAACTCCTTCTTGAAATTTTCGAGTCCTCTGTAGACTGAATGCAATCGTCTAGCTTAAAATCCGGCCGGGTTGGCAAGGGCTATGCCTTCCTCACCTGGTGCCAAGAAACCGAAGCCACCAGCAAGAGAAACTTCACCGGCGAGGGCGCCCCCGCTCGCCCCTGCCATCGGGGCGAGCACAATAGGAGTTCGTATGCCTGGATTGAGTTACTTGAGCCTCAGAAATTCGATAAAATACTTGTGATCATACCGAGTAAGCGGGTGAGAGAGGTTCGTAGAGTGCTCATTTCAAATCGATGTTAACCAAGAGTCGTCGTTTGACTCTTCATAAGCCTGAGAGTGCAGCTGACTACAGTCCCATCGTGACATGCCGAACTCTTTGCTTAGAATAGTTGCGCCGCAGAGTTGAGCCGCCCGCCACGGCTGAGTATATAGGGCCAACGACTCGCCGGATCTACGGGCCGGTGAACGAAAAGTCTGTTTACTTTTGTTTGGCCCGGGCGATTGCATTGTCGATTCTCGTCGTGTTCATCGTTTGGGACAACCCTTACTATCATTCACCATGGTTCGTGCATTCAGCCTCAAAATTCATTCATGGGCATATTGACACACACATCCTCCTTTTTTTATAGCCTCCTCCGAAGTCCAAAGGTGGGAAAATGCTCAGCCTCATTAATTGGAGGCTGAAGGTTACGATCAACGACGGACGTGCCTTCATTGGTCAAATGCTTGCCTTTGATAGGCATATGAACCTCGTCCTTGCCGATTGTGAAGAGTTTCGTCGCGTCAGGCCGAAGAAAAAGCCAGAAGAGACAGAGGCTGGCCCAGAGCAGGAGATAAAACGTGCCCTAGGGCTCGTGATCCTCCGTGGAGAAACTGTTGTATCACTGTCCGTAGAGGGCCCTCCGCCAGTCCAGGACGACGACAAGAAGAGTGCGGTGCGTGCAATTCCTTTCAAAAAAAAAAACATAATCACCCTCTCACATTTTCCTACTATTCAGCTCCCTGCTGGCCCAGGCCGCGGTATGCCGGCTGGGCGCGGAATGGGAATGATGCCTCCTGGTGCGTATCGTCCCTTAGAAATTTCGATCGGGAATGATCGTTGCTCACATTTGACTGCGACAGCGGGACCACCTGCCTTTGCGAGACCCCCGATGCAATTTGCGCCACCAGGAATGCCAGGTGCACCTCCTGGCTTCCGCCCCCCCGGATTCCCACCGGGTGTGCCTTTCCCCCCGCCTCCCGGATTCGGCGGTCCTCCTCCTCCTGGGTAATGCAGACCCCGAAACGCATATGTGTCGTGTGGAGCTGACTATTTGATTGTCCTGACAGATTCCAACCACCACCCCAGTAGTAGGCCCTTGTTCCGAACGATGTAACACCGAACCCAAGATGCAGAAAAAATACTTGCTCTTCCAAGAACACCGCGAAAGCGGAACACTTGCATACGTTTGAAATTGTAGATGTATCGTTGTGACAAATGAGAAAGGATCGGAGTAGGGTCCTTGCACCTTGCACCTCCACTTTCCGACGATGACCGGACTAGCCTTCGAACGGGTTGATGATCGCCCACTCAGCCTGGCGGAAGGCGAGTCCCATGCACAGCCGACCTGTCTGTCTCAAACCTGGTCCTCGTGGACTCTAGGTGCCGTGGAGCCCCTGTCAGCCGGACAGACATTTTAAGGTCGAAATGGCTAATCAGAGGACAGCATCCGTGTGATACAGTAAAGGTAATAGCGTAACTTGACCTTGGCCCTTGGTCAGGTGTGGAAATGTCTCGCCCGAATAAGCTCGAGCCCCCGAGTCCCTTTACGCGTCGCTCGCTACATTATAGCCTAATTCCACAAACCGACATTGTATGGACAAGAACCCCGAGAGGTCCAGCCGAGCCAATTTCGATGACAGCTCCCCTCGTGAGGGGTCTAACACTTTTTCCCCACCGATTTCATATTTTTAGGAAATCGAAAGGGCACCCTGGGTAGCGGGAGCTCCGTAATGGTGTGTGCTTGCGGTTCTATCGTATATGCGGCGTTTCGATTTGTGTGAATGGCTCACGATAGCGGAACCACGATAGCGGAGTCAAACCTATAAGGAGCATGTCTACCTCTCCGAGGAGTCGCTAAAGGACATCGGGTGACGAGCGTCTGGGACCGTTCACTCAGCTGGAGAGGCGGGGCCACAACTTCCCAACGGATTCGGGTGTGTGTGTTTCAGAAGACGTTCAGCTATAGTACTCTTGCGTGCCACCGGCGGCGTGGGCACCCGATTACAAGCCTAATGTACAGACATGCACAAGTTCTGACAGACAGGCATCTAACTGCCACAGGGCCGTGAGAGTGGGTGGACAAGACGCTTGCGTGACGGTTACCCTCTTTCTGTCATATCATAAACAATCAAACCTTACCCGCCTCCGCCTGCCTGCCTGCCTGATGCCTGCCTAAGAAACGGTTACTATCAGTGCCGCCCCGACGCCTTTGTAACTGTGGCGCGCCGCTGGGCGATGCCTGGTGCATGGTCGACCCACGAAAATCCGAAGCTGGATCAAAAACTGTGCATGGAAGCCCAAGCTAGCGTGCGAAAACGGAACGACGAATTAGTCCTCCTGGCTGACCCGAGTTCCTCGGCAGATCGCCTGATGTGGCGTCTCCCTGGGAGAAACCACTGATAAAGTATAGTACGTGCAAAGAAAAAGGCTGACTAGACAATCGGAAAAGGGGCTGGCCGGCTGGTGGCGTCCTTTCCCTCTGAAGAAGAACGTCAACTCCGCCGGCGGGACCCGCAGGACAACACGCCTCCTGCACGCGGACTCGCGGACTCGCAAGCTGGTCGCAGATTACGATCGGTGGCTAATGAAGCTGATGAAGCTGTGCAAATCGGGACACGTCGCGGCGCCGTGAGCTCACGATAAGCCTCTGTCCCACCTACGTCCACTCGCGGGTGACGTCGTCAATGCCAGCATCCACCTGCCAAGGGCGGTATGAATTGTCCATATGGGTGAGGGGAATGTTCAGCAAACGAAAGAAAAGAACCCAAAGAAAAAGAAAAAAAAAATTCGGTCGGGTTTCATGTCGTTGTGTAAGCATGTACGTCCAGCATCATCCACGCACATCCACATGCCGGTTCCGAGTGACGTCCATCGTGCCAAAGTGAAGGTAGCGAAACTCTTACTAGTATGCATGGTGCTTCGACGAGAATATGATACTGTATTATGCTTCAGATCAAAAAAAATATGCATATCCACACGCGACGCGCGCGCGCAACCAGTTTCACACACGAGTCACACACACTACACACTCGAGGGAATAATATGGAGTGAGATGCCATCTTCCCGAAGGAGTCACGACTAAGCGCAATCAATAAACCTCGCTTCGCTCGTACGTACTGTGCTGCGTAAGGCGAGGGGAGCCCGGGGGAAGCATCGCTTTCGTGTTCTTCCCTCAGCAGCCGTCGAGCGTCCGCGTACCGAGGGCTGAAGCTCTTATCAGCGCACATTTACCCTCCCCGGCCCCCGGGAGGGAAAGGGGTGCCTGAGCGAGCCGAGATACCATGGCCACGATTTGTCCATGTCTGACTGAGTGTATTTTAGAGCCGCCCGAAGGAACGCCGCAATTACAGTTTCGATTTGGGGGTCGTACGAGGAACGGACACAGTGCATGTACGTGCAACGGTGACAGCGACAGGCCATCACGTTCGGCGTGGATTTGTCGGGGCAGGAGTGGGGAACGAGTGCGCGTCATTTACGTCTGGATTAGGCATGACCGTCGAGCTCTCTGTGCCACTGGTTGGGAGGGACAAGGCGGCCGAGGGGGAGGGGGTCTGTTTCCCAGTAGCAGGGAAGACCTATCTCGCTCGCCCTTGCCCTGTTCCAGGACGGGAAAAGGGAATTCTTATTTGGAATCGAAGGAGCAGCTGATGCGGGTCACTTGATCAAGAGAAGGGAGAGCGCATGCCCAGTCGGGGGTCAACTTATCGCGAAGAACGTAGAACGTGTTGTGACAACGACGCCCATCTGAGCCACCGACTCGTCCCTTACTTGGCCCCGTGTCACGGTGGGCGGGGGTCCACCTCTCCCTCAACGGGCAAGGCGCCCCTCTTGAGTTTCGGATCTCGTGGAAACTACGGCCCCACAGCTTCGAGCGGTCAGGGTACAGTACAGTACCGCTGGGCGCGTGTCCACCAGAGACCTCGGTAGGACGATTTCAATTCATTAGATGATGGGGGAGCCGGCGCGTTGGCGGAAGACAATAATGCGCCTTTGGCTTGCTTGCCATGGTCCGTCCTGCCGCTAGGCGCGCATCAGCGCTCTGCACCGCCCCTCTTTACGCGCACCTGGAAAAGGGCTAGCGTTGAACGTTGAACCATGGCCTCGGAGTTTTGGTATGGAGAGACATTCGTTCATTCATCGTCTCAAGTGAAACAAAGGTCAGAGGACCGACCACTGGCGCGCCGAGCCGCCAAGGCAGAGGGGCTTCCACATAGAATCACGCGTTCGCAATACAGTACTGTAAAAGTCGACGCCACCAGTCGTTGTGGGGGAACAGTGGGTCGGTTGCCACGGCTTTAGTTTATTATTATATTGTTGTGTGCAATCGTATCTCGCAAAAGCCAAAGATGTCCACGTATCTATCACGTATTAAAATGAGAAAAATTCGAATTTCCTATTTGTGGGAAAATATAAAAAGCCGTTTCAGGAACGCGACAATACAGTGTAAACAATGGAGGGGGAAAACGGGGGAGATAAAGCGCGCTTGGTTGGTGGAGACGGCGTACGTGCGCTTCACGACGACGACGGCGTGTGGTGTATTAGGTTTGACCGACCAAAGACAAGAGTTGTGCGGATGGGGTTCACACATGCTATGCAGGGGCGTTACTCGTTATTTTAGAATATGCCTAGGCACTAGATTGATGATGGTCGTCGTCGTCGTCCCAGTTCCAGGGCCAAGTCAACGAGCAATCAAAAAGATTTACATTGTGATTTGACAAATTTGACCTTTCATTGGCAATGAACGTGCGGAATCACATTCCGCTGCGTACACATTCGGGAGGGCGGGGGCCGAGGTGGACAAATGTGTGGCCCCGGAGTGTTGGTTAGTCAACCCGCCATACAAATGTGTTGCTGTGTTAGGATAATAAAAAAAAAGGGGGGGGCTAAGAATAGGAATAGGTCACAATAACTCAAGCGGGATGATAACGGGCACGGCGTCAGGTATTGGAGCGAAAGTCGCGAGGGCGATCAAGGCGCCACACAGAAGGGGAATAGGGGGAACGGGAGAGGAGGGGAGAGGGAAAGAAGCCGTGATCACCGAGGATGGAGACGGGGCTGGAGAAACTGCTGGAGAACTGGCGACGAAAGGCCAAAGTTGGGACGGGGAGCTGGGCTGGATTGTGTATAAAGCAAGCAGTTTGCGGAGACTCGCGCGGGAAAGGAAGCAATGATATGGGCACTCATTGACTCATCGACGGATTTGGAGTATACCGCGCGCCAGGGCACCGGGTTATGGGAAAATGCTTCAGGGCAAGGAAAGAGAGAATGGGAAAGGGGGAAGGGAAGCAAGGGCAAACGTAGGGTAGGGGTACTCTTATCGCCCTTCCAACCCTCCAACAACCAAACAAACCTTCGAGTCCCACTTGAACCATGATGGCACTCCCCACCTCCCCTTACTTCGGCACACTGAGTGGGGTCCTTCTCACGTATTGTGGAGTTCTCTCCACTCCGGGGATCTCACTCACAGCATAATGGGAGCGCATGAAAAAAAACTCTATATGGTGCCCGCTGGCGTGCGCAATAGATTAGTACAAATAACGTAATCGTACACACACATGCGTGGGGATGAGGGAGGGTGAGAAGACAGAGTAGAATGGGGACGTTGATGGTCAAGAGCTATGGTGGGTAGATCAAGAAGGGTGAGGCGAGATGCTATGTATATACGCTGAGATGGACTGTGTAGAGAGAGGAGGAATGCGACCGGAGTGATGGAGAAGATCATAGAACTTATGCAAGTGAGAGTGAGGAAGCCGAACAAGACAAAGACACCAGGAGGTGTATACGCTTTTAGAAGGAAGAGGTAAAATCGTTGAAAAATTGCGGGTTTGATTTTTTCTTTCTTTTCTTGTCCTTCCGCAAGGAGATGTCATCCATATTGCTGCGAAAGATAGCTACGGAATCTGAGAATGAGGGGAGGGAATTTTCATGATAACTGCGAGAACACGATGCACAGGAGAGTGAGAGAAAAAAGAGCAGACGTCTATAACGAGAAAAGTGGGGGTGCGGAGCGCTCAGCAATAAACACGCGCTGTCTTGCGGCCCCGTGTGCGGAATGCTGGATGATCGCGGGGCGCCGGCAACTGGAGTGGTTTGGTAGGCTGTTTCGGCCGCCCCAACCAGCCAGCTAGGACGGGCTCGTCCTGTGTCGTGGCTCCCTTTTCTGGAAGGACAACATCGTCGGCCAGGTGAAGGGAAAGCGCTTCGCGCGAACGTGGGAGAGGGAAGGGGGCAGAGTCCACACCAGCAACAGCAGGATCTTGCGGAAACCGTTTCGGGGGAGGTGTTTGGCGGGACGAGGTGTTCCCAACCCATGTGCGGACGTGCTTCGCGATCGCACCGATCACTGAGGACTGTGACTGGCGAGGGCCATTGGCGTGCGAAACGACACGGTCGTCCTCGCCAGAGACGGGTGTGGCGACGGAGTCCGTTGCCAACGACGTAGTGGTGGTACTGAAGCCTCCGGCCGATTGGTGGTAGAGGGACGGACGTGGACGTTCGGAGGAACGTGGGGTCTGGATAGGGTGAGAGGGTTGGGCAAGCACGGGTGATGATGCAACGGAGAGCGCAGGAGCTAATGGCCGGGAGGACATGCCGGTGTTCAGGAGGATGGGTTTGGATGCTGGGCGACGGGGAGATGGTGTGCGCTTATCCAGGGGCAGACCAGGCGATACATTTCGTGCCCAAGCCAAGATGCCCTCATGATTGCTAGCGGGCCATAGACTGGATGAGGGGCCAGCCTGTGAAATAGCGGATACATCGTGGAAGTCCAAAATCGAGGAATGTGTCGTGGACGGGTTGTCCTCATTGTAGCATTCTGATGAGCAATAGACACCATCTGAGCTCTCCTGAATGGAGTATCAGCGAGGGGTGTTTGCAAGGGGGAGTCTGCCGGGAAAGGCATACCAAGTGACGGTTGCAAGTCAAACACCACTGAGTGTCCATTTGAAGAGAGTGAGATGGAAGAGAAGGGAAGAGATGTCAATCAAGGGAGGATGAGTTGGAGGGTGTCGAGGACGAGAGGCATGCGAGGTGCCAGGTTGGCCTTATATTAAAAATACAAGTCGACTGATAATGCAGTGGACGTGTGTCAGGGGTCCGACCCCCGAATAATAAATCTCAGATCAAACCTTGGCCATCGAGATCGACCTCGTCCTGTCCTTCTAACCTCGTTTAGGTCCAAGACCCTGCCCATCGAGATCCACCCAAGATTGCTCTCACGACACTCCTACTAGTGAAGCCTCTTCCCTTCCTCTCCCCCAAATCCGAGGATATCCTCCCACTCTTGCGCTCGACTTCATGAATAATGCAATTCTTCGTTTTCGTCCCTCTCATGGTCCGGCTGATGCCTAGTTGCTTCCTCTGCCTCGGCCGGCCTGGTTCTCGGCGGAACTCGATTTGTACCCGCCGCTTCATCACCCTTCCCTTGCTTCTTTTAAACATACCAGGTCCATGGGACCACGGACCAACCACCAGATACCCGGGACCATCTCCGGTTCTGTTCTAGGCTACGCAGCGCTACACCTCCTACTAGTGCAGTCACTTGTCTCAATGGCCAAGAACGTAAAATATAACTGCACTCAATCATCCTCGCGCCCGCGCCATCGCTGCCAACTCATTCCAGCTCGCCACACAGCTTTCCGCTATCGATATTTCTCCCAACGCTAACGTAACTGCCAACCGCGTCTTCTGTTGTGCCGTCCCGAGGCTCTGCCAAATACGGTTGAGAACAATGAGAGACAGTGCACCCCCCTTCACCGGTTCACCACCCTACCAGGCCGACTCCACGTGTGTCATACTATATACTATACCCGCTACAGCCGAACAATGCTGTCTTCTCCTCTGGAAGCGTAACAGACAGTTCCTCATGCACCGAGGCCGAACACTCGTCGCTAATACGACCGATTCGGGCAAACAAAAGGACACTCACATCAAAGTACTTGCCCACCATGGCACTATGCACGCCAAGACCCTGACCGTGGTTGTCCTGCTGTTGTACGTCCACACGGGAAATCCGATCCAACCTCCGCGTGCACAATTCCCCGATCGTGCGAATTAGCCTGTCCAACGCCTGTGTACGTGTCCGCATCACCGGAGGCAGGCGCAACACGCGTTTCCCAGAAACCAAACGAATTTGGGCGGCACCACCAACCCAGATGGCATTGCGAATGAATGTTGCATAATTTTTAATTATCCCATTGTCAGCCCAAATGGTGATGATGTGCAGGCAGGCGCCATCAGGTGCAGCATAATCACGCACTTCGTATGCATCACTATCGTCATCCTCGCCATCCGCAGTCGCCTGCCCTTGCTCTAGCTGGATTTGCACCCGTGCCATGCTTGACAAGAGCTGACGCGTCTGTATGACCTCCACTTTCACGCCGCCCTGTCGCTGCAGAGAGGCAAGCGCAATCCCAACCCATAGTTTGTGCGAGATTATCCCGTCAGCGGTCATGTAAAAAGCGTTTTTATTCTCTTCTAGCTCGGTGTCAACCACCAGCTCGGAGTCTGCCCATCCCCGGTCGTGCAGCCAGTTGCGCAGGATGTCCATGCAGACGCCATGCCCGATTTCGTCTTCCCAGCGACACAGATGGGGATCGCTTAGCGCGGCACCTGCCGCGTCCCATATCTCCTCGGTCGTCCACGTAAGGACGTCCTTGTCATTGGCGTCGAGCATAAATCCGTAGCGCATGAGTAGCTCCGCGTTGCTGAGTGATGCGCCGTATGTATTGAATATCTCTTCACCCGGGGCGGCAGGGGCATTCGCGACCATCTCGCAAGTGTTATCGGGATCTGCCGCGTCGGCTCGGGACGCTGGCACAGCCATGTCCTCGCGATTTTCCGTGTCGTGAGGGCACTCTGAAAGAGAGCCGCAGAACGTACACACATCGTAATCGCTCTGTGATTTACGAAAGTGAGCGAAGATAGCCCCTGACGCGCGCGTACGAGACCGAATGCCGAACCGTCGGCAGATACGAACCTCCAGGTGGACAGTGTGCTCTTGTGAATGATTAAAGCTGTCAATCATAGAAAAGAGGAATAAATGCGGGCCCAGAATCAATCGGTATAGACGCTGACGGCTGCCATTACTCACGCATCGGCAATTGGCACCATGGCGAGGCCGTGATATGCATCAACCATGAATGCACGAGAGCTCACGAGCGCGTAGGCATGCTGAAACTCCCGCTCAGATGGAGATAACCCTGCAGTTTTGAGGAGCGGCGCTGCCACCGAGGAGTAGAAGTTTAAGATTTCGCTCTTTAGCAACGCAAAGGGAGACATTGGATGCGTTAGTCATCGGATCATCCCCTGTGGCGTGAACGGTTGAAAGACAGACGTACGAGAAGCAGCGTCCTGGGCTGACCCGGAAGGAAAAAGTGCGTCTGGGCTTCTGTGCCATTCAGCCACCGTTTTGCCTCGACGGCATCGTTATCAAAGTCTAGACCGTCTGATTCAGTTCGGTGCCCGTCGCTTGTGTGGCCAGACGACGGGAGACCCCAAAAAAGTGCAATCCCATCCCAGTTTTGGACTGTTGGGAGGGACTGTAGGTACCCGACCCATCGAGACCGCGAGGCTAGTAGTCTGTGGTTGCAGGCGGAATGCAGACCTAGAACGCGGCATGAAGAGATAGACGCACTGTTCGGAATACAATGCCAGGGCAAGCGCAAGGGTGGCGTCGTGACCACACGGTGAGTGAGGAACATCGGCGGCCAACGCACACGAACGGGTGGAGAGGACGGCGGACTTCGGAATTACGACAACTAAGAGACGAGGCACGACGGTAGAAAGCAGGGAGTTATCACGCATGGTAATTGTGTGAAAAGAGAAGCTTACGAGACTGTTCGGGGGTAATGGAAGTTATGGAACCATTTGCAGTGCGAACACAGATACCATTCTTGTTTTCGTGAAGGACGCGAACGTTAGGGTGAATGTGGATGCCGTTGTCCGTACACCAGTTTAGCAATCTCACGAGAGGAAGGGGGGACATGGATAGGAGTAGTTCTAGATTATGTAAAATCAATTTAGAGGTCTTTCTTCTCTTTCGCTTCCTCCGCCGCAATCTTTGCCAGTTCTTTCGCTTCCAATCTCCGGGCCCATTCCTGTCCGCCCTGTGCGCGTGACCAAAAATCTGGTTAGAATCGGCCTCTAATCAACATGCGGTGAACGTACCTGCAATACCAATATCCCGCCAAGAAGCAACATGATCAACGTGTTTCCGGCGGAAAGTACACGCAATGCCTCGATCTGGTCATCACGCGTGTCCACACCTTCCACCGGTATCACAACCGTTTGAATAGCAGGTATTGTCACCGTGATGTACATTGAGATAGCAAAAACAAACGCCGCTGTTATCGCCGGTGTTCAGCCTACACACCAAGAAAAACGTACCATCACCCCCAAAAGGAGTGAAAGCCGGGGTGGGGACGGGACGGGATGGCATGGGACTCACCTAGCGAACCCCCATCAAAGAACATCGCACTCTCGTCCCAACGGTGTATTTTGGCGACGATCGCAACAACTCCGATGCCCATGAGTGCATGAAGCAGCGCCTGATCACACACACACATTAACGACCCGAACTCAGCCTAGTGATGCCCCTCGGGTGCAACGTTGCGTACCTTTATCCCGGGAGGCGCATTGTAAAACGTCCTATAATATTGGAAAGCATCTTCCACGGTCTCCTCCGTTAGTGTCGAAAACAGCACGCGGTAGTCAATAGCAAAACACGCCAGCAACACGCCTGGCGCAAATGATCAGTGGAGCCTGATAATCAGGACGTCGACCGTGGCTTACCGAAGAGGAAGCATGTTGTGGCAAGCAGGACACCCTGTCGGAAACCCATGAGCCCCACGGGTGTTGATTTGCAAGGGTGTCGTGTCGCGAGCGCGCGGCTTACCAGTGGGGGGTCGAATAAATTCTCACGCTCTCAAGGGAGTCAGATGTTATTGTCAAATTGAACAAGTGCAGTGGTATAAATGGGTAAAATAATAATTATGGAAACATCATGCGGGGGTAAATTTGACTCCGGTGATTGATACACGCCGCCCTCAAAAAGAAGAAAAAAAGTATTCGTTCGTGCACTCTCAACGAGGTGCAATCGAGTCTGCGCCGTGAACCCAGGCGTCCGACGGGCGCAGCGGGACCATATAACATCATCACAGAACACGGAGGGCATGCTCCGGTAAGGGTGTGTTGTGCGTTCATCGCTGCTGTTGCGGTGGAGCCAAGGAGCTAGATGTCGCAACATCTTGCGGATGTACCGCGGTTTTGGGGGATCGTGCCATGGGTCGAGGTGAAGTCGGAAGCCCGGGGGTGAGACCGTGTCGCGGTCCATCTGAACTCGTTACGCGGATACCTAGTCCCCGCGCTGCGGCAACATTGGAAACGCGAGACCGAGACGACGGTGTAAGCTCCACCAACGCTGGTTGAGAACTCGAACTTGATTGGTTCCCTCCAGAAGACTCCACCATCATGTCCTGGTCTGTTGTATCCGCGCCACTCTCCGTGTTCATCGATAGTTCTTCCGCATCATCGGACTGTCCCTCTTCATCCGGGTCTATCCGCAATAACAGAAATAATCGTGTCAAAGTACTCATCAAACAATGATGCTCAGAAGGATTGCGCACCTGTTAGCTTACGCCCTGAGAGCCCAAGTAACTGGTCGGTAGTAGCGTCCAGGTAGTGTTTGCTGTTTCGATGGCTGATGTCCCCTTCGTCACTTTCGTCGGGTCGAGGCTCCACGTCATCTTTCTCGTCGACCGCGTTCTCGGCCTGACTTGCGTCATCGTCGACATTGAACACACGGTTAAACTCTGCCAGCATTAGACTAAAGACTCCAGCAGGAATTCCGAGGGTTGGGCTGAACACGATCCCCACGTTGCGCATCGTCATCTTGTTGACGTTCGCATTCTGAACAATAGAGATAAGGTGGGCCGTTAAAGCGCGGAGAAGGCTGTAATTCGCGACTGGTAGAATCGCGATGAGGTGCGATAGCTCGGTGATTCGTTCTTGGGGATCAACCAGGTCTGAACGAACAATGACGATATTAGACTACAAAAAACTGGCACAGATTCGCAGATATGGTATCTGGAACGTACCCATGACGGAGAGGAACCGCATATGGAGATCACGCGTCAAGATACTCGACGGGAGTTCCCGGAAAAAACTCTTGAGTAGGCCCGCTACGGCGTGGGGATCCCAGTATTCGTCCGTGCGAAGTAGGTCCACGTCCCCCTCTTGTCACGGGGTCAGTCAATATTTTCTGGGAAGAGTGGCCATGAAATAGAACGCACCAGTATTAAACTTATCCTTCAGGTTCTTGATGACCGCAGAGCTCCCGCTGAGCCGATAGATTCCTTCCTCTTGGTCAGCCTTCATTTTCTCCAAATACTGGATACAGCGAAAGACGATTGCCGGAAGACCAGCGATTTCGGCAATTTCAAGGGACTCCTCCAGCGTTACGCCAAACACCGCGCGGTGGACGTGTGCAGGCGTAATTGGTTTCTCTGGGCGTATCGATCAAACGGGTACGTTAAGGACTACAATCGGTTAGTCCGGATGCAAATTTTACTCACCTCCTTGCTGCCTCCAGCCCCATTGAAACATACGCGACTTGACTTTGTCTCTGCGGTCGCTTTGCACCGCTTCCACGGCAGGTGGCTCCTTGGCACCAAATTTATGTCCAGCGGGAATTGGCGTGCCGTTCATCGGACCTGATATTTTCACTTTTGCAGGCATTTCTGCTCGAGGCGCACTTTGATTGACGCCCTCCGGTGAAGCTGAGCGGTCACCTGGAGAGGGGCTCTCCGATGAAAGTGCGGATTCCGGTGTGGGGTGGAGAGAGGTACGGCGACCTTGGCGCTGGCGTGGGTGTTCTGGCGAGGGCTGAGGGTTACGGCCACCGTGGTTGCCTCGAGGATCGACTAGATCCGGATAGTGCCCCAATTCGGAATTGGCTCGCGGTCCGATGGACGGTGCGAACTCGCCGCCCACGGTATCCAGAGGGGATGATGTAGGAAGTGAGCTAGACAAAGGCGATTCGGTACTCGAAGTACTCGATGACTGTCCTTTGTCCAAAAGGCGCTTTGCAGTCTGCGCGTCCGTGAACACAGGAGTCAGCTGTTCAGACCCGGGGGGGATGTTAGAGAAATTGCTCGGGCCTTCGTCGTATTGAGGCGCAGCTTGGAACAGCTTCGCGTTCGACGGATCGGGCGAGAGTTGCGACAAGGGAACAGCAGCACTAACATTGATGTCATCCTTTGACATAGTTCGTTGCCCTTGTCGACGATCGCGATAAGGGGAGGAGAGTTCGCCTGGAGCAATGGAACTGGTGCTCGACCGAGGCTGGTTGGAGGGAGTCGAAGCCGTGGTAGACGTGTTGACATAGAGGCCAGCCTGCGGTGAAGCATGTTCGTCGTACGCGCCGGAAACATAGCGCACGAGGATTTCGACCCAGCTGTCGCGCTCACTGTCGCTCTCAGCACACAAAACGTGTCGGTGCGATCCTCCGGTGATCTTCTTGGGCTCGATTATCAAGAAGGCATGCCGATACTCCCCTTCCTCCTCGGATTCGCGTCTATCTGCTGGCCGGTGCTGGCGACCAATCTGCGCACCAGTGACGGAGATAGTTCCGAGGTGTTGACCCCCACGCTGAGGGAGAAGTCTGGTCAATGCCATCGCCAGCGATCTGCGAACTCGATCACGTACACTTTCATAGTACTCCAGCTGCGGGCCTTGCAGAACAAAAAACCTCGTTTTCCAGCCACCAAAGTTCTTTCCGCGTTTCGTCAGGTATCCTTCCTTGTAACCATCGCGAGCCACAGGTTTGTTTGTTTCCTTGATGACGTCCGAAGTCAGGAATGCGATAATCTCATCATTGTTCTTGACGGGAAGGCCGATGAGCGCCTGAACATATTGCTCAAGTACGGCCTACAAAAACTACGTTCAGTGCTTGGCACGCGCAAAAAATAGAGGTCATACTTTGCGCTGGTCGACTTTCGATGGTGCATGATCCCTCCACAGTTTGCCGTCTGGTAGATGAGGGATTTTCTTGTGAATACTCTTGCCGTAACGACCACGGATACGCTGATCGAGTCCGAGGACATCACTGTAGAGCTTTTCAATCAAGTAGGGCTCCTTTTGATTCCCAGGATCCACCATGACTACAAAGGAGAGCACATCCTTGCCGCGGTCGTTTGGCCGTATGGAGGAATTAGTCACGGTAACACGCGTGTAAGGAAGGTCGTGAGGAAGAAGGGGAAGGGCACGAAATTGCACTTGGGAGTCCTGCTCGGGGATGACACTTTGATATACCGACATGACCGACGAGCGTGAACCGTAAGCAACAGGCGTCGGAGTGGTGGGGGAATCTGGTCCGTCGATTTTGCGGGTTCGCTGAATCGCGGGAATGGCCTGGGGTGTCCCTAAGTCACCGTTACTTGCATTTGCCATGCCAGGAGGGAGGGGAAAGTCATCAGCGGCAGGGGGTAGCACCGCAACACGTGGCTGTCGAACGTCGTCTGGGCTCCTGCTATCTTGACTTGGTGACGTCAGGCTGTGGTCGGCTGCGGAATCATAAAGGCTGTCCGAATCATCTAAATCCAGGAACTCTCCATCAGACAAATCTCTACGAGTAGATGACTTATCAGTAGCAGAATCTCGGGAACCGGGTACATTATGAGCACTAGAACGGGCTGGAGACTGTCCCCGACTATCGTGCTCCAGAACCCGATGACTATTCGCTGGTGAATCCATCACCGAGGATATATACTGCTTTGCCTCGTCCGGGATGGAAATTCTTGACTCACGACTAGCTGCTTGCGGCCGTGTAAGAAATGAAATGCCGGACTGGCTGGATGACGCTGCCGTCTCTAGCGGCGGAGCGGTCGATGGACCAGATGCCAATACACTATTGGGAGGAAAGTGGGCAGACGGTGAGGTAGCTTGACTGGTGGGAGAAGAAGAACCCCGGTCTGTGCCAGGGCGATCATCGACCTTGGATACGTTGAGTGGCTTTGTCGATGGCTGCTGGGTGTGTGGCATAGATGACACTGGCGGTATGATCGGAACATCAAGGGCATCGAGCGAGGAGCGCGATACCGTTACGATCGGAGGAGCTCGAGAGGCTGGCTGCCACTCGGGTGTAAGAGTGTGTGAGTCTGCATCTGTATCCAAACCTAACCATTGAGAACTTAGCAAACCAGGTCAGGTTGGCACGACACGGCCACGTACCTGTGTCAGCTGATTGATGACGGGTGGGTCGAGCAGAACCTGAACCTTGGGAAGAGAGCTTGTCGGAGCCCTGGCGCATGCCATTGCTAGAAGAGGACGGCTTCAATTGTTTCTCTCTCACTTTGTGGCCGCGTGCAACAGCGTCTGGATTCTCGCCAAGCGTTAGAAGCTTCGCTTTGTAGGCATCTCTCTCCATTCTGACTCTCTCCAAATTTTTTTGGGACTCGGTGTAAAGCCCGCGCGACTTCTCGATAAGTTTCCAGAGCTGGTTATTCTGGGATGAAAGTTGGTTACGTTCGGAGACACTTTGCTCGAGTGCATTCAAAGCAGGGTTCTCTGCTCCTGCATGGGTAGAAAGCATGGTTTCAAGCGAAATTTGCTGGCTTGTCTGGGACGAAGCCATCGTGGAGGAGGATGCAAGGGGACGGGTGGTAAAGGAGTTTGGTAAATCATTATGACGTCGCGGCGGGGTGGTTGATGCACCGTTCATGACTACGAAGAATCCGTTAACACTGCAGAGAGGTTAGGAGAGCGGGTGTCAAAAATATGGGGAGACCTACCAGAAGTCAGATGAACTATTTTAGTAGAGTCAGCCCGGCCAGCTTGGCTTGACTCGCTGTTTCGATTGACCGGCGCGCAATTAGCGAAGGCTAACGACGAGAGAAAGGGAGATGCAGGTCGGGTGGTCAAAGGAAGGGGGAAGAGGAGAAGCGAGGGGAGTGAACGAGCCAGTGAGCGAGCGAGCAACTGTGGACCCCCGACGAGCGATCACGGCAACGGTCGCGATTGGCTCAGATGCGACCGCACCAGGCTGACCGTGCAAGCCACTTCCTTGTCATCCGCTTTTTGTGCACTCATTGTATATATTATCGAACCCACTTTTGATTTACAGTAATTACGACGCCGCGCTATTTCTAAATTTCCGCGCAGTCTGAAGACAGCCGGGGCTATCAACGCTCGAAGCACATTTCATTTTAATCTTGCAAGTTGGGATGCGACTTTGCCACAATCACGAACAAGATCACGAATCATGATTGGTTTCGAGGTTTCTAAGTGACCGGATATTATCTACAGCGAAAGAAGAGAAAGAAGATAGTTAATATTTCTCTTCCCCAACAAACTTTGAAACTGCAGACCGACGTCGCCGACGGCAGTAGCCGTCCCCAATCGAGCCACGTCTCGCAAAGTCGACGACGCAACAAACTCGACTTGTACAAACTCTTGATGCACCTTCCGAGGTCTTTCTGGTTTTGTGCCCGCAACATTACGCGTCCACTGTGTTTTCCACGTCTAGCTCTACATTTACCGAAGCGACCGCTACCGAGCACTCTGCCTTCCAGAAATCTCAGCGTCGTGTCTCGTGCCACCGAGGGCAATGACCATGAGTCGAGTTTGGAGACGGACCAAGATAAACCCGAGCATGCCGTCATCTCCACCTTTGATCTTTTCAGCATTGGGGGTCAGTGTCGCTCGTGTCATGCCGTCCCTTCTTGCTACTGAGGACCGCGCCAATATTACCTATTACTACCTCACAGTTGGCCCGAGCAGCTCGCATACCGTTGGGCCAATGCGTGCGGGGAAAATATTCGTCAATGACTTACTAGATTTGGGTTTACTGGATAAAGTAAGTGTTGTTCTCCGTGTTGGACGATGCGGCAATTTAAAGTCTCCTAGGTTAGAACTATTAAAACCTCGCTGTATGACATTCATCTCTCGTCGCAACAGAAAGCTAACAATTCACATCAGTTACGGGTCCCTTGCCGCAACAGGTGCGAATGACCCAGCGCTGTGTTTGGCTCATATCCCTACGTGACTGACATTCGTCTGGTGACCAGGGAAAGGGTGGGCTCGGTATCATGTACAAGAGTACCGGCTCGCTAATCGTCTCCGTTTAAAGCCACCATACGCCCCAAGCATTACTCCTGGGCTTAGAAGGTCGTTTTTTTTTTTTGATTCCACCTCGCACTTTAACATGTACGTTTAGGTTCCGATCCGGAAACAATTGACACCGGCACTATCTCCTCGCGCTACGCAGCCATCCAGAGAAACAAGATTCTCTTACTAGGAGGGAAGCACCGTATTTCGTATGACATAGACCGTGATATGCTATGGCGGTGGGACCGAGTCCTCAAAACCCACCCTAACGGAATGCGCTTTTCCGTTTTCGATGAGAATGGCGACCTTTTGGCCACAAACGAGTATTTCAGGTGAGTTTCCGTGATGAGCTGACTCCCGGAAAAGTCCAGAAACCAATGTATTATAGCGTTGGGGGTGGCTTCGTGGTGAATGAGAAGACAAAAGGTACGTTTGGAGGGAGGTGTATCTTGCAATATTAGCATGATCCCGATACATTCGGCGACCAGTCGGCGAAAATCTCTTCTACAAAGGCATCGACAAACGCTCTGTGCATGGCGCGCGGTTGCACCAGCATGTACACTCTAATGGAAGCTCGGTTGCGGGCCAGATGCTTGCAGATAAGGAACAGCCTCCCTACCCGTTCAAATCTGGGGACAACTTGCTTAATCTAACCCGTGTGCACAATGTAAGGCCCATCACTTCTGTCTCGTTCTCTTAGCCCGTCGGCGGGCTAAATGTGGAGTGAGGGATGAATTATGTCTGTGACTCTGTGGCCCTAGAACTTGCCTGCGCCATATGGTCTCACACAACAGCTCTTTGGATTGTTTGTGTCCGTGATAATACAACTGCGTATACTAACTTGATCTGCAGATGACTATCGCCCAGATAGTCTACGACAATGAACGCTCATTTGGCTACGACGATGAAGTTATTCATGACAAGGTCAGACAAAATAACGGCACGGTACCAGATAGGCTTGAATAACATCCGCGCAGTTAATGCGCATCTGGGGAGTCATGGATGATTGTATTCGATCTGGGGTCCACACGCACGAGACAACGTTGCCGGGTCGACTTCGCCTACGGCGCCGGGCCCCCATGCTATACCGGCGCCTCATGCGAGGGTAAGCACCCCAGAACACCACAGTCCATGAAATATTCCCTGAGACACGTCCGGCAAGCTTCTACCCCGGTTTATCGACGCCACATATCCAGGCCATCGAGGGTGGAGACCGTCCCGCTGGCGCGATAGGTGCACCCGACAGCAACCTGCATTCTAGCGATCCTTCTTCGGCAACACAACCAACCAGCAGCCTCGTTGGCTCAAGGCATTCCCATTCGGCGAGGGTGGTTGGGTCATTTGATCATCCCATGCTCCCGGAACCCCCTGTCAGTTTTTCTCGAAATAGCTGCATAGGTCAGCAATCGACATTTCGGCACTGACATCGCTCCCGTTGAATGACCCAGAGAAAGACAATGATACCCGCTATGGATTTTTTATCTTGTTATGCTATTGCCGTGAATGAAGTGAACGCAAGTGGTGGGCGCATTGTCACATCACCAACCAATGGGGCAGCAGGGGTGATACCTGCTGTTTTGAAATATATCACCGAGGTTCTCGGTTCTATCCGCGTACTCATGTCAATGCTCAATGCCTCCTTTTTTCACAGTTCGTTAGCGATGACCCGGAAAAATCAATTAAAACGTTTTTGTTAACCGCGGCTGTATGGTATCATCTTAACGATATTGCGAGATATGACTTACGTCTCCCACAGGCGATTGGTATGCTATTCAAACGTGGTAGTACCATTTCTGCTGCGGAAGGTGGGTGTCAAGCAGAAGTTGGAGGTACGTTAAACGAATGATACGCCTGTGGGGCTCCTGATATCGGTCTCAATAGTTGCGTGTTCGATGGCCAGCGCAGGATTTGCCGCATGCATGGGCGGTATACAAATTTCCCTCCCTCAACCTTCTCTCATTAATCACTGGTCCTTCCAGCATCACCCGAGACCGTCTTGCAGGCTGCCGAGATAGGAATAGGTCATTCTAGTAGCTCAGATACGTGTAACATGGGACTAAAGACCTACAGAACACAATCTCGGTCTGACATGTGACCCCATCGACGGACTCGTGCAGGTACCATGCATCGTGCGTCTTCACAGTCTGTGAACCGTTCGTAGTGACTGACCGGGCAATATCCATACAGGAACGCAATAGCCTTGGCGGTACGTAGCACCAACTTGGTAGCATGCGCAATCCTTGAAAGTTCCCAGCTGTGAAAGCCGTGACCGCTGCCCAGCTTTCCATGGCTGCGGATGGTGTCTATTCTGTGACGCTGGATGAGGCAATCGAGGCCATGCGTTTGACCGCTGCTGACATGAGTGTCAAATACAAAGAGACCAGTCTGTCGGTACGCACCCATTTTGTCTTTTTCTTACACGGTCACTGAAGTACGTTGATAGGGTCTCGCAGTAAGCATCCTTCGTCTATTGGCGGATTTCCCTGTTGACCTCTCGCAGACAACCGTTAAGATACCTCTTACTGTTCCTGCCTGGTAAGTTGTTATTTACCGGGGGGTCAGCTATCACTCAGCTACCTCCCCCTCCTTTTCTTTGCAGTTGAGATCGTGGTCGTACTTAATTTCGAGCCCCGTCTCGAACTAATAAACTTACCTCTGAATGTACAAAGTATGCTGTGACGTTTGATTGCTGACTCGTTGGCATCTCATGTGTCGTGCGACAAATGATATGAGAGTTGATCACTTGGTGAGTTATGGCATGTCTTGTTCTACCCATCGTTACATGATTTGTCACTTAATCTTAAGCAAATGTCGAACCCGACCTTACGCCGAGTGCCGCGTCTTCTACAGAACATAATAATTTTTGGGCCTGTTGTTACGCATATCGCCGCGGTTCCATCTATGGTCATAGCGACCAATAGCCTTTATTACCATCGTTCCACTTCGACGGCAGGACCCATGGCTTCACTCTTCTCACCAATGGAACTATGCTGTAAGGTGACCACGAGTCACCGAAGGTGAAGGAACACATATCGATAGCCATTAAATTGGTGACACAAGTCCGAGTCTCCATATATCGAGACGGTGACGCTACTGTGTACGGTGCACGGATCAACCTAATGTCCGCGTTTCGCGCCTCGCCTAAGGGGCCAGAGGGGCCGTGCCCTTGGAGATGTCGCCAGCCGACTTGCTTCGTGCGACAACGGAACCAACTCGGAGAAACCCAGTAATTTTAAGCTGCCAGCCTGTGAGTATCTGAGGCAGACGAGTGTTTTCGATGTCTTGACCTTCGTCAGCTCGCGTAAGTGGAAGAGGAAACGGTGCTGTGTCAGCATACCGTCACTGAGGAACAAGAAAAAATATAGAAAATCGGATAAATGGCGTGAGTGGTCTATTGAACATGTTTCTCTAAGCTGTTTATAGCAGAACCTTCAGCCGATCTTCTCCAATCCCCGAAAACGTCCCTACTAAAACTTCCTCCTGTATCTGCTTCGCCCTCGGCGAACCGCAGAGCGTTCAATGTCAATACCAAGACAATGTGAGATACTGATAATACACCGGTTTATTCACCAAATGTTCCTTCCCGGGCACTATATACTGAAAAAGTGACCACCAGACGTATGCGTCAAGTCAATGAAACTAGCTGAGGGGGGGAAGGCAAATTGCTCATTGCCCACCAAGAAAAGTGGCCAATGGGGCAAATGTGTCGGGACTCCCGCGGTCTCGAAGACCCAGATGACCCGTTAAACCCTGGATTCGCAGAGCGATTACCATGCTGTATAGTACGCGGCGAAGTTGACGAGATTTGCTGTCAGTTCCAAAGCGTCACACTAACCTTGACAATAACTGAACCTCCTGACACGTATTCACTGGCAAATGGCTCAGTGTAGTGCCTCAGCCAGACTCAACCATGAAACCGAAATGAACTACTTTGAGACGTTTATTGCACTGCACTTTCACGAGACCTGAGGCGATACGATATGGCCGTTTCGCGTCCGCGTCCCTGAGTGGGGAAAGTCCTCAGGACGTGACGCCACGGCACCGGTGTGTCGCCCTGCAAAAAGATAGGTTATGGGCACAAGGTCTTGCTTCCTCAGGAGAGTAACCGATGCAGGCCCTCGGGGATTAGGAGATGCTAGCTAATGATTTATGATGTTTGTTTTAGATTGGATGCTCTGACCCTAACCGCTTACAATGGTTGGCGGTGGAGCCTCGGAAATGCCGTACACGACATAGCGAACGCTCTTCAAGCACTTACCATACGAGTTAATACCGTAAGTGAAACTTTTCAAATCAGAAGCCTGCTCGTGACGTGCGATGTATGTGACGAGCGAAGCCCGGTGTCCTCGCAAGATTCCGTGTGGGTGATGTATATCTACTCAATGTTGGTTGGGGCCATTGTAGTAACTGCCCCGAACCCCGTACCAGTCGTGACTAGACCTCGTGCCGCTCTGCAGCGAGTGGTCAATACCCCCCTGTGCTAGAGCTCTTTACCCTTGTCTTTACCATCCAGAGCTGATTCAGGCGATACTTGAGCCCAACTATAGGCGCAAATGACCCACCTGCTAATTCTCTTGTTTTACCTTTTTCATTACGGAAGAGCTCAGCAGACGTATTTTAAAATCTCCCTCATAGTTCGTTCACCATATCTCAGTTGTTGGAGTCTCACTATCGATGAGGGGACCAGCCTGAGAGAACTTCCGGTATCAATTACTGTACTAGTTGTGCGCGTCCTGATCCTGGCTGGGATCTGACTCAGAATCACGACTCGGCCGATGCATGTTATTTCCTCGCTTAGCATAACAAAATTGACTGTACTTTAGAGCCTTAAACTCGGCGTCCTTGTCCGTGTCGATAATAGGACATACTCGTTTATAGGATATGCGTCTACCGCATCCGAACAGGCGCCCCTCACCAACATGGTAGTTCCACCTACCCAGACCAAGTTTGTTGCAGAAGTAGGATTGATGCAAATCAATCTTACCTTCCTGACCCCGATCGAGGTTTGAACTACGCGAATCGCACATCATCTACTCACACTATCGTTATAGCCTAAAGATTAGCAATCAATCCCATTCTCCTACCTGTCGTTAACTGCGAAATCGCTGGACCGCGCTGCTCATGCTGTGCAGATATATTCGGATCTCGGCGCGAGTGAGTGAAGTTGTTGTTCCTGCTCCATTGCGTCTCCAAACAGTTGCAGAATGGTTGCCAGCGGTGAGTTGGTATTTGACAAATGACGACAATGTCATCTACCATACGGCCAAACTTCAAAATACAGCCGTGTTCACTCAAACCGCGTTGTACCTCGCCATGAAGAGCGTGAGTAGCAGTGGTGCAATCTGAAATTTCCCGCTCATAGTTTGAAGATCCAGGGCGATAACATTACATACAAGATAGCTCAAAGTGGATTGTACACAGACCTGTCTGCAACCTTTCTTGATCCACGTAGCTTGTACTACAGAATCTAATATCTCAATGACTGGTCCTTGGTTCACATTCATCAATGAATAATGTGTGTCACATCGTATCTAAGATTGTTGACTTTCTCAACGATTTCGCCAATGCCTCTTCAAGAGCACAACAACTGGACTGGAAAGTACTCCAGGACGCTGCTCCTACTATCTCTGGACTTCTCGGAGATTTGGTGTCTTTCGCAACCGCACAAGTATATGGCAGTATTCAGTTGACAGTCCCGTTTGGCACATATGGTCATTCCACTCAGCCGGACGCGATGGCATTCATGAAGAATATGGGCGGGTTGAATCCGGTCATACCAAGATGGGTTAATGCCGTTGAGACGCTGTATTCTGCCTTTCTGCCGTTCATGTACATAGACCCCAAGCTAGGTGGGCTCTTCCTTGAGCCTCTGTTTCGGCTTCAAGCGTCCCCCATATACACAAACCCGTACGCTGCTCCTGATCTAGGTGCGCCATAGCATAATGATTAAGAACGCAAGGGGACGAGTTATCCGAATGTTATGATCAGCAATTCTGCCCATAGCCAAGGAGTAGAAGGTTTGTATCTCCCCGGAAGGTCTTGTATACCGCCAATATATTCATTCCTTTAAAGATTCTGGGAATATGTTAATCATGACTTATGCCCACGCTCGCGCAAGTGGAGATGATAGCCTGATAAGCAGATACGTACGTACAAAGCACCTCTTGGTTACCTTTGAAAGACCGACATAACCGGACAGTATCCTCTGCTGACTTCCTGGGCTGATTTCTTGTCTAACGCGACACTGTTCAAGTTGAATCACGATCAGTGCATTATTTCTGTCAATGATTCTTCTTCCCGATAACTTGAACGACCATCTATACAGGATCTCTGCGGATGGACTGACGACCGGCAATCAAACTAACCTCGCAATCAAGGGTATTATTGCCAATTATTGCTATCAAAGCTATGTCAAGAATGAGCTCAATTCTCAAGCGGGCCGCCGATGTCGACCAGTATTCCGTCCGTGCAGATCTTTTAGATGATGCATGGCGAAATTGACTATTCTATAGAATATAGCTGCGAATCTATACGCTCAATGGAAGAGTCTCGCTGACAGGTGATCGACGCCTCCTTGCAGCATACGGACTCGCGGACTCGTGGACACTGGGTTATAATCTATTTGCAGACGTATGGTTAGGCACCAGCGTCGTCGAATCATCCGTCGGTGTCTACCGATTCCTGCCTTGTCTTGACACCCATCCGAGTCGGTTTCCAGATCTACGATGGTCAAAGCAGTTTCCTCGATAACCTCTTATTGACTTCGAACTTCTGCGATTTTGGCGTGCCAGTCGATAACCTCGGTTGGGACACAAGCGTCCGGGTATCCAGTCGGTAGAGTTATGCTTTGAAGTCGTCTCGATTCATGTGATTTTAGGCTGGAACTTGTTTGTGGCCGCTGTGGCCCCGAATCAAGACCTACGCACGAACCTTATTTCGAGCGTTCACAATCGAGAACTCAAAGGCAGCTACGATGTGTTTACACCAACCCTCCTGGGAGATCCTAGGTGAGCTCCTCGTGATTCGCATTCGTCGGGTGCTAATTGTAACACCCTCTAGCCCCGTACAGGCATTAGCTCTCAAGTCCGTTTGTGGCGAGCACCCATTTTTCGGGGCCCCGACTTACTTTTTCTCAGAGCACCCGTCCTGATAACGACTGGGACGCCATCAAAATTACACACAGGCATGACTGTTAGGGGTGTCATAGGTGGCGTCGCAGCTGTACTCGCGATTGGGACCATTGCCCTGGTAGCGTGGCATCGACGGTGAAAAGTCATGGACACTTTGTTGGACACACATCTATTGGGTCTTCGTTTTTGAGAGAAGTCACAGACCAGGGCACGCAGGTCACAGTATCGCCATTCATAACAGGGCTAGCACTTACCGAGGCGGCACCGCTGGCCGCAGGATTGGTCCACCGCCCGTCTTTCCTGGAGGACTCACCGCTCCCGTTGCGACGTGTGGTGTCTTTTCCTGTTGGTTTGTCCAGCAAGGAGCTCGCGCAGCTCCGTTTAAACGGATCACGTTCCCAACCCATGGACGGACGGCCATCCAGTCCTCATCTAACTGCCACTGGCAGGAGTGCGGCCACATCTTCATCCGAAGCTCGGGGACTTCGATCAGAAGACAGGGCCTGAGATGCACGAGATACAACAACTTCCCGCAGAGAGATCTGAATCGCACTTGGAATCACTGCCTAGTTATGCCACTCGTGGGGACAGGGTTGTATAGTCCAGCCTTTCTCATGGGCCTCGAACATGTTGGGGTCGTCTTAAAATTTAAATACACACGCGGTTCTTTTTGTTCTCATCGTTTCATTGAATATCTATTCGTCAGATACATGACGAGGTGCGTTTATCAGCCACCATTTTTCCGACATTTTCGACTTCAGCCAGTCCTCCCACTTGCTGCCCAATTAGATATATGTTGTTTCTTAACATGCTCAGTTTTGTAAAATAAAAATCGTGTCACAAACTTGGAACTCACGATATAAAGCGATTGGGACTTGTTTAGGTGTTGCATCAAGCGGTCACGAGAGCGAGGTCCCCTTACTGTACTACGTACGTAATACTGCCACGCATGGATTGGCGTCATTGCTGGCCGCGACACGCGACCATATCATCTCTGCAGCCACTAATACTGGTGTACCGCGACGTACCACACAACTTCCTCAAATGGTCCCTCCTTGGCTCTCCACTCTAGCCTCAACCGGCATGGCCGTTGGGGCACCTCTTGTCTACGCTGACCAAACTGTGTCCATAATCAGGAAGAAGTGCGTGTTTATCTGCTGCATTATGATATGTCCCTCACTCACCCCAATCCTCTATTCTAGAGATTCAGCTGGTTTTGCTCGGGATATCTGTGCAGTTCTGTGCGCATGTCACACTCATCTGGGGCTGCTTGCCTAACGGCATTACCAGGCTGGTGGCCAATATTACCCGGTGCTTCTTCTGGCTCGGAGAGCGCTTTGAGTTCGCACTCTTAATGCAGTCCCTTCTGATGATTCTCGGCCAAGTAAGCCTCCCCTACATGTCTTCAAAGGTGTCTGATATGTCTTAGCTAGTGTTGTTGTATTTCTGCGTTATATATCGTCCTCGGTTAAGCCCCGACAACCTCGGCGCATCCTCTCGACCACTGTCGTTCTGGCAATGGACGACCTACTCACAGCATATTGAATTCCTTGCTGGCTATATGTAAAGGGTATTGCGATTTCCAATTGGCGCTGTCTGACTGTTCGAACCAGTGTCTTCCTGACGATCTTGGTGCTCATATTTGGCCGACTGGAATCTTTCGTGTGGATACTCGGCTTCTTTGCCCTGGGGCTAGAGAGTACACTGCCACTTCCGCAGTTCATCAGGCTGGTTACGCTTCTGTTTGATTATTCTGTCTCACCTGTCTCTGTTTAGTAATTACAAGCAAAAATCTCTGTATGGGTTCCGGGTGTCAACGCTCATAGGTTGGGTTGTGGGAGATGCCTTTAAGTACGACCATCTCCCAACTTGCGCTTGTCTTTCGAAACCGAATATTTCTTTATAGAACCGT
The DNA here is from genome assembly GCA_021525015.1 of Lactarius pseudohatsudake. Taxonomy (NCBI): domain Eukaryota; kingdom Fungi; phylum Basidiomycota; class Agaricomycetes; order Russulales; family Russulaceae; genus Lactarius; species Lactarius pseudohatsudake. The sequence continues at coordinate 80,965 of JAKELH010000032.1, read as the reverse complement.
CTACTTCTTCGCACAAGGGTCGCCTCTACAGTTCAAAATTTGTGCAATTTTCCAGCTGTCGGTGGACATTGGTGGGTGAGCAAGGCGTTTTGCGGCTGAGGCCAACTAATCGTTTTTTCAGCGATCGTTGGTCAGAGATTAGTCTACGGAAACGCCCCGCCTTTAGCCAGCTTGGCAGAGGAAGATGACTTGGAGCAGGCTCTGGCTTTAGCAGAGGAATAGTGTACCCTTCGGTAGTCACGGTCGTCACAAACAAACCCAAATTGAGATTCCTGTGCTCGCGTGAAATTCCTTTTCCTCCGACGCGTCTTTTGACGGTATTCACGACTCTTCGTTCTTCCCTCCCTCCCCCCCATTCCATGGATATCTCTAAACCCATCGCGTTTGCTGAGCATTTACAACTCTCAAGTCTCGGCATTCAGCCAGCATCAATTTCGTTCCAGGTTCCTAATACTAAGCGTTCTCGTCTCTCCTCGTTTGCTCACCCAGTCGTTCTGTAACGCAGACCTTGACACTTGAGTCTGACCACTTCATTTGTGTGCGCGAAAAGGTCAATGAGCAGAACCAAGTCGTCATCATCGACCTTTCGGATGCCAACAATGTCCTCCGGAGGCCAATTGGCGCTGACTCTGCCATCATGCATCCCAACCAGAAGATTCTCGCACTGAAGTGTAAGTGTTGTGATTATGCTCGTGACCTTACCAGAGCTTATACTCTATATCAGCTGGTAGGACACTTCAGATCTTTAACATAGACACGAAGCAAAAAGTCAAATCACACGAGAACAACGAAAACGTCGTGTTTTGGAAGTGGACTTCCGACTCGACAATTGGCATCGTCACGGATTCGTCAGTCTGTCATTGGAGCATAACAGACGCAACCTCTCCTCCACAGAAGGTCTTCGATCGACACGCGGCCCTCGCTGGAACCCAGATTATCAACTATCGCATTTCCGCAGACGAGAAATGGATGGTGTTAATTGGTATATCGGGAAATACGGCAAATCCGTCGGCCTTCAAGGTCAAGGGGTCTATGCAGCTTTACAGTCGCGAGCGGGGGGTCTCACAACTTATCGAGGGCCACGCTGCGGCATTCGCGGAAGTCAAGCTCGACGGCAACCAGCACGTTACAAAGCTTTTTACGTTCGCGGTACGGACAGGAAACGGTGCGAAGGTGCGTGGCGACGATTACTCGCTTATTCGTTTTTTCGACTGACTCCCTTGCCATTGTCAGCTCCACGTTGTGGAGATCGACCATCAGGCTCCCGACCCCCCATTCACGAAGAAAGCCGTCGATGTCTACTTTCCACCCGAAGCTACAAACGATTTTCCCGTCGCCATGCAGGTTTCCAAGAAGCACGGAATCGCCTACCTTGCGACGAAATACGGCTTCATTCACTTGTACGACCTCGAATCCGGTGCATGCATCTACATGAACCGTATCTCTGGTGAGACGATTTTCGTGACGACCGAACAAGAGGCAACAAACGGGATCCTGTGCATCAACCGGAAGGGTCAAGTGCTTGGCGTTAGTGTGGACGAACAAACTATGATCCCGTATATTTTGACAACATTGAACAACACTGAGCTTGCATTCAAGCTTGCCAGTCGCGGCAACCTACCAGGAGCCGATGACCTTTATGTCAAGCAGTACCAATCGCTGTTCCAGAGTGGCCAATACAACGAAGCTGCCAAGATTGCCGCAAACTCGCCAAGGGTTGGTTCTCACTCCCAATCCAACACCTTAAGCATGCTGACTCTGGTATACAGGGTATCCTGCGCACCGCACAGGTCATTGAGTCATTCAAGCAGGCACCCGCCCCGCCTGGGGGCCTTTCTCCAATCCTTCAATACTTCGGCATCCTTCTAGAGAAAGGGGAGCTCAATCATCTCGAGTCCGTGGAGCTCGCTCGCCCGGTTTTGCAACAGGGCAGGAAACAACTTCTAGAGAAATGGCTTAAAGAGAACAAGGTGATGATTCCATTTTGACTTTTCGCCCGACGACCTTTTTCACTAATGCGATGCGCCTATAGCTCACTTGCAGTGAGGAACTTGGTGATATTGTCCGCCTACATGACATGACATTGGCTCTGAGTGTGTACCTGCGTGCGAATGTGCCAAACAAAGTCATCGCGTGCTTCGCTGAGACGGGGCAGACGGAAAAGATTGTGTTATATGCTAAGAAGGTTGGATACCAGCCAGACTATGTTGCCCTCTTGCAGCACATTATGCGCACGAACCCTGACAAAGGCGCCGAATTTGCAACGGCGCTTGTCAACGATGAGACTGGAGCCCTTGTCGATATTGAGCGAGTTGGTGGATTTCTTGTGTGTCATCAACAGAGTCGCCTGACGGAAAGTCTTATAGGTCGTCGACATCTTCATGTCCCAGAACATGATCCAGCCTGCCACGTCGTTCTTGTTGGACGCGCTCAAGGAAAACAAACCGGAGCAGGGACCGCTGCAGACACGCCTCCTGGAGATGAATCTCATCCACGCACCTCAAGTCGCGGACGCAATCCTCGGCAATGAAATGTTTACCTATTACGATCGCCCTCGCATCGCAAACTTGTGCGAGAAGGCCGGCCTTTTGCAAAGGGTAGTTTTCTGTTTGTCACTGGTGTGAGTGGGCCTCACCGGTCGGCATAGGCTCTAGAACATTACGAGGATCTCGCGGACATTAAGAGAGCTATCGTGCACACCAATATTCTTGCTCCCGATGTATGTGCCGCGTCTTATCGGGTTTTACCTGTCTGACTTGCTTCTGCAGTGGTTGGTCACCTATTTCAGTCGTCTCACCACAGAACAATCGATGGCCTGCATGCACGAGATGCTACGCGTGAATATTCGCCAGAACTTACAGGTCGTGGTTCAGATTGCTACCAAGTATTCGGACATCCTTGGAGCTGTCAAACTCATTGAGATGTTTGAATCGTTCAAGAGCTTCGAGGGTAAGTCCGACAGAAATCTATGGGACTCAAACTTATACACCTCCGCTAAGGTCTATATTACTATCTCGGTTCTGTTGTGAACCTCAGCGATGACTCGGAGGTCCACTTCAAGTACATCCAAGCCGCAACGAGGACTGGTCAGATTCGTGAGGTTGAGCGCATCTGCCGGGAGTCCAACCACTACAATCCCGAAAAAGTCAAGAATTTCTTGAAGGAGGCCAAGCTGGCTGATCAGCTTCCACTCATTATCGTTTGCGACCGCTTCGATTTCGTGCACGACCTCGTTTTGTACCTCTATCAAAACGGTCTCACGAAGTTCATCGAGGTATACGTGCAGCGTGTGAACTCTGTTCGCACTCCTCAAGTCATCGGTGGTTTATTGGACGTCGACTGTGACGAGGCGACAATCAAGAATTTGCTCGCATCCGTGACTGGCAACTTCCCCATTGATGAGCTAGTGAACGAGGTCGAGCAGCGCAACCGCCTGAAACTTATCTTGCCTTGGTTGGAAACCCGTGTGCAGGCTGGTAGCCAAGACCCTGCCGTCTACAATGCGATTGCGAAAATCTCCATCGACAGTAACAACAATCCCGAACAGTTCCTGAAGGAAAACAACGTATGTGTACCTACCTACTATTTGATTCCCACGCGCTAAGTCATTTGAAGTTGTATGAACCGCTGGTTGTCGGCAAATTCTGCGAGGCTCGCGACCCCTATCTTGCGTACATTGCATATGCCAAAGGGTTCTGCGACGAGGAGCTGATTGCGATCACGAACGAGAACTCTATGTTCAAGCAGCAGGCGCGGTACCTAGCTAGGCGTCGCGTTCCTGAATTGTGGGCGCAAGTTTTGGTCCCAGACAACATTTACCGCCGCCAGCTCATCGACCAGGTCAGTATCGGTCTACTAGAAGGTCTTCATGGTGTAAAATCGCCCGCAGGTTGTCGCAACCGCAGTTCCTGAGAGCACCGATCCCGATGACGTTTCCGTGACCGTCAAGGCATTCCTTTCTGCGGACCTCCCTATCGAGCTCATTGAACTGCTCGAGAAGATCATCCTCGAACCCTCGCCATTCAGCGACAACCGAAACCTTCAGAACTTGCTGCTACTCACTGCCGTACGCGCCGACAAGGGAAAGGTCGTTGGTTATATCAACAAGCTACAGAATTATGACGAAGGAGACATTGCCAGAATTGCCACGGAGCACGGTCTCTACGAAGAGGCCTTGACGATCTATAAGAAATACGAACAGCACGTAAACGCCATCAACGTGCTCGTGGAGTACATCGTCTCAATTGACCGTGGTCTTGACTACGCGAACAAGGTCAACAGGCCGGAGGTTTGGAGTAGGTTGGCTAAGGCCCAGCTCGACGGCCTCCGAATTCGTGACTCCATCGGTACATTTCAGAGTTTCGCTGTCTACTGATATGACTCGACTCACAGCGGTGGATACTAGATTCTTATATCAAAGCCGAAGATCCCTCGAACTTTGCAGAAGTTATTGAGATCGCCAATCATGCCGGCAAGTACGATGACCTGGTGCGGTACCTCCAGATGGCCCGCAAGAGTCTCCGTGAACCTAAGATCGACACTGAACTCGCATACGCGTATGCCAAAACTGACCGCCTGCACGACATGGAAGACTTCCTCAATTTTACGAATGTTGCAGACGTCCTCGAGGTCGGAGAAAAATGCTTCGAGGACGAATTGTACCAAGCCGCGAAACTTCTCTTCACCAGTATTTCAAACTGGGCACGCCTTGCAACTACACTTATCTATCTTTCCGAGAACCAGGCCGCTGTCGAGAGTGCGCGCAAGGCCGGAAACACTCAGTGGGTGTTCCCATCTGTTATACGAGAACATGAAATTCACCGCTCTTTAGAGTTTGGAAGCAGGTCCACGCCGCATGCTTGGACAAGTCTGAGTTCCGGCTGGTGAGCCTCACTTGATTAAGAATGTTCCCCTTCTCATTATAGGTGTCATAGGCTCAAATTTGCGGTCTCAATATCGTCGTCCATGCAGAGGAGCTTCCCGCCTTGATTCAAGGTTATGAGCGTCGCGGTCACTTCGAAGAGATTATTTCGCTCCTCGAGGCTGGCCTTAGCTTAGAGAGAGCTCACGTCAGTACCCATCTTATTGTCAATGAACCCGTAGCTCACTCTCAAGGGCAGATGGGAATCTTCACTGAGCTTTCCATGCTCTATAGCAAGTACCGTCCCGAGAAGCGTGAGTTTGAGCATTCTTTCCTAGAACGTAACGCTGGCTAAACACCTGTCAGTGATGGAGCATTTGAAACTCTTCGTCTCGCGTATCAACATCCCGAAAGTCATCCGCGCTGCAGAGAAAGCGCACCTATGGCCCGAGCTCGTCTTCCTCTACGTGAAATACGACGAATTTGTGTGTGCACCCGTTTAAGTTAGCACCGGTAGGCGCTGACAACTCGCTGCAGGATAATGCGGCTCTTGCGATGATCGAACGCTCTGCGGATGCTTGGGATCATAACCAGTTCAAGGATGTCATTGTTCGCGTTGCTAACGTCGAGATGTGGGTACCAGATTGCCCACGTCGTATCACTGTCTAGATTTAACCCCCTGGATTAGCTATTACAAGTCGCTATCATTTTATCTCCAAGAACAACCGACCCTTCTGACAGACCTCCTAACGGTGCTCATCTCCCGCATAGACCACTCTCGCGTCGTGCGGATGTTCCGTCAGGTCGACCACATACCGCTTATTCGCTCGTATCTAATTGCCGTACAACATGTGAGTTTCACAGACATTTGTATGACAATTACTTACCTGTTCTCTCCCCCTTACAGCTCAACATTGAGGCCGTGAATGACGCATACAACGACCTCCTTATCGAAGAAGAGGACTACAAAACGCTTCGAGATTCTATTGACAGCTTTGATAATTTCGACAATACCAGCCTCGCCAGGAGGCTAGAGCAACACGAGTTACTCGAGTTCCGTAGACTTGCTGCGCACCTGTATAAGGTACGTTTTCTAGACCCAATATCTGTGGCACGACCGGTATATCTCGACTTTAGAAAAATGGCCGCTGGGAAGAGTCAATCTCCCTTAGTAAACAGGACAAACTGTACAAGGACGCAATGGTCACGGCCTCTGTCTCTGGTTCTATCGAAGTCGCTGAGGAGCTACTCTCCTATTTCGTGGATATTGGTAACAAGGAGTGCTTCGCGGCGTTGCTATATATCTGCTTCGACCTACTGCGCTCCGACGTTGTCGAGGAGCTTTCATGGCAGCATGGTTTGAATGACTTCTATATGCCATACAAAATCCAGCACCAGCGATCTCTGGTCGACAAGCTGGCGATGCTGGAGAAGGAAGTGCGCGAGCGTTCGAAGAAAGAGAAGCAGAAGGAGGAGCAAGAAGCCGATGCCCCTATAATCAATCCAGGGGGCTTCGGTAATCGTTTGCTATTGACACAAGGGAACGGGTATGGATGTCGCTTCGCCTTTTTTCTTACATTTCTGACTCGAACCGCAGCTTTGCTGGTCAGGCCCCACCCCCTACAGTCAATGGTACAACCGGCGTTGGCTTTGGAGTCCCTCCGGTGAGTCGACTTTCTGGATGTGCCGTGACAAATATTTGATGCCAAATGTATCTGTCTTTAAGCAGATGACCGGCTTTGGTACCTTCTGATGGACAGTCCTACGTATTATCCATATGCGGAGTCGTAATGCCGTAGTTTCTTTTTATGCCTTGATCTCGATTATTCCAGTCATGCATCCTATTTTACCTTTGCCGGTGCCGGCGTAAAACTGCGTGATGGCCGCCACTCAGTTATAATAAAGACTCGCTTGAACTTAGCCCCGGGGATTGCGCCCACAATGACAGACCGGATCGAAGTCATGAAGGATGTGATGTTTCGTTGGAAATTTCAAATCTTTGGCCACCCAATATGGTAACGATCTGCAGCCATTTTGAAATATCTCCAACTTGGTGAAATGCTGCTGCTGCGAACACAAACTTCGGGAAACTGCCCTATCTGCTACCCCAACCGCTGGGTGGTACTGTACGGTCCATTGCGAACGCGGTAAGTCCGTCGTTTCTTATCTCTGCCAATAGAAAGCGGCATCCATTCGCCGCAGCGCTGAGGCGCGCGCCTAACTCACGAAACCGTGCACCCAAGATCGGCAACGATCAGAAGCCGCTCCTATGGTACAGTATCATGCGCGCAGCGAGGGGAGGACACCAGAGCGGTATGAAAACACGTATCCGTAGCTCTGGAGACCCCTCGGGCCCGAGGCGTGACATGTGGCCCATTTTCGAGCGCGGACCTGCGTGCTGTGTATATTCCACCGTAACCGTGTGGTCGTAGGTGGTGATGATGATGATGGTGGCACAGGATGTACGAAAAAGCATGATACACGTAGTAATAATACAAGAGGCGCCGCGGAGGCGGCCGAGAGGAACGTCTGACAGTGCCGCCGGGATTGGCTGACGGAAAATGGGCAATAGCTAGACGGCGCGCCAAGTGTGGGGAGCCGATCGCGTATCACCCCTGCAATACAGCGCGAGCTTGTAGGTCCGTAGGCCCGCGTGCCCGCGGGCCGGGTGAGAGTGCAGTGTACCCACCTCGCACGGCCATTGTCGGCGTAGACGGATCGCATGGAAGCCAGAGAGAAGCTGGAGGTCTGCTGAACAAGCTGGCGCACACCGCTCCTGACCTAGCCGACGTGACCGAGCGCCGGACTTCACAGGCCGTCAAGCTTTCATCGTTCTTTCCCTTGGCTGTTTCTTCGTCGGGCTTCGAGACTGGCAAAAATCATGCCCTGAAAACCGAGATCACGGATCGCCATGAACACTGGTCCGAGGGGGGCAGTAAATGAACGAGCGCTGGATGGCTGATGGGAGTGTAACTGTATAGGGACGAGTGAGTTTCATCTCTAGCAGGGTGATTGGGTGGTTATAGTCCTGATTTAGCTCATCAGAATTACTTTGAGTGGGTGACGCATCAGTGAATATAGAGTGGGTCTTTACCATCTTCTTGGAGCGTCTTTGTTCAGAAGTTTATCTCTTCCTAAATTAGCGGCCCGAGTTTTTGACTTCTTCTCTTATCTGATGCTCCGGTCAACCGCCCTGGGGGCATTTACGGGTTAGTGGCTAGCTATTTCTGGGGTTCTTCTGTTGCATGCTGCCCAGTGAGCAAATCTTATCAGGGGAAAGACGAAACCGGCTGAACATCCGAGCGTCTGACCTGACCTGCTATCTGTCATCTTACGCTGGAACTTTGCCTCGTTGTCACGGAACACGATCAGTACACTCACCCACTCCGCAACAATCCGGGGTGCAAGAAGTCATGCCGATACGCTTCCTTAATTTCACCGAGTTAATTAATTACCATAGAATGTAAAATGCGTTTGAGATGAGGATGGTAACACCTACAAGGATCAGTACAGAGTTGCGAAGTCCGGAAGTGTGTGCGTAAGTATATACTGGGGTTGGGGCACCAGAAACGAATAGGGGGTGGTGTCAACAAGAGGGAAGGGAAGTAGTAGTATAAACATCACATCACGATGCAGCCTCTACCCCCACCGCTCTGGCCCTTCGCGCGTGTGGTGAGGGAAACACGGGCAACCTCATAAAATACCTCTGAGACCCCGCGATTGTGCTTTGAGCTGCACTCTGCCGGCCGGTTTTCATGTAGATCAGGAGACAGACGTACCGCAAGTCGAAGAGACTACATACCGAGGTATCGCGATGCACGTATTCGTCGCGCCGTTGCAAGACCCTCCTCATACTGGATCGTCTGCATACCGTACCGTGAAAGCCGGTCTTTGGTTGAAATGTCATCGCGAAGATCGCACTTTAGGGCTTTTACATGTCTGAGTTAGATCGAGTCATGTACTAAATCATGGCACCCACCAACTAGCACCAGCTAGGTTTTCGTCAGCGGCGGAGAATCTAAATGAGCTTGAATGAAGGGCACACCTTTACACCCGGACAATATTCTAAAATCTCATCAAGCCACTAGGGAGCATAGTATTGAAAATGAGGGTAGATGATCGCATCATATGTAATGTGGATGCGCACCTTTGTTTCGATGTTCTCTAGTGACGTGGGGTTGTCGACCTGGTGGTGTCAAGTGGTCAGCCTTGAGGGCGGTAGCGTGCACGGCAGGCATCAAAAGTCAAGGCTTACTGAGAAACACATCATCACAACGTGAGTCTCTGCATAGCTGAGCGAGCGTAGCCGATCGAATTCTTCTTGGCCTTTGATGGTAGGGAGGTCTGGGCGTTAGAGGGACTTTGACGGACAACGCAGAGGGTTACATACCGGCAGTATCCCATAAACTCAATTCTACCACCTGATCGTCGACGTAGAGGTCGTGTACGTAGTTCTCAAAGACTGTGGGTTCACTAGATCAAAGCTCGTTAGGTCGCGAGTCGACCAGAAAGGATAGAGGGATCGCACTAGACTTGGGTGAAGAAGCCACGCGTGAATACGTTTAAGAGTGAGGTCTTGCCTGGGTTACGTATCAATTAGCGAACCGGAAGAGAGGGTCATGAAAGCTGCGGACCGCATGCGCCATCTCCACATACGACTACCTTGCGCTGTATCTATCACCATCGGATATTATTCATGCGCTGAATACCCCGAGTTGACGAGAGGCGTACCGGTCGTCCCCTTCCAAATGATGGCTTAGCTGAAGATGAGCCACACAAAGACATTTGTTTGTTACGTTGTGAAGTGAGAATCAGTGAAAGCAGAGGAGTCAATGTGGCAAGGGCGCCGCACGGGCAGGTATCCGGATTCCTTTTTTGGCTGTCATCCGTGACGCGTGACACACAGCTTTCGCGCCGAGAACACGTGCCAGTCACAGCAAATTGACATTAGAAATACCATATTAAGGTACAACTCTGGATGTGGTTCTACTAGTAATGTACAGTACATATGTGCGGTTGGTCGGGCTGGATAACCCGAGTACATGTATAATTATAATCTGTCATCTAATGTCTACAGTAGTATTAAAAGCGAAGTCCATGACTCGAGCTCGAGTTCTAATTCAAACCGAATTGCGCAATCAAATCTTGCCAGGAGTTTTGCATAGACGCCTCGGGCGTCGTATTCCGGACAACTTGTTCCTCCGGCATCGGGACGTTAAGGTGTATCGGAGAACACAGTTCTCCTACACCGGACCCGCCGTAATCGAAGACCGGGAAGTATGTCGGGAATACAGACATATCAAGCGCGCTTTCACTCAGTCCAAGCGTCTGCGGCGTTTGCGGGGCTGATGAGAGTACTGAAACGGGTGGGCTTGGATAAGACGTGGCAATATCGAAGAATGCATCCGGTAATGGCGAAGAAGTGAAGAGCATGCTGCCGGCACGGTTGACTGCCGACCCGAGTTGCGAAGGCTGTGGTGTTCGAGTGGGCTCGAATGAGCGCAAGTAATCCAATACAGTTGGGTGCACATTTTCGTCTGTGCCGTGTTTCAGTGGGAATGGAATGACGGGGTTGTGCGATGTCGGTGATTCCTGGATAATTTGGGGCGATACGGGTCGCGTCGGCGCTGACCCTTTACCAACGAGGCGGGTCTTCCCCCCAAGTATAGCTAGCTCGTCTTCCTCCATCGACGTATCACCATCAGAGGGTGTACCACCACGGGTGAGCGGCGAGCCCTTTCCTTCCTTGAAGGCTTGTAGACTAGCGTGTGCCTTCTCACGCAGTTTGACCATGATTTCCTATTCCGCAACGGCGATTTGTCAATAACATTTCACATGAGAATTCAAGGCGAAGGAACGCACCAAAACCTTCTCCGCCCTGAATCCCTTGGCGGCCTTTGAGAAGAGCGTGCAAGCAGAATCAAGTTGTACAAGGGCCGACGGTGCCAAACTGAGGGACGGGGAACGCGTCACGATCGATCCCAGAATGATCTAGAGAGAGGGAACGCATCAGAAATCAATGACAGATGCGGCACTAGCGGGACATACTGCGCAAGAGAACATGTGTGTCCAAAGGAACCACATTCTCTCCAACGGTTCCTTAAGTTGGGAATGTAGGTTCCTCATTAGGGCTATCAATGACCCCGCGCTTCTGTAAGCGGCGATGACAGATGTTCCGTAGGGACTGCCGAGGGGGTCCTTGGGGTGGTCGCTTAGTGCACGCGCAAAGAAGCCGCGGTGCATGTACAACAAATCTGTGGAGGCCGATCAGCGGATGTAAGCGAGGTACAAGCGAATACCTACTTATTTCCCTAATCGCCAGAACTATGTGGCGCTGCAGTGTCAAGGGGATTGACTCTGGATAGGGACCAAGGTTTGGCTCTGAGGATGTGCTCCCAAAGCCCGCAATCTGCAAAACTGGAGGAACCTGATATGCCCGAAGCTTCCTGTCGAGTTGCAAGATAGTGGCATAAGTCGGCGTTTTTGCCCCGAAGACTTGATCGTGGACGGATGCTATACACTCTGAAGAGAACCTGTGCTTCCACGCATTGACTAAAGTCCAAAGTCAGCATCCCGCAGTCCATTGATGGGCGCGTGAAATACGAACAAGCATCATCTACCGATGGATCTTGTGGGAACGGCATTTTGCAATCCACTTGCGCCGTTGCGAAGGTAGGGGGGCGCCCGAAAGTGAGGCACTGCAAATGAAACACGTAAGGAGAGATTTCAAGCACGCAGAGGTTTGCTTGCCTGCCACGAATCGTAAACGTAAAGTTCCCAGAATACTTCCCGTCGTCGTTGAGTCTCTGGAGCATCTAGTTTCCAACGCCCTGTATCGCGATCTGTGCACATAACAAAGGATGTTAGGACTTGTCGCCAGGGACGAATCTACAATTTTGCTCACGGAGTCCAATCTAAATCGGTGAATATCAGTATCACAGGTACAACCGTCGCGCGTCGATTAACTTACACTTTGAGCAAGCTTCGCCGCCATTCCCATAATGGCCCAGCGCGAGCCGTCTGACGACCCATGCCTGTCGGAGAAGAAGAGATAGAACGACATCAAGTACTAAATGAGACGCATCAATAGTCTGGACAGGGCGTGGTATTCCCATATATAGTAGGACTTACCAATGCTTGCACGGCCCCAAGGGTTGGCTCGTCGAAGAGATTATTTTGAAAGAGTGCAGCGCGCGCAAGTTGGTGGTACTTCTCTGCTTCGACGTTGTATGAGGGGAGACGAGTATCCATAAGGCTCCCGATAGCGAGAACCATGAACATCACAGAAAGCCGGTGGGACAGTACGACATTGGGCTCGTCATTGATCGCCAATACCTGGGAATTGAAAAGGACGGAATAAACGGTTGCATTAAAGTCGGCAACCGAGATGGGGTTATTCCTGATCCGAAATATTGTCAAAAACGGATGCAATAGAGAATAAAAGGAAACTAACATCCAGGCGGCGTAGGTGTAATACAAATCACGGAGTTCTGCGGCTTTCTCCGCCGTGGGAAGATACCAGTGGAGATTTCGGAGGCGCTCCTTCACGGTGTCGAGAGACGGTCGGGCTATCGGCGAGAGAGGGAACGAGCCGCTAAACTGCAGTATTTCGGCAGGGAGGATGTTACGAAGGTCGTGAGCGCGAGGGTCCTCCTTCGGCTCGTCTCCCATCTCGTTCTGAAACGAAGAGTCAGTTGGTGTGAGACAAAAACGGATCCGGCTGCCGAACCTGTAGGAAGTACTATCGGGTCGAAAGCGAAAAATGTCAGAACGTCAATGCGAGCTGTGACGAATTGCCTACTCACCCATGAATTGGCAAACTGGCCATAGTAGTTGGTGTGGCCCGAGCGATTAATTGCTAGCGTACCGAAAGAGTCTATGACGTCTGGGTTATTCTCTTCCTCTTGCTGGTGTATGATTGTCGGATTTCTAGGGGGGCTTTCGCGTTGTAGAGGGGCCTTGACGCGCAACAACTCATCGGATAGAAGTGGGTGAGGCTCGCTCGAGTTCTGGCTGTGGGAAGTTCGGAGCGCATCCTCGAGGTCCCGGACACGAGAACACAACTCCGTGATCTTCTCATGCAACTCTTGGGTGGACGCGAGTACGAATCTACAAATAATGGAGTGAGCCAATCGGAGACTCAGGTGCTGTCTAGAACATACCGGTTACCCTGTCCTGTCGTAAGCGAACCTGAAGAGATGGTGAGCTGAGGATGTGCCTTGAATGAGTGAGTCTTACCATCCGGGCATATTGCACCGCAGCCGCGTTTTAGACAGGAACCACAAGGAATGCCTCGATCACAGCGAAGCTTAAGTCTAACAGGGTACGCGGTTAGAGATGAAGAAGATGGTAGCAAGATCAGAGCGACCTTCTGCACTCGGCACAAGAAAGTCGGGTAGCACCACGTCTACGCTTCTTGGCAGGTTCTGGCCCGGGGGATGGGTCACGTCTCTTAGGAGATGGGGTGGACATTGGGGTGGGAACAGAAGACAGAGGATGTGAAGCGAAGCATGGATTGAAGCATGGCGTTATATAGGTCTCGAATGTGATGTGCCAGCTTGCACTGTTGGATGCATCTCCACAACAGACCGACCATGACTGGACCCTGACCCGACCCTTCGGCCCACCTCCATCACCGCCCAGTCGTATAGTCACGGTGTTTGTATACCCCTGCATCGCCCACCATGTCACAGGGTAAGCGCCGTCCCTTTTTTGAAGATCTGTTATCCCAATCTAACGAGGGATGAGGCCTATGAGGCGCGCCATCTTATTTCTTAGGCTCCGGCGAGTCCAACTGCCGCTTAACGCAATTTCCACAATGCCGACCAACCTTGACGCTTCAAGTCCCCGCCCATTGGCTAGGTGTGTGATGGATATCCGCCTGGGAGCGCACAAAGCCGGGTGGGCTTCACTCCTACACCGAGGGTTGAAACGAGCTTGGCGATGATCGACCTGGGAGTGAGCGATTGTGGTCTATCAAAAAGCGCTGACCGGTCAGCAGAGGGGTTGCCTATCCCCCAGAGACGCATCTAGATACGATGGTGATCCTGCTAAGATAATATGACGATGCGCGCACGAGCCAAGCCCGTGTTCACCGTGGGAGCGAAACGAGCGAAGCGCCAATGTGACTGACTGAATCTAAACAGGCACGGCTAATTACCGGACTGCCGAAAGAGGACGTTGTGGCAATGATGCCCACGCGGACGACTCTGCCTACTCCACCCTACGCAGTGCACACATCATTCGACCGCTCTGAAACACCCAACGCTCCTTTTCCGCCAATAGAGCGTCTATCAGTCAAACAGGTTAGTTTTCTTCCCCCGTCCTAAGTCAATCCAGGTGATGAACCAAGATGACGAGTCCGAGTTGGCCGCGAGTCATCGTTGAAGATTCCTATTCAATACCATTCATGCTTTTGCTGATATCATTCCTATTCCTTCTCTTCACTTTGCTATGACTGCCTTGACTGATCGCTACCATCTTGATTCCTAGTACAAAGCATGGCGTCGCCAGAACAACAAGACTGGTCGGATTCAGATGACGACGATCCCTCTCAAGTCGAAACATCTGTCCTCCTAGGGATACCTGACGGTGCGATAGAGTCTCCATCCGATCTCAAGGACGCAGCCGTCTCTAGGATCGGCGGTCTACCTGTACGACTTGTTCCAACGCACACATGTATTTCGCCTTTGTTAAATATAGATGATCTCCACTCCCAGGCTCTGCTTTCATCCCGAGTTCCATCCGACTCGAGTCATTGTCGGTATTGTAAGAACCCGATGGAGCTCTTGGTGCAATTGTGGGCACCGCTCCAAGACAGCCCATACGACAGGGCTGTATACGTGTGGGGGTGCGCAAAGAGTAGTTGCCAAAGGATGTCCGGGAGGTATGTTGCTTATACAAAATAAGCTAAGTGCGATCATAATAAAAAACGCTCGTGTTTCGGCACAGCGTCAGGGCGTGGCGTAGTCTGCGTTACAACGAAGATTATGCCTCAAAACTTGAGCGCAAGTTCGCAAGGAAACGGCCCCATGGAGCAGTGCAGTCAGAACTCGACGCTCGTACTACGTATCACGGTGTCAATCCATTTGCTGTGCGTCTGTTGCAACTCGCGTTAGGGAGTGCATTACGTTGACAAACTGTCCAGATGTCTGGCAATATTAATAACGCGGCCAATTCGGGTATAGGGTCCGACATGTTCGATTCCATGGCACAGCCCGGCCCTCCTGGCGCAATCACGTCGCACGTTTCGGCGTCCGAAGAAGAAGAAAATGCGGACAGTGATGGCGACTCTGCGTCGACATCGTCCTCACTAGTCTTGGCGCTGGCATCGGCAACTCTCACTGACTCTTCGTGGGACCTTTCTCCATTATATGCACCGCAGTACCTTTCCACTATCAGCGAATACATACCTTACCCGAAAAAGGCACCGGATGAGCATGCGGTCGGCGCTGCGCCTGATGTCGGAGCCGGCCAAGAGAGTCAAACATGGACATCCGAAAAATACGAGAATTCAATGCATACAGATCACGTCTTTGACGGATTTAATGGGCGCGTTACTCATGAACCTCAACAATGCGTGCGGTAAGCGCCTTCGCCTACACACGGAAATTGATTATTTGTCTGATTGTCCTCGCTTGAAGGTATGACCTCGGCGGGATACCTATGCCGTTTGCAGACGACGACGTATACAAACAACTATTCCCTTTGTTACCAGGTACACCTGGTTTGGCAACTGTCACAAAGTCTGTGTTCAATGTTTCGTCGCCGAGGCGTGGGTACGACGCAACATCTATTCCTTCCTGTCCACATTGCGGGTCTCGCCGCGTGTTCGAATGTCAACTTATGCCAAATTTAATCAACATACTTGGCACAGGGTCCAGCGCTGATGGCGATCGTGCGACGACGGAGGAAGAACGAAAGGAGGTTGTGCGGAAATTGCTGAAAGGCGAAGCACATGGACATGGCATGGAATGGGGCACGATCCTTGTGTTCTCTTGCGAGAAAGATTGTTGTTTGGGCCTAGGTAACAAGGAGAAGCAAGATGCGTGGAGCGAGGAGCTAGCTCTTGTACAGTGGGACATTTGAACATTACGCTCACCAACCAATTGGCTGGTCGAGTGGAGACGGTATTTTCCCCCGTTTCATGAATATCATGGTCGGGTTATGCTCTCATCGTTGTCCCACTCGGTAGATATTCGCTGTAGCGCAGCCCGCAAACATAATACGAGGACGCCATTAAGAAACGGGAGAGGGTTGGGCTACATAGGGTAATTTACCCTCTAAAAATATATTCAAAAAATTGGGGTTGTCCACATCTGCACTTGGTGTCCGCCATCTGGGGGCTACGAGCGCAGGGGTAAAGAAGGAAGCGGTGACACACTAGGGTGTGGCATGGATACGACGATTAGGGGGTGCCTGGACGAGAAAAAAAAAAGTACAGCACGAGACGCAGGGGGGGAAGGGAGACCGCCATATTCGAAGTTCTTCATGATCGCCTTCCCCCTCCTTGCGGCGCCAGGGGGTTCACAATCCAGTCTCGTCCAGACAGTATGATGGGCACATCAAATGACTGAGCCAAAATAACAATAGAAATAAAGGACGAGCAGAAAAAAGCAGCCTGTGGCGATTGCACAGGGAAGCAGGTGATTGAGTAAAAGGAGCAAGCTAGACAGAGATGCCAGGTGGGGCGGGCTGTATGCCAAGGACCCAGAGGGCCAAGAATAAAAGTCGGTGCTGATCGACTCCTCGGGGAGGAAGATCAAACCAAGGAACAGTACGTCCAGGGAGTCATAGATAGATGCCGAACTTTCCCAGGGAGATCAGGGCATGTATGAGAAGTGCTGTATTACTGGAGGGCTCACATTCACATTCAAGTTGTTCACACCAACTTCAAACTTGAAGCGTGTCCGGTTTGGGTGTCCGCGTCATTGTGATTATGTCACATCTCACGTGAGTAAGCGTGCCAACAACACCACCAGCAACACCACCAGATTGACTCGGACGAATGGACTGTACACTCGCCCTAATCCCCCATATTGTCAACACCAAATCCCCTCGGAGTTACAGACAACCCCGGATCTCAGTTCTATTAAGAGGTGTCACAGTCGCCCTATCACCGCGACTTGTTTGTACCAGACCTGGAGGGCGTTGCATCATTGTAACAGGACGGCATCTGGTAGGTATATTCCAGTAGCCCGCGCACTCAGAGAGAACTCCATTCAGATCAGGCTCGATCGCGTGACTGGCGTTACAATCCCTCTCGGCTTCTCTTCCTTTCGCCACTACTCCACAACCACAAGTAAAAAGAGTTTAATCTGATCTTGGATGTTCGTAGCGCTACTGGAATAGTGTCTATTCGGCTCTCTTGAGATCGGTTCTCTTAATCATATCCTTAGTGGGAGAGCGTCGTCTTCAACCACGTTGGTAATGGAGACCAGGCTCTCCGTCCTCGGACCAAATTCGGACAGGACACCAAGTTAACTGGAGACATGCCCCCGATGCGTATCAACACGAGCTTATCTCCCCGTGCGTCTACCTCATACAGTGATCCAAGGTGATACACTAGAAACTTGATTCTGCATTTCCCTAATACTTATCCGGCATCCATCTTCAGACCCTCATTATTTGCCATAGCTCCCGTCCTGGAATGTCAGAATGAATGGACATGAGCTGTATGTAGGAACCTTTCTCCCCAGACGTGGCTAGACCTCCCGTGATGTAGTGATGGCGCGTCGTGTCATTCTAATCACTAAACCTAGAGGCGACTACATAGACAGCGACCAGGAATCTCGATCTCTGAGATTAGGCCGTTATGGACAAAAAGAAAAAACAGTACCCGACTCAATGGAGGTTTCTGGTGAATATCCTGGGAGCCCGCTCAAGCCGATAAGCGGTGTAACCCTTGATGGTCGCTAAGATAGAGGTTTGCCCTGTCTTGTCCCCAGCTGAGTTAGGCTTGCGCCTATACTCACTGCAAGCCAAAAACCGTCTAGTGCTTGCGGAAAAATGGTATTTGTGGGAATGATGCACTGTAGCTTGTTCACCTCATCCTGATGACGGTTACTTTACTTATGACAAGCCAGAGACAATAATATTCATCAGGCGTGGTGCGAGCAAACGGCCTATATATAAATTCTATTCAGTCGCGCGCGAACTCGCATACAGCCACCAGTACTTGAGGTGAGCATACTGCTTGGGAATTTGTCTCCACGTGATTGTATCGCGAAGAGTGGCATCGAAATCTTGCTAGCTACTGAGCAGGGAGAGCTCCGCAACGCGCCTCACGCCGTCTCAGCGGGCACTCCACTGGTTGAAGACCACGTTGATCGTGATATCGCCCATGGAGGATACGTAGGGCGCCGAGGTGTGTCGTTCGTTTCGCGTAAGCATTGGCGTGGATTACAATCAAAGCGCTGGTCCTTGGTCATCGTGATTTGAGCGCTTTTCAGGTCGATCAGGTTTTGTTTAACGGATACAGTATTGGGGTGCGTACAAGTACAATAGCTTGAATGGCCTAGGAACCCAATAACTCGAGGACCTCATTTAAGGGTTGGGAACATTGGAAGTCGTTTTGATGCAGTGTCGCGGCTGTTGTTACCTGCCAGCGAGACATCATCCTAAACTCAATAGAATAATCATCAAACCTGAGGCCTGAGGTCCCCGGTTACCTGATTAGACGGCTCAAGTACCTCTGTTGAATGCAACCGACGTGAGAATTGGCGATCATCACCCCTGGGCCTTTAATTGCCCGCGTATCTTCTGAAGTCCTACAGCATGTAGCGAACAGAAGAAGTTTGGGGCAATTAATAAACAACGCCGCAATCGCCCCCCACCGTGCGCGTCTTTACAAGAAGAGAACATTCTTTGAGTACTGCCGTTATGGCGACCATTCAATCGCTGTGAGGCGCCTTGCCTCGTGGGCTCTTCACAGCGTGTGATACAATTTGGCGTTAATTCCTCCGGATTGGTCTGATAAGTTCGCAGTTGAACCGTGGGTACAATACCTGCACCGAGGCATATACAGCGCCAATAGCCCATGAGGCCTCCGAGGGTTCCGTCGGGTCGAAACGCAAGCAGCGCCGGTACCCTTACCACGGTATTGTCCATCAGCGACCCACTTCACCACGTTGTCAAAAAAGCGTCAACCCTAATAACACACTCAGTAGATTGGCTTAATCTTGCAGATAAGAAATCAAATAATTGTCCATCCGAAAGGCCTCGACAGGACGGAGCTCCGTCCGCTCGACGTTCCCTGTGGGTTCATTTTCTCCAGCCAATTAGCCTCATTTGTCATTTTGGAACAACTGCGAGTTCTGAAACATACGATCAGATGCTTCAGAGTGACAACGGGCGCAAGGCGGGGAAGGTGTTCCCCCCGTATTGCAAATGCGCTTTGCCATGAAGATTGTGGGAAATACATGGCCATACATGGCCACAAGATGTGTGGCACTGTGTCCGAGTTGTCCAGAAGCTGCTCGGACTGCTGTTTTCCACCCGCGGCCAACCAACCCGAATGGAAGAAGGTGCAGAGCCAAGCAAACCGTTGAATTTTCCGGGCCTCGAATCACACCGGACAAAGCGGCGTTAACCCCAGTATCGTGTTGGATTTCATTTAGGGTCCAGGTGGGGAGAAGGGGGCATTGCCAATTACCGTTGCAGCGATAAGCCCCAAGAGCCAAGACTGAGTGGTGGTGCAACCACCACAAATCAGCGAATTTGTTCAAGGAGCCACTGAGAGATGGAACACTCCCCCATACTCCACATTTGCCTCCGTGTCCGTGTCTGTCTAAGATATTCAAATTGATTACATAATTACAATCGAACATGGTCCCTGGTGGTCCTTGTTCGCCCTTTTCCCCCGCAAGAAACGGCACCGCCGGTCAACAAGGAGAGCGCTCTGCTTGTTACATGCTTCATGCGGCTTTGAACGAGAGCCATCCTCTCAATTCTAGTTACAACGACATTATAAATGTTGTCATCTCTCCTCGCTGCTCCCCGTCCGATACCAGAGCCTGGTAACATCTCAGATTCTGCTTCCGTTCACGATTCTTTGCCCATCTCTGCACCTACGCGTTTTCCTCACACGAGAGCGCAACTCTCTGCTATATCACGCCTCTTTAAACCCGCAGATAGCTGTGACAATGACACAGAGCCTGATGATTCACGCGTCAGCTCTGCTTTGGTCGCCAAAGTGGCAAGCCTCCTCGATCACGAGCACGAGGAGGAGCTCAAGGCACTTCTAAAAGCCAGTTTCTCTGGTATCGATGACGATATGGTGAGTTTTCCCGACTTATTGCCACTCTCAGTTGCTTATCGTGTTTCCAGTTAGAGCAGCACGTACTGGACTTGATGCATAAGCACAAGGACGACGTTGCTGGCGTCCCTTTCATCTTCTTGACTGCTTCCCGCCCCCCGATTTCTCGTCCATCATCCCGCGCTTCCTCCCATTCTACCCGTCTCGCTCCTAACCGTCCTGACACCCCTAACTCTGCCCCAACTTCCCCGCTTGCCTATGTTTTCCGTAGACCACACACCCCTCTGGCCTCCCCCCTCGCGACTGCTCAAGGCTCTGGCTCTTATATGACGGCCAGTAGTGACTCGCCTGTTGCTTCACCCACCCTACCTCATGCTATGCCCCGTTCTTATACTCAATTTGCGAACAGCCTGCCATCGTCCCCGATTGGCTCTCATCGAATACTGAGCGCCAAAGCGTCGGACTCCCGCCCATTTCCCCGACCACTCTCTGCCGCCTCCTCAAATCCTACTACCTTGACGGGGCTTCGTGCAGATACACCATCCCCCGACCTTTGGGCGCATGGCAACTCGAAAGTGACATCAAATCTTGCTATTGCAGCCCCTTTAATCCCCGACAGTAGTCTTCTGTCGCGTTCCGGGACCCCCAACTCCTCATTACGCGTATCAGTTCATCCGGACGGAGACGACGAAGACGACCCGTTTGATCCCTTCTCTCAAAGAGCACTTCCTAGATCTTTCCACCCACCGTCCCTTCCTGATTTCGACCCTCAGTGGATGAACTCTCCTGCATCAAATTCCTCTCTGTCCGACGGCTACCACCAATCAGGAATAACAGATCAAGTATCACCGCATAGCGGCTCACAGCTCTCTCCGGATACCTACATGAGCAAAGAGCCAGAGGGGGCAGACATGCTTACTGACGGCATGACCCCCTTTGACGTGCTCGCCTCCGTCTTTGGCGCTTCTCTGGCCCCTTCAGAATTGGAAGAAGCTCTTGCAGCCAATGGATACGATTTTGAGCGTTCCATGGCCTGGCTGATCGAGCGCGCGTCCCCACAGCACGGACACGGGTCCCAGCATGCGAGGTCGCAAAATTTGGGAAACCGAATCTCGCTAGTATCTCGCGACGCTACGAGCCCCCCAGGATTTGTGCGTGGGGGAAGGGCCGGATTCGGGCCTCCTAATGCAGGGAGTATAAGGAGCCCGCCAAAATTCATCAATGGGCGACCGGTGCAGACTGGGACCCGAGTCTGCCGCTACTTTTTGGCGGGTGAATGTTTGCGAGCTGACTGTCGCTTTAGGTGAGTCTCTTTCAGATCTCTGCTATCTATTTGTAGTGAATTGTCTAGCCATGAGATCGAACGCGCCCTCTGTCGCTTCTGGCTCCGAGGGACATGCGCGAAAGGGGAGGTTTGTGAATTTCTGCATCACATCCCTGCAGACGTGGACGTTGTGGGCATTACCGCTGCAATGGGACGTGCGGACCTCAACGAGAATCCTGCTCCTGGCGCTCCGACGTTGGACGAGTTTCCGGCTCTCGATTACTCTTCCAGGGATCCTAGGAGTCGTCGTGGAAGTTACTACGGACGGAATGAACGCGCACCCTACGATACAGGCAAAGGAAAGTTCGGTCAAGCAGTGAACAAAAACGCGCAGCCTCCTGCCCCAACTGTGCCCAGAGACCCTGTGTCACAAGCAGCACGCCGGGAAGCCATGGGTAGTGCTGCCGATTCCCTTCACAATCGCAGCGCCATTGTCGCGCCCAAACCGTCACCTCGTCTAAAGTTGCGCCCCCCAACGTTGTTACCCTCGTTGCCAATAGGCGAGTCTGCGAACGGTCTATACGTGGCTTATCGTTCTCGTGCGCTCCAGCTGGGTGCCGCGCGCAATGCGTGCTTATCACGCGCGGCTGACGCATGGCGGCGTGGTGATGGGTCAGCTGCGAAGCGCTTCAGTCGCGAGGGCCACGACCTCAATGCGAAGATGGCGGCTGAGTTGACATTGTCGGCCAGTAGTGTCGTGCGCGAGCGCGCAACGCTCATCGAGCAAGTTGCTAAGGCGCGCGACGGTGCTTGGTCGGATGATCCTGGTGACTACAGCGCACGTGGTCGTATGTGCGGCAACGGGTTGGGTATTATTCTGGGGATTGCTCGACGGGATGTGTCTGTGGAGCAAAGAGATTTGAATCCAGATGAAAGAACGGAGTCCATATTGGATATTCATGGCATACATGCCCCTGAAGCTACACAGATTCTCGAAGAGTTCTTGCTTGCCGTATGTGTGGTCCAATTGCCTGTGCTATTCCTGCTAACCGTCGTCTTCGTTAGTTGGAACGAGAACATTTCTATGGTTTAAGTGAGTCCATCCCGCTAAAAGAGTCGAAATTGGACCGTGATTGGTTTTTCACTGCAGCGTATGTTGTTATTGGGGACGAAAAACATGCAGGAGTGCACGACCCCGCTCGGGCTGCATCCCGAGAACGCTTGGCCACAGGCATACGCGAGTGGTTACATCGTTGGGGATACCCGTGGAGCGAGCGTGAAGGACTCATCTGGGTTGACCCTGCTACCCATCTGTGAAGGAAACTATAGACCCGGAGAGAGGGGGACAGAAGAAGGTTTTATGTTGTGATGCGTCTATTTTATAACTGTTTGTCGGGCTACTCGCGGTATTGTTGGTTGCGAACAATGTCAGAAATCAGTGTGAGAGTACAGATTATCTTTTTGTGTGCTCCACACTACGCTCTCACGTGATTAATTTAACCGCGTGGTTACACCGCGGGCCACGTGAAACGGCTGCGACCTCAAATCTCTGGCAACTACACTCGCAGCACACGTTACTCTCTTTCGACCTTCTTCCACCACCCCGCTTGAAACCTCTACGATGTCATCTCATGAAGCGGAGGCCGTCGTTGGAAACTTGCACGAATACGATACCACACGACCGCATTCTTTCGACCTTACACTTGAGCTCGAGCGCCAACTGGAGGCCGAGTCTCTTCCAACCTCACCCGCTAGACCCGTTGGGCGTCCACAGTCTCTCGACACTCACGTCCTCGCGTCTCTCGTCACGTCGTTGCGAGTAAATGTTGCAGAACTTACCAAAGAACGAGACGAACTGTCAGCCACCTTCGAAGTCACACGCGCGCGCGAGGCAGACCTTGCCTCAGAAGTACGCCAGCTAAGAGACAGCCAAGCAGAAAAGGATTTGGAGTTGGCCGCTCTACGCCAGAAGATACGCGACGATGAAGAATCCATCGTGCTTCTGAGGAGTAAGGTTGAGGAAAGTCGGTCAGTCGTCTCTCTGAATTGGTTTGGGCACGTTCACATTTCATCGTGCGCAGTCGGGGCCTTATGCGGCTGCAGACGGAAAGCCGCCGCGTGAGTCGGGGCGGGGACTTGTCCGTCGACCTGTCGCGCGCGAGCTCGCTTTCGTTCGGGGGTCCATCGTCCGCCAAAAGGATGTCTTTCACGCCGCTCACCGGAACGTCGGCTGCGCGCATGCATAGTCACAGACGAATATCCTCCGTGTCCGACACAAATGTGAACTGGTCGGATGTCACAGGCGGGCAAACAACGAACTCGTCACCAAATTCACAGATTATCACCCTTCCAGAAACGTCCCCGCAGCCCGGCTATCTACCGACGAACAACCGCCGTATTTCAGGTCTATTCGGCCGCCCTGTAGCCTCGGAATCGGAGCCTGTTCTGGGCCTCAATTCGGTGGAAAGGGAAAAACTACAGGGGGAAATCCAGGCTCTCAAGTCGGCCTTAGAGGAGACACGACATGACCTGATGGAGGTGACCGAAGCACGTGAAGCGTCGGAGACTTGCGTGAAAACCCTTCGCGACTTCATTGCGGAGAACAACGTGGGAGTGCCATCGGTGCGCGTCGATGTTGGTTCTGCAGGGAACTTTGCGACCCGCGGCGACGACGACAAGAAGAATGCCAGTGGAAACGGAGGCTCACGATGGGGCTTTGGTGGCCTTTTCCGCGCCGGGGAGGCAAGTTCACCAGTACTCCCAAGCCGGGGTACATCCGCGACCGCTTCTCCGCAAGCTGCCAGCGAACCGCTCTCACGCAAACTGGGCGGACTTTTCAGTGGCAGGGGTAGCTTCTCGTCATCTACATCGGCACCGGTGCGGGGTGTACCAGTTGTCCAGGAAGCGATGTACAACAGCTCAGATACTTCTTCGACCGCGGAGTCGGCGGAGCCAGCCAGTCCAAGCATTGACACATCTCACGTGCCGATAGCGAGGGTGTTGAGCGGGGCATCATCTACTTCTTCCGAACTGGTTCCTGTGCGAAATGTATCTGAGGAAACAGAAATCCCAGGGAAAATTGCCGCGGAGGTTTTGGTGGTACGACAAGGATAACGAAGGTTTTTCTTTCACATTTTTTATGACATGATGCATCATCGTACGAACGAAACGACTGGAATATGGATTATAAAATAGCTAGAGACGAATGAGGATGATTTAATGAAATAGATGTGCATGTACAGTAATTCGGGTTCGTCATAGTGAAACGTACGTGCCTTGTTTCGGGTATGGTTCTTCCCAGCTTGATCAAGGCGGGTTACATGCGCCTCTTATTCTGCATCCCCCATGGCTTCTCCCTTCATACCCCCTCTAGATCCTAACTTAAACTCGCCATCCTCGAAACAACGCCGTCGAAATAACGCATTGTCATGTGCCGAATGTAGAAGGTATCTTGAGTTTTCCCGCCTCTAGTCTGCTCGAGCTGATCGTATCATTTGCACAAGGCTCAAATTGAGGTTTGCACTCCGACCTCAATTTGTCTCTTACCACAACCAAGTCTCGCTCTTCACAGATGTAGCCGCGTATTTCCTTGTGCTAGCTGCGTGAAGAAAGGCTGCGCTGCAATCTGCCCCAAAGGTGAGTACCCAGGCGTGGCGCGCGTCTCGTCACTCACAACGAGCGAAGGATCCCTGACCACTGGCAAGGGAAACCGGTACGTTCCTTCGCCTTGAAAATTATTTTCGTTTGTCACGTAAACGAACCTGTCGCAGTTTTATCCTCGCCAACACAGAGGTCCTTCATGACAAGATTGGTGTCCTGTCTAACCGCGTCAGACAGCTCGAGGATGCTTTGGCCGAAGCATATGCCGTTTATAACAGTGAAAGGCATCCTCTTTTGTCTGATGAGTTATTGCAAATCAAGCGTCCCCTGGAACGGGAATCTCGGAACGAGATGCCATCGCCACCAGAAGCCGAGACCGCGGAGGCTATCGACGCTGTTGGATCTCTGTGAGCGTGGAAAGAACCGTTAAGCTCGACCTTTTATTTCTCATTCTCACCTCTAGGTCGATCTCCGACAACGGTCGCACGAATTTTTATGGCCAAACTGCGAACTCATACGTAGGTTTTTTCCTGTGAGTCTGTCCGCGCTTGGTGATTTGACACATTCTTCGAAGTACCTACTACAGGTCAGATGCCGTCCTCATCGGGGAACCACACGAGCTTAACACATAGCTTCCAGAACGAGGTAGGCAGCGAAGACGAAGACGACGTCATGTCGCCAACCTCCGTTGAGCTCCCGATGCCGAATTCCCTGCCCTGGAGGAGTCATGCGTTTCCCTTTGCTTCGAATGTCGCCGGTAATATTGAAGACGTCCGCGCCATGCTTCTAAACAGCCTCCCCGACGTGAACACTATCCGCAGGCAGCTTGACATATACTGGCGCCATGCTTCTTGGATGTAAGAACGTTGCTAATTGGTAACGCACCCCTTGACCCGTCGCACAGGTACACACCGATTGAGCAGAATGACTTCTACGGCTCCATATATAGCCGCGTTTTTGATCCTGATGCCGGACCCGATCACGACCGAATCCAATCGCATCGGATCGCCGTGGTTTATATGATGCTTGCCATAGGAGCATTGCTTGACTTGGATGCGCCACCTCATTCGTATGACGCGAGCCATTATTACCAGCTTGGACGTGCCGCTTTGTCTGTAGACCCGATATTTGAGGAACAGTCGATCCCTGCCATCCAAGCTTTGGCATGTGATCTTGTTTGCCCCGTTGGTTGAGTTCTGACCCCGTGTACAGTTACTTATGTCCCATTATATGTTCCTCTCTGATATCGATGGTCCCCGATGGGCGCTTATGGGCCTAGTTGTAAAGTTGGCGCACAGTGTAAGCAACCCGTCCTTGTCGCACTACCTGTACCTTTGTGTCTAATGACCTCTCGATTAGTGTGGTCTTCGTGCGTCGCCACCCAATTCTTCTCACACCACAACGGTGGCTGACTGCGTCTCACAGACCGGGATAGCGGTAGATGGAATCTAGGCCTGGAGGAAACCTATAGGCGTCGATCACTCTTCTGGGAGATATATACCTATGATTCGTGGCAGGTACGGTCGTTTAGACGTTTACTTTGCTGTCTTTTTCATTCCGTACTTATCCCATTGGCATGGCAGAGTCTAACATACGGGCGTCCTCCGTCGTTCTCTGTACTCCATATAGATACCCAAATGCCTCAAGAATCCACTAGAGATGAGAGCGGTGAAGAGGATATGAGCTGTGAGGCTTCCTTGTGCCTATAAGTCGATTGCATGCTGACTCCTGTCGTTTGAGTCCAATTGTGGAAGTACCGGTTTTCTTCCCAGTGTATGAGTGTGGTCCACGACCAGGTGTTTGGCGCTCGTACACCAAATTACAAAGTTCTGCAGCAATTGGACCGGAAAGTGCGGGATTTTTATACACCACCTTCTCTCCAAGTTCCGGGCTTTGGTGGACCCATGGCAGATCCTGAAGGAGTTCCTGTTTATCTCACCCTTCAGCGGTACATTGGTTTTGCAATCAGAGAGATGAGTAAGTCGGTGCCGACTTGGAGAATATGGTGCATACTTACACTAGGAAGCTTTGTTTTACATGCACCGCGGATTTTTTGCGCGCGCGATCGAGGATAGCCCTGACGACCCTCTTGGTAGCAAATATGCCCCCTCTGTGTTGGCGGTGTATAACAGTGCATGTTCTTTCGTTGGTTTGATCAAAAGCTTGTTTTCTCAGCAACCTGTCTTGACGGAACGAATGTGGTTCCTATTCACTCACGTGTTCTCTTGCGCGGTGAGAGAACCCCCGCTGATGCGTTTTGCACTCCCTGATATATATCGACTTAGATCGTGCTGGGCTCTATACCAATTAAGTGCCCGAAGATGGCACTGGCTCGTTCTGCCCTATTACATCTGGATTCTGCACTTCGCCTCTTTGAGGATGTGTCGCAGAATTCTAGGGCTGTCAAAGTTTTAGTACGTCTCGAGGGGTTGTTGAACATTCCCGACTTAATACTTGCAATTCTCTAGCCCGTGCTGCGGAAGCAAAGGGAGCGCGCCATTGCAACTATGTCTGAGCTACAGTCTAGGAAGGATCCCCAGTCTCCAGGGATGACACCGGAATACGAAGGGGATGTGAAGCGAGAGGACGAAGAGCTGGCTACTCTTGGAGGGAAAACCCGCCTCGTTCCACGGAAGGCCTCGTCTTCAGCCGCATCATCTCCAACGACGGCTTCTGCTAGCCCGCGCAGCTCTCCAGCGGTTTCAAATATTCTTCCCGCGCTATATCCCTCACAACTCTCCTCCCCGCCTCAAGCGAATGCGTTGGCACTCTCCACACCTGCTGTCCAGGCCAACCAACCAGTTGCGTGGCAGCCATACGATTATCACCACAACCACAGCCACCACCATCATCAATATCAGCAACACCCAACACCCCAACCAGTAGCGCAGGCGCACCACGCACATACGCACAGTCAACCCCAAACTTCCCAGGCTCATAACCATATACCCATTGAACACCAAGCCCACCCAGGTCCTCGAATGGGCTATAACAATACCCAGTACTGGCAGCATCAACAGGCAACGGAATATCCGTACAATGGGATGCATGGGGGACCATCGACTACTTACATGCCAACGTCCCCTGGTGCTATGGGCTTTGACTACGCAGCTTCGTTGAGGGCAGAATCATATCTGGCTTCGGTACAACCACCGCCTATGCCTCCCCCACAGCCTTCCAGGGGGATGCAGGTCAACTCGGATTACAGCCCCGGAACAGACCCCAACGTGGCATGGAATGATCTTGTCGCTCAGTTCAATCACGTTTGAAGGTAGGTGGTACGTAGCATAGCTTTTCATATCAACTCGTGTCTGGACACTTTCCCCCCCTCTTTGTGATGTCCGCTCTCGAAGGTTGTTGTCGAAGTCCATTGTTCTCATTATGTTGTAGCTCATTGTCAATTGTTAACTAAAATATGACCGTGTTCTGACTCGGGAGTCGGGAGTGTTGGTGGAGGGATGACATAAGCACATTCACCCCCGTGAGATTGACGTTTAGTGGGAGTCGGCACTCAGAATTCAAGGTCTGGTACCTTGTCATGGATTTCACAGACGCAAGAACGCGCAAGAAGGTCACCCTCAATCCAAGGACGGTGCTCTCAAACTCGTGAGTATGCACCTAACCGGGACCCCAGCAATGACTTCATTCGTCACGATACTAGGCTGTCTGGACGTGTTGTCACTGACATTGTCTTTTCAAATGCACTGCTCGTCATTTCGCTTTGGACAGTCAGGGAATGGCTCCTATCCCAGAACGTAGGTACGTTCTGGGTTGTGATGCGTGTCCTCGCGTGCGGTGCCCTCGGTCTGGTTCTGCGAGAGACGGCGTCGGGAAACGCACAGAAGGCCTTGGCAGCTGCGTCGTCAGCAAAGGTGCGCACTTGTTTTACCGTTCCACCCAGAACACCGTGGTCATGTAGTCAAGCCGTCCCTCCTTTTCATAGCTTCTGTGGCGCATTTTCTCCAGCAAGGTAGCCTCCTCTTCGCGTTGACGCAGTTGTCGGCTACTCAGTGCGTTCACACTCGTTGCACGTGATTCTCCTCTCCCTGATGCCACAAATCCGTAGAGTCGTCGTTTTCTCGCATTTATCATTGGTATGGGCGAAGACTCTGTCTAGTGCCACCTTGGTGAGCATCTCATTTTCTATTGGTTTATCACTTGATGATGTTCATACGCACAGACCGTGCGATTTGCGCCAATAGTTCTTGGCCTCGTCATCTCCTTCGTGTCTGATACCAGCTATACCATCAACGATGTCCGGGAGACGCTCCCAGGATATCTAGCCCTTCTTTTGCACATTCTTTCGACAGGCGCCTTCGAGCATTCCAGATCTTCGTTGGTACCCGTTATTGGCTCCAAATATATATCGGTGTGCTGTACTGTTGGCGCGGCTGCCGTCAGCCTGATAGCCTATGCCACCAGAGAACTATTGGTGGGTGATCCGCGTCTTATTTCCACGGAGCTAGTTTAATGCGCGGCCCCTTCAGACGAACGTGCCACCATCACCAGCCGTTTCGCTTTTTTCTCTTCTGGCCATCCCCCTGGTAGCATATTCTTCTCACCACGGGCGCAGTTCTTTCGATGCGCCTGTCGCCACCACTCCACAGTACTACATGCTGTCTTCGGCCTCTGCATTCATTGCGACAATCGCCTTTGGGTCCATGTGGTTCTCCCGTTTACCTACCACGACGGAGATCTTGATGGGGATATTCCTGTCATACGGTCAGTCACAGTCGTTTTTATGGAAGTGTTCCAAACTCAGAGCCCGTGCAGGTGGATATCCGAAGAGGGTACAGGTCCCCGAAGGCCTCGCACATGTTCCGACAACACAGGTCGCTCGCGCTCATCTCAATACCATAATGTCGAATCCAGAGTCGCGAAGAATCTTCTATTTCCTCATGCTTAATCTGACTTACATGATGGTACAAATGTTATATGGTATTTGGACGAATAGTCTGGGTCTAATATCCGACGGTATGTGGGTCAGAGTTGTCGTTCCGTCACTGTTTAATGTTCAAGCCGTGTAGCTATCCACATGGGCTTTGATTGCATGGCTATTGGTGTGGGTCTCTTTGCATCTATCATGGCGACCTGGCCACCCAATGAGAGATTCACATATGGGTCAGTTCCTTCCGATCGTTCCGTGCGCTGGTCCGAAATTTCATTAATTATTAGGTATGGGAGAATTGAGACACTCTCGGGTTTCGCAAACGGCATATTTCTTATTCTTATCTCAATATTCATCATATTCGAAGGCATTCAGCGCCTGTGAGCTTCGTGTCCAATGTCATTACAGGGAGCACCTCTAATCTCTAACCCTTAGTATGGATCCACCAGAAATGAACACTAATCAGCTTCTTTTGGTGAGCGCTGTAGGATTGGGCATCAATCTCTTTGGCATGCTGGCAATGGGTGGTCACGCGCATCATGGTCATTCTCACAGCCACGGACATCAACACGGACATGGTCATGGCCATAGTCATGACCACGACCACAATCATGATGATCATGGCCATAGTCGCGACCATGACCACGTTCGTGATGCTCATGATCACATGCACAGCCATTCATCCGTACATTGTCATGATCATGACGGGGATACTCGGCACGAGCATGATCATCATGTACGTACCATTATCCTCTGCAAGTTTGGCAGTTGATTAACTTTTATTGTTGCAGGATCCACTCTCTCCGACGATCGTAGAACATCCCGCCGACTCAGATCACGAGGACGAGTGCGAAGGCCATGATCACGATCACACCCATACCTCGTCACATTCCCACTCGGACTTACATTCGCCCTATCCGCCGCTCTTGTCGCCTCATCCTGACGTAACCTCACACTCACAAACACTACGCCCAGAGGTCGCTCTTCACCTGCATCCGCACGCACGGTCTCGTCCAAATGGTCTTTCCGGTGGCGATACTCCCGGCGTGCCATCATCCCGCGTGCATACTCGTTCTGCCTCTGTGGCCACCATCCCTCCACTTGCACCCCCTCCTTCCGTCCCTTCCATACCACACTCCCAGACTGTACCCTCTCTAGCGCCGAAAGTGAATGGACATCGCACACATAACCGCCGCGCGCCGTCATTACAGATACACGACGCCTCGCGTCGTGGCGCATTGCACCTAGAAGGAGTTGAACCGTCGCCTATGACACCTAGCTACCAATTCGGCGTGGACGAACATTTTGCGTCCCACCAACACACGCACCAGCATGGTCACACACCAAACTTGCACGATCACTCACACGTGCATGGGAGCGGACACTCTCATGGCCATAGTCATAACATGCACGGCCTGTTTCTGCACGTCATGGCGGTAAGTGTACTTGTGTCACCAAGTTCCCCCATACGGCTGACGGAGACTGCGGGGGGGTAGGACACGCTAGGCTCTGTGGGAGTCATCGTATCGACGCTGCTCATCCAGTTCTACGGCTGGACGGGTTTCGACCCAATCGCCTCTATTTTCATCGCGCTGCTGATCGCAGCCAGCGTGATCCCGCTCGTCATCGATACCGGAAAGGTGCTCGCGTTGGACGTTGCGCAGCGTGGGGATGGCATCGCGGATGCTCTGAGCGAGGTACGTTCTTTCGTCGTCCGCCTACTTGTTATCCTCCATCCTCACTGGGGACGGCAACAGCTTGCTTCAATCGAGGGACTCGCTTCGTACAGGAACCCGCAATTTTGGCCCAAGGACTCGAGCAGCCTGATTGGTTCGCTGCATGTGCAGCTTTCGCCACCGACGCCACAGAAAGATTACGATCTGAATGGAGTCGTCGAGCGTGTCGACACGCTTCTGCGGGCACGCATACCTGGGCTTGAGGAGCTCACTATTCAAGTGGAGACCGCAACTGGAAGTGCGGCGGGGCGAAACATATTCGGGCGATAATATCGCGCTGTGTTCAATTGGATGGA
Organism: Lactarius pseudohatsudake; assembly: GCA_021525015.1. NCBI lineage: Eukaryota > Fungi > Basidiomycota > Agaricomycetes > Russulales > Russulaceae > Lactarius > Lactarius pseudohatsudake. The sequence continues at coordinate 49,064 of JAKELH010000032.1, read as the reverse complement.
CTCAGAGCAACCCTCATTCGTAGACAACTCTATTCTCTTTCGATTTACTCCATTCGTTCGTTACATAGGAAAGTGTAGTTTAATACATCGTCCCCGTGATGGCAAATATTGGATTCCAAAGCAAAAAAAAAAAAAAAAGCGAAAGGCGGCGCGGGTATGGTAGTGAGTACAGTTGCGAATACGCGTGGGCTACGTGTATGAGATACGAGGGGGGCACGACAAACGGAGATGGATGATACAATACTACCAGAAAGACAGTCGAAGGGGAAATTATTGATCGTTGAGATTGTTCAGGAGCGTCGTGAGACAGCGCTTGGTCACCATGTCACCCTGGATTGCGTGATGCCGCATTTGTTGTAAGCCAACGAGAAATCCCAGGGACAGAGAGCTCACCTGGAGAAGGGCGGCGAATGTGTTGTCGCGGAGAGGCTCTGGGAGGCACGCCCGCAGCGCCTCGCGCGCCCGGGGGTTATCACTCAACCGGAGGTAACAGCGGACGACGTGCTTGAGCAGCCGAACCGCCTGCGTCTCGACGAGCTGGTTGACCATGTTGCTGAGGACGGTGCCGACGGCGAAGAAGCGCTCGTAAGTGTGGCAAATATAGGTCAGCCCCGTTTCGTCGAGCAGGATCTTCTGGACGATGAAGATAGCGACCGTCTTGGAGAGTTCGGAGCCCGTCTCCATGATGCGGAGACAGAGTGGGATGATCTCGGTCGAAAGGAGGAAATGTATGACCGTGTTGTTGTCGTTTTGCTGGGGAGTAAGGAGGAAAACAGCAAGTCAGAAACGGATTGGAGAGGCAATAAAAGGCTCACCTTGACGAGAGCGCCTATGACGCCAAGGGAGGTGAGACGAAGGTATTCAAAGGGACGCGTTTTGGAAGTCGTATTCAAGAAAGGATAAAGAAAGAGGGGTATATGCGCTATTAGGTGGCGTTCAGTCACAGCCGGGTAAAAGTGGGTGAAGCGGGAAGAGAGGTAGGTAATTACCGTTCAAGAAGAGTTGTCTCGTCTCGGGATGGGATGCGACGCATTGAAGGAGAGCGAGAGCGTTGCAGACGCGGTTAGACACATGCGCGGTGAGGTTGGGCGGAGAGAGCATGGGATAGACCGACACGATCTCCTGGAGGAGAGCTGGCATGATACCTAACACACAGAGTAAAACGATGACGGTGGTAAGGAAGGGTGACGCGGCGACGGACCAAAAGCGTGCCATAGGACGAGGGCGAGATCATCGTACTGCTCGCGCTTTTTGGAGAGCTCGAGAAGGGCGGCCTCTCGAGTTTCGGGGTCCATGAGATCTATGACGAGCGCGTAGATGTTGCTCTCGTCGTTGGTGACGGGCAAGCCAGGGCTCATTCCGTGGGGAAGGGCATGAGCATCGCTGATGAACTGAGGAATGGGTGGATGAGGAGTTGGGTGTGCGATAGTAGACGGTGTGTCTGTGTATAGTGAACGTTGATAGGCGTTGTAGTCCATCGCGCTGGCACCGGGGCGAGAGCACAACAAGACCCTTAATCCACAGCATCACGTGCTACTTACCGCCCTTATCTTCTGTTCCTGGTGTTTCTGCAACTGGCTCGGCGGGCATCATGGTACGCGGACTTTTGCGCACTTCCAACCTCCCCCAACTTCAGAACCTCATCAAGCGTGATCCTGTCTCATACAGAGAGGAATTTTTGCAACAATGGAATCATTACGAATCTATACGTCAAATCTTTCAGATCAACCCCGCCGAGCAAGCCACTCACTTCCGGGAGTTGGTCACTTTCGTCTCACAAGTAGGGAATTTGTTTATGTATGCGGGATATTCATCGAGCTCTTCATCAGGTCGCACAGTTCTATCCTGCTGAAACCTCGGATTTTCCGTCCCACTTGTCCTCCTTGCTTCTCGGAAGCTATGGATCGCTGCCTCCGGATATTCGCCAAAGCCTCATACAGAATTTGGTCATGCTTAAGAACAAAGGCGTCGTCACATCTTTTGAGTAAGGAGAACTATGTTTATTTCTAGGAACAGAGCTGAGCGGCAGTCGATCAGGCTCCTTAAAACGTTATTCCCCCTCCTTCCTAGAACGACGTCCTCTTCTTTGCGTGCGTTCATCCGCAGAACCATCCTCACAGACATCAAGACAGCCAACCAGCGCACGAGGAACCACAAACTTAATCGCGCCGTACAAGCCATGCTCTTCGGAATGATCGAACGTGGAATGAGCGGTACAGTACTGGGGGACAAGGGCAAACTAAGGAACAACTCAGGCGCGGAGCGTTCGTCAGATAGCGGCGATGAGGCCATGTGGGCAGTCGTGTTGACAAAAGAGCTCTGGAAAAAGGGCGTATGGTCCGTTATTCTGGCACTTTACCACCGGTATCTATGACTAAAACAAGCACAGGGATGATGCCAAATCTGTCGCTATTGTTGCGTCGGGGTGCTTTCACCCCGTCACCAAAGTTCAGAGTGCATCTCTGCATTTCTTCCTTGGCGACGACGAAGAATCCGAGGGCAGTGAAGACGAGAGCGAAGACGATGTAAGTCCAAGTTGCTCAATCACAAGACGTTTACTTATATGACCGTTTCCAGACTGTTGACGTCAAATCACTCGAACATAAACGTGAAGTGAAAAAAAAGACCCGCAGCGGCGACAAAAAGATGCGCAAGGTGCTCAAGGCCGCGTCGAAAGTACAGTGATTCTGGCTCGTCTTTGACTTGACTGAACCAGCCCTTAGAAACGCAAACGTAAAGGTGCCGGAAACACACCAAACTTCCCGGCCATCCAACTATTGCACGACCCTCAATCTTTTGGCGAAAAGCTCTACGACCTCCTGCAAAAATACGACGCTCGCTTTTCACTCGACCACAGGATCCTCGTGATGCAGCTCCTGGCCCGCGTCACCGCGTTGCATCAGCTGACCGTCCTCGGTTTTTATACATACGTACTCAAATACCTTACACGCCACCAATTGCGTGTTCCGGCAATTCTCGCTGCGCTCGCGCAATCTGTGCACGCGCTTACACCGCCAGATGCACTTACACCCGCAATTCGCAAATTGGCTCACGAATTTGTTCATCCAGGTGTCGGACCGGAAGTGGTGGCTGCTGGACTCAACGCGATTAGAGAAATATGCCGCCGCCAACCGTGGGCAATGGAAGAAGATCTACTTGGTGACCTCATTACCTATGCGAAGAGCAGGGACAAGGGCGTCATGAGTGCCGCGCGTGGCTTGCTACAACTGTACCGCGAGGTTAATCCCGGCATGCTCAAGCGACGCGAGAGGGGAAAGGCCGCTAGCATGGGCTTGGCTCAGGGCACTCAGCCTGCTCCGTTTGGGTACGCGGAGAAACCTGCAGTGGATATCGAGGGCGTTGTAGTATGTCCTTCTCGTACTTTTTTTTTTGACCTAAGCGGACTGATTTACGGAATAGCTCCTCGAGGATCATTTAAGAATGCTTGGGGAAGACAAGCCACCCAGCGACGAGAATGATTGGGAGGGATGGGAACTAGAGTCAGCGTCGTCGGATGATTCATCAGACTCAGGCCGCTGGATCGATGTTGAGAGTGATGGTGGAGACCATCTCAGCGTCAGCGACAGCGAAGACGATGACAAGAAAAGCGATGGCAAGCTCCCACCAAATGAGGGGTCTTCCACCGACGCAAACCGCACCTCAACGCTCGCGACGACGAAGGTTTGTCGCGTCTTGCCATCTCCGATTCCCCGATGCACATCTTTTTTTGCAGATTCTCACTCCGGCCGACTTTGCATTGATCGACGACTTGCGAATACAAGCCGCCACCAAAGCGGTTGAAAGCGGGGGCGGTTCTGCTGCGAAGCGCAAACTCGCGTCTCTCGAAGCCGCCAAAAAGGCGGCCGACTCTTCTGGCCCGGGCGACACCCCGACTTTCGTCTCGGAACACGACATTCTCGGTCCGCGCAAGAAGGCGAAGGCGGACTACGAGGAGCGCATCGCGTCGATAGCGCGGGGCCGCGAGGGCCGGGAAAAGTTCGGCTCGCTAAAGGGCAAGCGCAAGAAGGAGACGGCGAGCAGCTCGACGAACCGCGAGAAAGCGCGCAATAAACCGATAATGATGATTATGGGCAGTAAAGGCGTCAGAGGTAAAAAGAAGCAGTCCTTACGGGAGAAGCAGAAACGCTTGCGCGCGCATATCGACAGGGCGAAGAAAGGTCATCACTGACTATTGAGGAGGTGTTTGTTCTTTAACCTCCAGCCATATGTACGGCGCCGGCGTGGTCAGCTTGTTAGGGGCGTAGCCACTGAGGTCAATCATAGCCATATACTATCGTATCTGGACCTTTGCTCAAAATCAATAAACATTTTCTGTAGCTTCAACAACACATTGTAGGCACTTAAAATTGTACATACTCATAAAACTATCTATATCACACTGCATAGTATTTTTGTTTTTATTGTTTTTTCGAAGGACAGGAGACATCCAGTTTCTGCACCTTTGCACACGTTCGGCACACAATTGTGGCAGCAATCGGCAAGCGGGTGTGTCAGATTTGTCAGACTTTGCTTACAACGCATCACAAGTTCCTCACATTTCCGGCTTGTTCCGGAAGAGGAGCTTGAATATGTCACCTCATCGTCACCCTTGGGTGCACCTCAAATGAGTTTCGTTTCTACAGCTCGATTGCCTCAATGTATTGACTCAAAACTCTTTATATATGGTGCATTCTATATATTCTATTGTTCCAATCAAAATATTTGTGTAGAAGTACTGAGATTGTTGGAATCTGAGGGGTGAATCCCTGCACTGGACCACCTCCCAAGCCACCTCCCCAGAAGTTTGATTTTTTTGTAGTTGCAATAGATCCCCTATATTATTCATGATCTTGTATCTATAGAACCTACTGTATCTGTAGTTTTTATTTTGGGAAGAAATATTGATGGGAAAGCTGTGATCTGCATGGATCTCTGAAATGTGCAAAGGTGTGTACATGTGCAAAGGTCCAGATACAATAGTATCACAATTCCAAGGGGGGTGTGGAACCGGAATCCCGCACTGGGGGTGGGTGGGTGGGGGGGGCCTGATCGTGAAAAAAAAGTTTGACACTTACTTAATCACGTCCAAAAATGGTAGTCTGCCTACCGTAGTGAGTTGTACTGAGGATCTCAATGAGAATTTTGACGGCCAGCACCCTAGCAACTTGGCTAGTATGGGGTGAAATAATCGTGTTTGCTTGCGTGTTCGTTAACCTCCGAACAAACATTGAGCAAAACTTGAAGCAAAAGAGACAATGGTGAGAAGCAAGGTCCAAGAGTAAGGAATTGTGCACTCGAATACTAGTCTAACCAGTCTAACTCTAAAATAACAGAGACAGGAAATCACTGTTCACACATTCGAGTACATTGGAGTGTCCGGACTGTAGAAAGGTGGTCCATGTCGGAACAGCTGGACACAAAAACCTCGAGGCCCATCGCGCGTCAAAGGCATGTCGCCTTGCATGTCGCAAGCTCACAGATGCCAGTGGACCCCGATCAAATAAGCCAGAGAAGGCGAACCAAGTTCTTGAGTCGTTCTTCAAACCTCGGGCTCCATTGAATCCCTCCACGATCTCAGCCCCACCTCCCATCTGCCTGGGTGAATCCTTCATACAAACCCCTGAGCGTCATATAGAGCCTTCTGCATACGACTCACCTCAGGGGTTGACCAAGCAGGCATCCATGCCCCAAGGCCAATTGGCAGGTACCCAGCTACCCAAGCAGCATGCCCTGGATAAGAAGGCGGTCAGCCTTCTTTGGGATCTCGAAGCGGCTGTCAAACAAATCCCTTGCGATGTGCCAAGCGCAACTCCGGAGCATCGTCTCGGTATATTCGCGGTCGATCCATGTACTTGTGTCGCCGAGCCAGGCGAAGATGACTGGTTTGTCCTAAACCAAATGATGAAGTTGTCATTTGGGTGGGGAGAGGGGGAAATTGCTGTGATCGTACCGCAACTATTGAATCGAGGGCCACATGGTTTGGACGGGTTTATCAGCTTCATGATGTTCTTTGTCCAAGAAAGGGGCCTTCAGGGTGCGCTATTCGAGACAAAAGTTGAGGCGGTTCTAAAGGAAATAGAAGATCGGTAAGGAATACTCATCTGGGTCGGGTCAAGACTCACGAGTCATGCGCAGTTATCCCCTCGGTCATCCCTCCGGAGCCTCTGTCTCCAAGTCCACCTCAAAACAAGCCGCTGCTATGGAAACTTGCATTGAGAGCGTTACTGAAAATCAAGACATCATCATCGTCGACGAGATAGCAAGCGAGATAGAGGAAACCCGCAGCCCGAGAAAGGTTGGCGAGCGCAGTGCCACCAGCAATGCTGATAAGCTGGCAAAATGACCAAGGAAATGGCCTTGCGGGGAGTCGTTATCACGTTTCCTGAGGGAACAAACCACCATATGTTGTACCCATTTGGCATGCACAGCGAGCGTTCCATGCCTTGGAACTACCATTCGATTGACGACACATTCTATATTCAGGCAAAGTCGTGTCAGAAGATATCGTCTATGGAGGGTGGGACATGCAAAAACTATCAGAAACTCACCTCAGGCAACCTCTTCGCCAGAATCTTGAGCAGGATCAAGTTCGGTACCCATGAGAACATCCCACTCATGTATCATGGAGTCAGTGCACTCATCACTATTGCACGCCAGAAAACAGACCAGATCGAGCAGCTTTGCATGTCAAAACTCAATGACAGTCGAAAGCTGCTGGTGAAAGCGGGCGCACTTGAGGACCACAAGCAGTGGATCTTGGCGATTGCAAGTGGGCGGGTCGATCACGTGGCTTCGCTGGTACAAGCAGGTCTGAAGCAACAAGTAGGAATCAAGACCCTCATTCAGCAATATGAGCGCGCAGCAGACAAACTCTACAAGCCAAAGGGGTTCACGAATGATGATATTATGCGGTTGATGGTTTTGCTCTGACTGGGAGGCACGCGCGTGGCACAGTTTGCCCACCAGTCCCTGGCCCTGCCGAGTCTCATGACCATTAGGCGCCAGACGGTCTTGCCGGCCCTGGTCGTCTCTCCCTCCATCCCAACTGTTGCGGAAGTCGAGGCAAATGTAATATTGTGTTATTCTTCGTTCAGATCTGTTTCAGGCTCTTTCTCGGGAGGTACTATGCTCAACTCAGATCTCTGGCAGCCATCAGATAAGATCAAGGACAAGATCGTACATCAAGTCCTCATGCTGGATGAGCTCGCAGTCGAGAAGTGAGTCCGGTGGGACGATACTCACAATAAATTTCAAGGAACGTGTCATGAGCACAACCAACAAATTCCCCTGGACTTCACGTCTGAGCGGGAGCTTGATATTCTATGCAGCACCATTGAAAACGACGAGGTTCATCTTGCATCTGAGGTGCGTGTATTCTATTCGACACTATGTGCATGAAACTCACTATTGCACCTTTAAATGTCAAAGGCAACTGTGGCCACTATCGGTGTGCTCTCATCCGAGCCTCGCGAATGTGCTGTGCAGCCAATATTATTCTCTGGTACCTGCAAGAAGGAAACAAGCGAGCAACATGCACGGGTCATCAAAACGGTCCTTGCCACGTGTAACAGACAAAAAAGGCAAAATAATGTGACATATCGCACTGTTTGTATTGCATCTGATGGGGAGGCAAAACGCGGAGACGCGCTTGTTATTCAGACCATGACTTCTGAGCTGTCTATGGACTCCCCGATCTACGCGCTCCTTCGACCCCTTGAGTTCCTTAACCTTCTGGTTGGCCCTGATGACATCACTGTGGACAAGGACTTCAAGCATATTATCAAGCGTCAACGGAATGTATTCATGCGCAACAAAGGAGTCGAGATACTGGGCTTTTGTATCACACCCTCTATTCTCCGTTCCCAGCTCGAATACAATGGCGTCTCGGGCCACCAGCTCCGCTCGCTGCTAAATCCAAATGACAAACAAGATGTCGTTCTTGCCTACTCTTTGCTAAAGGAGATCTGGTCCCTTCCTCCCCCCCCTGCAAGTTGCAACCCGGCCTTTGCTCTTGCCTGCCGCGCCCTAAATATTTATGGTGAATTTGTGCAACACTTGATGCTGCCATACGTCTGCGTCGATCAAAACCTTGATGAACAACTGATCCACTTGAGCGGGGCCGCTCATGTCACATTTTTGCTTTATTGCCACAACTCTGCGTCTACTTCATGCCCTGGCAGTCGTATCTTGATATTGTTTTAATGGTCAAGAACACTTACTTTTGTGTCGTGAAGATGAAGGTCGACAACCCCGCCGCGAACTTCTACCTCATCTCGCTCGGCACAGATCGTCTCGAGACATTCTTTGGACTTATCCGCACTGCTGTTGGTACTGACGCGAATGTTGACATGCTTCAGCTCGGAAGCCGTGCCTCTGGTGTTGCGTTACTTCCTAACGCAGGCCTGACTTAGGCGACGTGTACGGCGAGCACAATGATGGGCGACTTAGCAGAGAACAAGGTACACTGCCGATTGAGGGCACGTGACCAGGCGAGGCACCAGGGGTAATCCCACTGGGCGGAATGCGCGTAAGGCGACTTGCCCTAGGAGGGACAAGCGCACGAGGAGATAGATGAGAATGAGAAAGGAGAGAATGATGAGTTTAAGGGTGTTGGTATTACAAGAAGACCAAGATACCGTACAAGCTAGGTAACCCGAGTCTTATATACATGTGGGCAGTATTTGTACATGGCAAACAGATGGCGCAATCCTAGGGAGCTCACATGGGGTTATAACAGAGGAATCCCACGGAGGCGTGCGTGCCTTAGACCTTCCTGGAAATGGACGGGAAGCGTCTCACAGGCGTCGGAACGCCGAAATACGTGGTGCGAGATAGGAGTCGAAGCGAGGCAGAAGGCGCGCGGCGGCGCGTGACGGAGTGGAAAGATAACAGAAAGAGAATGATAGAGTCCAAGCACCTAACGCAACATCTGGGCTGACAGAGGTTGCTGCAATTCTGGCCAAGCACCCTGAGTGGGATTACAGTACGCGCCGCCTGTCGCTCCCTGTCTTCTCTAAGGACACCCGGGAGTTCACATCAAAAGCCGACCATATCAATCCTAGAGACTGGCGCGGCAATGTTTCGGTAGTGAATGTGAACCTCCACACTTGTTGGTTGCTTGGACGAAAGCAGGCCGAGATTCTGATCCCAGACGCTGAGGCCATCTTGGGTATGCTGTCTTGTAGTATCCCACCTATCGACATGCTCTCTCCTTTTGGGGAACTTATGGTCAACCAGCGCGACGAGATCAAAGAAGTAAGTGAGGAACTCGAAGAAGACGCACGCGGTCCAAGTCCACAATCGGTACCCTATACACACGAGGGCGACATCGAGGATGCAATCGCAGATGAGGCACCTCGCAACAACGGCTCCTCAGAAATCCTCATTCAGGGTCAGAAGACAACCAAGGCAAAGGCACTGCGGCACCGAATGGCAAACCACAGCAGTCGTTCTTCTACCGATCACCTGAAACGTGTCCAGCAGCTGCCTTATTTCGATGCAGTGAGTAGAGCCACCGACGCGGACATTATCACGTCTAGTGATGGTGCCCTGGGTGCGCCCTCCCTTCGCATCGGCAACCCTATCGTGGTCTTAGTTCGATGTGACGGCCTGGTTGTATTGGCAATGGCCCAGGTCAACCGACTCAAGTTTGCAGGAAGGGACGACCTCGATGAGCTTCCTATCCATCTGCTCGCTGACCTGACAGCAAGAGTGGACTCGCAAATACTTCGCCTTGTTCCAGCGACCCTCAAAGACGATCCAACCCAGGTTCATGACTGGTGTTGGTCCCTGCAAATGGAGGCATTATGCGACAACATTCGTGGTCTGGCGGTTCACCCTATCAACCCATCCCTTTCTGTCCAAAAGCTGGGCACGCCAATGTTTCTTTTTGAGAGCACATTCTTAGTAACTTTATCGTGCAACCTTTTTCAAGAGCTCCGGCCACAGGATAAGAGGAATCTCCCGGTCATCAAACAGTCGGAGACTTTTCCGTACCGAAGGCTCCGAAGCTTAGGTGCGTTGCTGTAACTTATTATCTCAGCAAATACTATAGTGTTGGGGAAGTTTGGTCTCAGACCGACCCAAACCGGGTTTGAACCAAACCCAAACCATTTTAAATGGTTTGGGTTTGGAGAATCCTGGCTCAAACCAAATGGTTTGGTTTCTGGTTTGGGGGTCCCAAACCCAGTTCAAACTGAACCAAACTGATTAAGAAAACATATTAAAAAATATTAAAAAATAGTTTATAAGTGCTCAATAAATGGTTTGGTTCGGTTCAAACTGAGTTTGAACCGAACCAAACTGAGTTTAAACCAAATTTAAACCAAAATCAATGGTTTTTGGTCTCAAACAATTTGAAACAAAGTCTTAACCAATGACTTTGAACAAAATCAATCGTTTTTTGCCTCAAACCAACGTCTTAAGTGGTTCCTTAAGTGGTTTGAACCAAGTTTGAACTGAACTGAACTGAACTGAACCGATTAAGGACCAATTTCAAACACTTATTTTTAATTGGTTTGAAACGGTTTGGAACGGTTTGGAACGGTTTGGAACGGTTTGAACTGGTTTGGGTCCGGTTTGGGTTCAGTTTGGTGAAAATTAAATGGTTCGGTTTCTGGTTTGGCCCAAAATGGCCCAAACCAAACCAAACCAAACTTCCCCAACACTAGAATACTAATGGACTTGCTTCAGGAGGGGCATGCTTCATCTGTGATGTGTTGACCGATGCGATGGCGGATCTTGATGGGCATGCCAATTGCCCTAGGTGTGTGCTGTCTGTCAAACTAGACCAGAAAAATACACAGCGCGTCCTAGAGCATATGGGTGCTCATATCCTGTACAACACAGCATTGAACACTTCCGAGGAGCGCTGCGGGTTATGCCTCTGTCCAGCATCAATATGTCGCGTCTACCTCACGAAGGGACGTGGCGCAGGCGGAAGGATCTCGGTGGATCGGTCCAAGTCAAACTGCCCGAACCTGGTCCGTTTCAACTACAAGAATGCCTCACAGTCTTCCGAAAGGTCACCATGTTCCAACGTCCCTGTTGTCTGTACACTTTGCAAACCAGGTAGCCCAGCTGTGTGGACATATTACCTCAATTCTCACTATCGCGCGTGCCACCAAATCAACTCCACCGACTACTTTCCAAAACATGTGGAAATGTCCCAATCCGAGAAAGATGGGATGAAGCGGGTGTGGGCAGCACGCTTAAACCAACGGAAATTGTACTTCTCAAAGAAGAAGACTCGCAAAACACCCCTTGCCATCTCAGAGGCTCATCGGTCGAGGCTTCTCATCGCATAAGTCACGTCTTGTATTCAATAGAGTTACATACTGCTTACAACTTGTGTATCCAGTAGCACCACGGAAGCGGCCCCCGATGCAGACAAAGACGCAGACAACACAGAAGATGAGGGGTCGGGGAATGACTCAGATGATCAAGCAGACGACGGCTGGGACTTGTACAAGGATTCAAGTAAGTCCCTTCACATTAATCGTGGGATTGGTACTACTCCACCTGCAGCGACCCCTCCCCCATCTCTCCTCTTTCCCGGGCCTCCTTCCAGTCCCAATGGACCGGATCAAACCCCTGCTACAGCTACCACACCAACCATCGCGTCTGCGAGTGCTTCTCAAGTTTCTGCCTCTTCTGAGTCTGTGACTGCCACACCGGCCACATGCGGCCAAAAGGTCACTGTCGCAAGCCAAGTTACAAGTACTACAGACCCCGCACAGGCGGCACCACCTCCAGTCATGGCCTCCACGCTGGTCATTACCCCAGAGTTGCCCCTGGCCACGAGCGCAGCGCAGTCTGAAGAACCATTGACCGTGTCCGTTGCCGCCCTGTGGAGCAGTCTAACGTCCATGCGACACGGTCCCCATGACGGTCCCAGTTCTTCGATCGCTGAGGGTGTGACTAGCGCCCGAAGGCATCGAGTAAGGAAGGCGCATGTTCTCCAGCTCAACGCATGCACGTGTGGGGTAACTATCACAGATATCGAGATCCAAGAAGGAAAAAATGTCATGAGATGCAACACGCTGGGATGCGAGACCATTTGGGTGAGTGCAAACTTAACATGTGTCGCTCAGATGTTGCTGAAATTCAGATTTCCTCTTAAGTTTCACCAGTTGTGCATGAACTATGAGTCTGCACCGCGTAAATGGTCTTGCGAGAGTTGTAGAGCGGGAACTGGGCGTCATCGCCATGCATAGGGGTCAGATATCTTAGGGGTCAAATCCTTGTGAACCCTACTGTAACACCACCACAGGGGCATTAAGTACGATGTGTACTTCGTAAGTCACAACGGGTCACGGAAAGGTGTAGGTCGATCGGGACCTGAAAGCGATGATGCACAAGTATCACTTGGTCTTCCTGGGACACAAGGATAGTAGTAGGGTCAGGATCGGCTCAAGCGCAAAGGCGAGTTCACTTGGGGTTGTGAGACGGATGATGTGGTATTTGCACAAGAAGTCAAGTCTACTGTACAAGCTAGGTATGAGTCGACTTATATAGAGGTACACGATGTTTGTACGAGACAAACATAAGGCGCGATCCTAGGATACAGGTCCTAGTGAGCTAACAAAGGGAGTCCTCCTTTGGAGATAGGGGGAACACGCGGAAGCATACACAAGTCAGATGTAAACGGAAATGGCCCGAACAGGGCGGCAGATCAGAAAGTCCATCGGAAGGTGGAGCGCAAAGAAGAAAAGAAGCAAAGCCGTGAGACGCGCGGATAGTTATCGTACAAAGAGAAATCGTAACATTACCCCCCCGTCAGACTTGAGGTCGCCATGACCTCGACTAGTCACTGGTGTAGTAGCAGTCTTCATCAGGGGGTGTGTTGTCGAGCGTGGGGGATGGAGAGCGTTTGGCAGGGCATGTGTGGCGTGAGAGGAAGCGGAGACGTCCTCGTTCTCCGCAATCCCGACACTGCTCGTACATGGGGCACTCAACCTCCTGATGTCTCGCGTTGTGTTGGAGGCATTTGCCGCACCACCGGGGACGAACAGGCGGCTCCTCGTATGCGGGCGTCATGGGAGAGAGGCGGCGGATGATGTAACGCTCCACCGGGCGTTGCCTTCTAACACCGCGTGCTAGGCTCGTTGGGTCCTAACGGTCACACTTCAAGACGACTTGGGAGAGTCGTGCACGTGAGATCTCAGAGGAGAGACGGAGTAGAGTGGCCCAAAGGATACAGAGGGCGCAAAAGAGGAGAGTGGAGAGGATTGCAGAGGCAGACAGCGTGCAAGGGGGAAGCGGAAGGGAGGAAAGAGGTGGCTTCAGGACAAAATGAATTGACAACCAAGGGGGCCTCTATACAGCGTCACTACTTTGCAAACAGCTCAGGTAGCTAGCAGAGGAGTTGGGTGGGATAATCCAAGAAGTCAAGCTTAGGTCTTCAGCGACCATAAGCCAGAGCCTATATACACATCCAAGGAGGTTTGAACCCCAGCTTGGAACTCCGAAATCCTAGTACAGGGATCCTAGGAATGAGTCACAACGAGTCAGAGATAACAGACAGCCAATGGCGTAAGGCCCTCATGGCATGAGTCAGAGATAAGGGACACGAGTCATACAGTCCATCAGAAATCAGGTACAATCACGTACGAGTCACAAACATGAGGCGTTCTAGCCTCAGTCCAGGTACAGGCTCATCTGGATCCATCTGGTGCGGGTCTAGGCCAGGTCACGTGCCAGGGTCACGTGACAGGTGGCGCTAAAGTCACGTGCGCTATTCCCAGTATTCCTGAGATTTCTGAGCGCTCCCGTATACGTAATACCCAACGGGTGACTCAGCTTTGGGCGCTTGGGCGTGCTCTGCCACAAGTCTTGAGATTTGCGCTTCTTCTTCGGCATAATCCGTTTGCGAGCGTCTGACAGCGGTTCCGAGTGGTCGTTCCGGGCGGGCCGTAGGGCGGATTGTAACAGATGAGACATACATCCATATGATGTGTACGGCTGCCACACCACTGGCAGGGGTTGGCGAGTGTGGGGGAACGTCCCAGTCGGGGGCAATCTGCAATGAGGTGTCCCTTCTCTTTGCACTCGTAACACTTACGACGATACCTGTCCTTTTCCCCGTGGACACGTGGCATCTCGCAAGGCCCCCCTTCGCGTGGTACGAAGGGCATTGCGTACGCATCAAATCGGGGGCGTGTGGGTTTAGACATGAGCTCCACGTACTTCTCCGAGATGAGGGGGATAGCTCGTGCGTACTGAAGACGCTTCCGCACTCCTCCGAGACGCATCTCAAGGTGGAAGTGGTCACCAATGAGCTTGTCCTCGAGGCGGCGCATGTCCGCAGCTCGAGCCGTGATGGCGTCCTGTTCCATCAGACATTCCCGGAGACGAGCGACCTCGGCGCATAGACGGGGTTGACGAAGTTCTACGAGGACTTCGTTGAGGACGATGCGGCGGGGGTCATGGGGGTGGAACATGCTGATCATGTTGTTGGTGATGTGCCTGGGCATCTCTCCGGTATATCCAGGGTTAAGGTAGACCAAGCACCCGTAACAGGGTTCTCCCTTAGCCATGGTGCCGATCACCTCCTGATAGTCTTTGCGGTAATAGATGTATTTGGCGACCCTCTTTTGGTGCCCGTCGTCAATCATAAGTGGGAAGTATGTGGGTGAGTCGGGATTGTTTGGGAAGAAGGGGATGCCGGGATCGGTGGGGTCATGGTCATCACCTTCGAGAGGGGCGACACAATCGTAGTCAATGGGGTCATCAAGAAGCGCAAGACGAGGATTAGGTGGGAGGAGTAGTGTGTCGGAAGGTGGGTTTAGGACTTCGTCGCAAGTGGGGAATGATGTTTGGGGGTCTAGCTGTAGGATGGCACTCGTAGCCATGAGCTCAAGAGGTGGGGGAGAGTCTAGCGCAGCGAGTTGTTCAGTGGCTAAGGCTAGTACTGGTGGGGGTGGAGAGTCAGAGGTGATGGAGTATGGAGTGACTCTGTTTCGATCCTCGGGGACACCATTGTCCTGCAAGGGGATGGTCAGATTTTTGAGGATGGTAGCGACGGGAGGATGAGTAGGCAGTGTGGAAACAACGGGAGTGGAAGTCATATTGCGAGTGGTGGGGAGTGTATGGGTTAATGAGGGGCTTTTTATATCTTTCGTCCAGCCCCGTCGGCGGTAGGGTTTGATCGGTAGAAGTCGGCGATAAGGTCTCGTGCGTGTTGGACATTGTCTAGTGGTTCCCACGAGCTGTCACTCATGGGAAATCCCTTCCATTGGATCAGGAACTGAAGTTTGCGCCCTTGGCCATGAAGTCTAGACCCGAGGATTCACTCGACTTCGAATTCTTCTTCTCCCTCGACAAGGTCAGGTGGTGGTCGTGTGAAGTTCGTACCGTGGAGCTCCGTCTCTCTATATGGGGTAAGGAGGTTGGCATGGAACACGGGATGGATCTTCCATGTCTTTGGGAGGTCAAGTTCGTAAGACACCGCTGATAAGACCTTCTTAATGTGGAATGGTCCGTGACGTTTAGGGGCTAGCTTTGCGGTGGGGTAGAAGGTGCGGAGATTTGTTGCTTCTAGCCAGACCTGTGCACCTTCTTGGTAGGGGATAAAGCGGGTCTTTCCTCGTTTTGCCATCAGTTCTTGCGCATGTTTAATGCAATCTTGCGCGTGTTGTCGTCTGATGACCATTTCTTCGAGGCGTTGATCCACTGATGGAGTTGACGTGGGTTTTGGCATCCACATGGTACGTGGTTCCCATCCCATGATGAGTGAAAATGGGGAGTGTTTTGTGGTTGCGTTTGGCCACGAGTTGTGCGCGAATTGTGCCACTGGTAGGGCCTCTGCCCAATTGTCCTGTTGCACGTTGCTCCAATGGCGGAGATATTTTTCGAGCCATTGGTTCGTGCGTTCGGACTGCCCATCTGTTTGAGGGTGGTATGCAGACGAGATATTCTGTCGGATTCCAAGAACCTGGCAGAGTTGCTTCATAAATGCTGACATGAATCGGGGGTCGCGGTCTGTGATGAGTTTTCGTGGGATGCCGTAATGTGGGTATACGTGTTGGAGATAGAGGCGCGCGACTCCTTCTGCGGTGATCGATTCGTTGCACGGGATGAAGATGGCTGCCTTTGAGCAGTCGTGGTCTGTAATTGTGAGGATGGAGTCATATCCCTGTGAGTGGGGAAGTTTCATGATGAAATCCATCGCTATAACTTCGAAAGGTTCTGCGTCTGGGTCGGTGGAGATGGGGAATAAATGTGGCTTTTGTCGATGTGGGTTTATTTTATTGGCTTGACATGTCGCACAGCCTTTGACATAGTCTTCTACGTCTTTGCACATGTTGGGCCACCAGTAATCGCGTCGTATGAGTTCGTATGTGTTCGCAATTCCCGGGTGTCCCATGGCCGGGGGATCGTGAAAGAAGGTGATTACCCCCCGTTTAAGGTCGTTGTCGCCCACGACAACCAACGCATTATTTTTCCACCATAGCCCATTGAGTTTTTTCAGGTTATGTGGTTCCACCCATCGTAAGACATCTTTTTCGTCAAGGTTCTGCGATATCTGGGTCCAGATGTCCATGTCGTGCATTGACGTCTCGGTCGTTCGGATGAAGCGGCCGGCGGGGAGGACAATAACGTCATTGTTGTCTTCCTCGTCGGCTGTGTAGTCTGCCCATCGTGACAGGGCGTCTGCGCGACTATTCTTTGCCCCTGAGATGTGTTTCAACACAAAGTCATACTCGGAGAGTTCCAAGAATTCACGGGCTACACGCCTGCTGATTTTTCGTGGTTCTTTCCAGTACTGGAGGTTGGCATGGTCGGTATGGATGATGATTTTGTGAGGGGACCCAACCAAGTAGGTACGCCACGCGCGCAGTGCTTTTACTACTGCCAAAAGCTCTCGGTCATAGATATCGTAGTTACGTTCCGCTTGGTTAAGGGATTCAGAATGGAACACTACCGGGTGCATTTTGTCATCCAGGCCAAGCTGGTTGAGTACCGCTCCTAATGCCATGTTAGAGGCGTCTACTTCAAGTTCGAAGGGTTTTGTGAGGTCAGGGAATAGAAGTGTGGGCTCTCGGCCGATGGAATGTTTTATGTTGTCGAACGCGGTTTGTTCATCTGATCCCCAAGTCCATTGGGTGTCTCTTCGGGTGAGGTTGTGAAGTGGGTGTGCTGTTGTCGAAAAGTTCCGTATGAAGCGTCGGTAGAAGTTACAAAACCCCAGGAAGGCGTGTACTTCCCGCAGGTTCTTCGGTGCTTGCCACTCTAGGATTCCTCTGACTTTGACAGGGTCCATGCGTACGTTCCCGTGTCCGATGATGAGTCCGAGGTACTCGATTTCATGTACTTCGAACGCGCACTTCTCGGGCTTGACAGATAGATCATGTTCTTCACATAGGCGGAGAACTTCGTGGAGGATGGATCGATGGTGGGAGGGGTCGTCGGCCATAGCGATCAGGATGTCGTCCATGTAGACGATCACTTCTTCCATAAGTATGAGAGGTCGGAAGATCCAGTCCATCATTGCTTGGAACGTGGCTGGTGAATTCGTGAGACCAAAGTACATAACCAGGGGTTCGAACGCCCCTTCATTGGTTTTGAAGGTGGCTTTCCACTCATCCCCTGGCTTTACTCGGACGTTGTTGTATCCCTGTCGAATATCCAATTTCGAATAAAGGCGTGCAGGCCTTATGCGATCGATGAGTTCCAGTATAAGGGGTAGTGGGTAGTGATTTCTGACGGTGAGCTCATTTAGCCGTCAGTAATCTTGGACCGGTCTTAACTTTCCGTCCTTTTTTTTGATGAAGAAGAAGGGAGAGGTGTAGGGGGATTTTGATGGTCGGATATATCCTTTCGCGAGTTGTTTGTTTAGGAAGGTTGTGAGTGCGCTTCTCTCGTTTTGAGCGAGAGGATAGACTTTACAATCCAATGCTGCCGGGGCGTTAGGAAGGAGGTCGATTGCGTGATCCCATATTCGTGAAGGTGGGAAACGATGTGACGCTTCCTCGTCAAACACCTTTCGATGTTTATGATACTCTTCTGGGACCATCTCTTCGAATGTTCGGTCCTCCTTCGTTGCTGCCTCCCTTTGCGCTAATTCGGATGCGGTCGTTGTCTTCCGTAGAAGCGCAATGTGAGGTTCACACTCATCATTCATGAGCTGTTCCCATGCTTCCTCGTTGAGTTGGTACGTCTCCAATGCTCAGATGGAAGCTTCCATCGGCATGGCTTCGTCCGACAAGTGAAGGCTGGAGATGACTACTGGCTGAAACTCTTCATTCAGCGTCGCATCTCCCCATTTGATCACCGGCTCGAAGGCCGTGAACCAGGGGTAGCCAAGAATTACTTCGTCCCTTCCTAGGTTTGTAACGAGGAAGCGGAGTGTCTTTGTTTCTTTGCCCACTCGTACGGTGAGGTCGGTATATTGGGTGATAGCGCCATCCTGATTATGTGTGCCATCCACATTCCAGATGTGGATGGGTGTCGCGATATCACATGTGGTGATTTGAAGTCGTTTGAGCAGATTCGAACAAATGAAGTTGTCGGTTGCTCCAGAATCAACAAGAACTTGTCTTTTGGCCGTTGCGTGTGCAGATTTGAACAGAACTGGGATTCGCATAGAACGATATCTGCTATGGTACACGTTTAAGTTTAAAGCTTTAGCCCAGGCCGCCAGGTTCAAGCGTTTGGAAAATCCTCTCTTCCGAATAACTTCTCGACCATTAGGTCGTGCACCTCCTGTGTTTGGGCTGTCATCGCCGCGATCTGAGCGTTAGCCTGCTCGTCATTCGACAATATGCGGTTCGTGTGTACAGCGATAGTAGTGGTGCGGTGTTGGGGACGGAAGATGAGTAGGGGTTCGTGGTGGCCTCAGCGATTCGCATGCCCTTTTGTGGACAATTACGCGAGATATGCCCGTGAGCATGGCAGCAAAAACAGCGTCCTTCCTTCTGAAGTTGGGCTTTGTCAGAATCGGTGAGAGCCACATTGGCTCGGGCGCGTCCAACATCCATGGTGTTTGGATCGCGATTTTTGCTGAGGGCTTGGACCCACTGGTCCCGGTTGTGTACCCCCTTTTTCTGGCATGGAGTTCTGCCCTTTCCGAGCCGGTCCTTAAGAACCAAGTATTCAGCTTGTTGTAGTTGAGCGGTGGCCTTCCATTCATCCCAGGTAACAGGATGTTGGAAGCGAATGGCATTGATTACTAACTGGTTGGGAAGCCCGTCTTGGAACAATTCCAGAGTCGTGGCTTCGTCGGGGTTGTAGCCGGCCTTTGTGACTAGGGTTTGGAATTGCGCAATGTATGAGTCGATATCCTCCCCCTTCATGCTATGGGTTTGGAGTGTCTTCCAGGCTCTGGTTTGTTCTCCTGTGTCGGTGTATGCTTGTGTGAAACGGGTGTGGATGGTGTCCCACAGATTTATCTCGTTATGATTGACACCCGCGGTTATTTGTTCGTCGAGCCATTTTGTTTGTTCGTCTACCCAGTCATCGACAAGTGGTCCTCTCAGGTAGGAGAGGAGGGTCATCGCCCGTCGGTATGGGACCAACAGTTGTTCGATGTCTGGGTTCATTCCTTTGTAAATAGTGAACGCTCGGAGGAACGAGCGGCTTTGCTCTCTATTTCCATCGAATACAGGGGGTGGGTTTCCTCCGAGGCGTCCATGGCCTCCTGGTGTGGGGGGGGCTCCTGCGGGTCCTGCTGGTGGAACTACGCCACCACCGCCACCGCCACTGCCTCCACCACCACTGCCTCCACCACTGGGTGGTACCGGGGCTCCTCTTCCTCCGCTAGGTGGTACTGGGGCTCCTCCTCCTCCGCCACTTGGCACGGAGCTTCCTCCTGTTCCTCCTCCGCTCATGAGAGTAGTGTTGGCCGAAGATTGTATTGGTTGGGCCATTGCGTATGATGGGAATGCTGATGAGGGGAGATTGCTTGTGGGGACAGGAATACTAGGCGATGAGTCGCTGGGCGGATCGACGTCGATTCCAGAAGGGTTGTGTGACTTTATAGGTCCAATGTTTAGTGTGAGGGGTACTGCACTGATCGTGTACCACTGTCCCTCAGTTGGAGAGTAATCGATAAACGCCCACAGGCGTTTGTCTTCAAGGTAGTGGATTTGTCGGTGTGATTTAGTTGATTGGTCGAAGATAAAATATCCTTCGACTCCTTTGTGTTCTCCCCAGACTGCAGCTCCTTTGATTTTGTCAGAGAGTTCGTCGGAGCTAAGACGGTGGATGTATTCGGGTTTAAACTGGGTTCAGCTTCAACTGGTAGTCGCCATGATGAGAGACTTGACTTAATGTAACGCCACCACAGGGGCATTAAGTACGATGTGTACTTCGTAAGTCACAACGGGTCACGGAAAGGTGTAGGTCGATCAAGACCTGAAAGCGATGATGCACAAGTATCACTTGGTCTTCCCGGGACACGAGGATAGTAGTAGGGTCAGGATCGGCTCAAGCGCAAAGGCGAGCGAAAAGCTTTATAACTCAAGCGCAAAGGCGAGTTCACTTGGGGTTGTGAGACGGATGATGTGGTATTTGCACAAGAAGTCAAGTCTACCGTACAAGCTAGGTATGAGTCGACTTATATAGAGGTACACGATGTTTGTACGAGACAAACATAAGGCGCGATCCTAGGATACAGGTCCTAGTGAGCTAACAAAGGGAGTCCTCCTTTGGAGATAGGGGGAACATGCGGAAGCATACACAAGTCAGATGTAAACGGAAATGGCCCGAATGGGGCGGCAGATCAGAAAGTCCATCAGAAGGTGGAGCGCGAAGAAGAAAAGAAGCGAAGCCGTGAGACGTGCGGATAGTTATTGTACAAAGAGAAATCGTAACACCTACCATATATGGTAGTTTGCTTGCGATAATTTCATTTATGCGTGAAAAGAAAACATACATGAGAGTGATATACTATAAAAGGAAAGGGGTTGGTGGGGGGGGGGTGGACCCCTATTGAAAAACAAAAAGAATGACCCCCGGTAAATTTTTCTGATCCTGCACCCCCCTTGCACAATTCGTTAATTGCTCACTGACATCACCATTGTCAGCCCTCTCACTCAGCCCTATTTAAGATACCACCAACCACTGCTCGTACACCATTTACTTCTTCCCCTTGTCTCTTGACCATTGCCAACTCAGAATGGCTGTTCCTCCAAACCCTCCACCTGCCATTCTGCTTGAACCACCATGTGACGGACTTGTGCCAGTCCCTGCTGTGCCCACATCTCCGCCCACTGTGGGTGATGTTATTGGAGCCTTACGTTACTGCCAGGATGTAGACGTGAGCATCCGTATGTGTGACTTATTAATTTGTTCTATAATTTCCTCATTGGCAATCTCCAGGTCAGTGCCACCCTGATCTTGGGTGTGATCTTAATGACAGGTACAATGCTGTTATTATGAGCACACAGTTATTGCACAAGCAGCAGCAGCAACAGGCCCCCAAGCTGTGGCCCCCCCTTGGGTTGCGCAATTTCAAATTGATATCATGAATGGCACAAGGCAAGTTTTGAGGACTGAGATGCTCCCAGAACTCAGGCAGGCATGTCTATCTCTTTTGTGTTTTATATTATTTTATATAACTGATTCTAATTACTGTAGCAAATGAACCGCACCCGGGGAACAGGAAATGTCATACCCTTTGCTATTATTCCCTTCATGAATGGTGATGATCCCACTCTTCCACCACCCATCATGGGTTTGTAAACTTGTGCGAGTACCTGGGTATGGGTTTGACAGGTACGGGTACGGGTATGACATCGGGTACCCGTTCAGAACCCACACCCATATGATGGGTTTGGTGGGTTTTTTGAATACACTACAACTTTTATTTTGCACCTGGACATTCCTACACTTGTACAGGAAGTATTATATACTAAGCTACTACTACTGGCCCTCAACAACTCCTTGTGAGAATGCCCGTCGTTGCAGAGCTCACCATCATGTCTGAGTCATTGTGTCACATTGTTGTTGTCGACATCGTCTTGCCATTGTTGTTGGTGTCGCTATCATCGTCTTCACCTTTGCCTTCGTTGTTGTTGTTGTTGTTGCCAGTGACACCATCTTGCTGTTGTCAATGGAAAGGCCCTGGCAGCGGTGGCAGGTGGCCATCCAACTTGTCGTGTCGCCTTGTCGTTGTCGTCGTTGTCAACAATTGCTGTCGTTGTTGTCTAGTGTTCGAAAGTCCAGTCCCATGAACCGGAAAAAAACCGGGACCGGACCGGACTGCAACCAATGGCAACCGGACCGTCGGTTGCGGTTCATCCGGCCTGGGAATTTTACCGGTTGCGGTTCATCCAAATCTGGCATTTGGGTGAACCGCCACAGGGCCGGTTGGGACTGGTCCCAACCGGTCTTTACGACCATGACCACGCAGCATCGACAACGACACCTACGAGTCTACAACCACAAGTTTGACACCCGGGCCGACTGCAGCGCCGACGCCGACACCCACGACGACTTGGGCCTCAACAACAACAACCGCATCAACACCGACTCGGACGACCACGACCACGGCCACTCCATCGACGACGACACATCAACAACCACGACAACCCTCAACAACAACATGTCGACAACCACAACCACAACCAAGATGACAACGGCGGCACATCGACAACCGGCGCACCATCATCACATCGACAACCACCCAAGGCACCACCACGACGACCAAGACGACAATACATCGACACCCGCAAGAACGACACACCGACACCCGCAAGAACGACACACCGACACCCGCAAGAACGACACCGACACCCGCAAGAACGACACTGACACCCGCAAGAACGACACCGACACCCGCAAGAACGACATCGACACCCGCAAGAACGACATCGACACCCGCAAGAACGACACCGACACCCGCAAGAACGACACCGACACCCGCAAGAACGACACCGACACCCGCAAGAACGACACTCTGGCACCGACGGCCGCAAGAACGATACACTGGCACCGACAGCCGCAAGAACGACACACCGACAGCCGCAAGAACGACCCGCATCAACAGCCGCAACATCGACACGCCGACAACGACGACAACGACGACAACGACTTAGTGGCAATCACAGCGACGCGTTCACAACGCCTCTTCGTCGCGAAGAGGACGAGGACTAGTATATTCCATAGAGTAGTAGTACTATACTAGTTACAACTTACAAGGCTTACCAGTAGTATAGTTCGCAGTGAATACATATTTTTAACGGTTGCAGTCGGTCTTGGGCCGGTTGCAACCGACCCAGGATGAGCCGGTTTAGACCGCGAAGACCGGTCTTTTGAGAATCCGGCAACTGGGTGGGACCGACTCCTGTCGGCTCGGTCCGGTTTTGGGGCTCGGGAATGAACCGATGGATCGGTCCCGGTCTTTCCAGAAAAGGGAAAAAAACCGGACCGGACCGGACTTTCAATCACTATTGTTGTCGTCTTCATTGTTGTTGTCATTGAGATTGTCTTGCTGTTGTCAATGGCAGAGCCCTGGTGGTGGTTGTGGTTGGTAGCGCATGCAGCTTGGGGCTGCACATTGTGCACTGTGTGACAATACTGTGACTAAGCAAGGTGAAGAGAAGATTACAAGAGAAGATTACAAAGAGATCAAAAACGGCATCACCCAGCCTGGGAATGAATTTATAAACCATTGACAGCAAACCCCCACCTGCGCCACATATGCCGACAACCCCAGGCCACAATGACAACTCGCCAGCCCAGCCAAATGAGCTACCAGCCTGGCAACCGCCAGCACCCAATGCAAGTCCCAGCTGTAATAGCGACGGCACCCCAACAATAGCTATGACACCTGTGGCAGGAGTGATGGTGAGGTGGTGTGCAACTCCGAGCAACTCAACGATGACAATGGCAACAATGATGGCACTACAGTAGTGGGAGCCAAGGTGCCACAAGTGTTGGTGGCAATAGTGTGGGGCCAGGGTTGTGACGTGGCACCCAGACTTGCCATGTTGCGGTGCGGTGGTGTTGGGGTGGGTTGACAATCGTCTGGGCAGGTGGGCATGGTGGTGGAGTGGTGCAGGGGTGGCGACTGCGGGGCTAGGCCATGATGCTGGTGTCACGGCGGTCGCAAGGTCTTGCGCGCCATGTTGGGGTTGCAATGGGGCTTGTGAGTGTTGCGCCGGCGTGGTGGTGGTGTGGCATAGTTGGCTTGGCATGGGCTGGGGTCACCATGGTGGGGCCTGGGTTGTGACGGGGTATTGTGGGGCCTGCATTGTTGGGGTGACGGTGCAGGATGGCAATGAGCGAAAGATGAAAAAAAACAAAAACAAAAACCTCACTTAACGAGGTGCGTAGTCACGTGAGTGGTGGCTTGCGAATCATGTTGGGGGTGCCGTCATGGTGGGTCTTGCATGTCACAACGTGGCTCCAGGGGCCTTCACGCAGCAAGGCACTGGCAGTAGAGGTTGTGGCTGGAGGGAGATGAGGGCCACGAGCTGACTGACACGTGGTGAAATGGTGAGGCAGCTGCAGCGGTGACATGGTCTACACGGCCAGACGGTGAAACCGTCCTGAGGTTGCCGTGGGAAAAGTAACCTGAGGATGCTCTAATTATGACCTATGGTAGTTTTTGGCCACCAGATGGCAGGATGAATGATGGATAGAAATGTTTTAGTGAATTCAACTACCGTGGGCCGATAGCTGTTGGGTTTGTGGTCCATTCCGATTGCAACTGAGTACCAGTGGAAGCAGTACAAATTGTTGCAGGGCTTTCACTTCCTGGTTATCTGGGATTGTACCGTGGGATGGATTTAAACCTTGCTTATGATATGGGGTGAATCGCACTCAGGCTGGAGCAAAACCAGCCTGAGGCTGTCATTTCCTCCAATATTGGTTAGTCCCAGATTGATCTGGATGCTGTCCCAAATTTCATCATTCGGCTATCCCGGTGGGATGCACACGCGTGGCATGGACATCACCCTGTGCGTGGGTTCACCGTAGCCTCATTGTCAGTAGTGTCCATCCACAGTGCCAAGGCCCGACAACTGTTGAGTGCATTCAAAGTCGGCCTGAGGGGTGGCGAAGGAGAAGCCTATTCCGTGGGTAGTGTCCGTCCGCAGTGCCAAGGCCTGACAACCGTTGAGTGCATTCAAAGTCAGCCTGAGGGGTGGCGAAGGAGAAGCCTATTCCATGGGGATCGCAAACCTCAAATCACACCAAATTGAAGTGCAGTTCATACTAGATAGAGACAGTTCAATAGCAATAGATTCATGTATGTACAGATAACAACACTTTGAGTACAAAGAAGTATGACATTCGACCCTAAAAGCCATCAAGGATACTTGCCATTGCACTTGCAGCTCGGAACACGGAGCTCCCTGCAGATGTGGCCACCGCGTTCCCTGGCCCTTCCGTGTCGGTTGTGCCAGTGCCTACACCTGGTTCAAAGTCTGCAAGGTATGGGTTTTCGACAGTGCGCGGCCGGAAGCGCATATGGTCATTATCGACAGTTTCCTTGATATACCTTAGGTACATCGGAATATAACAGTGAGCAAGTGGCATTTATGAGGGGTTAAGAACGCTACTCACGTTTTCCAGCCAGGACTGTTCCATGCTGGGCCATATTGCACTGAGGTTGTGCGTGCAGCAAACCATTTCTCAACCATACTCCAGAAATCGCCACCTTTTTGATGATTGACACGCTTGCGCTTCTTTCCACGTGAGCCATTGGTGGTTGTTGATGCAGCACTCCCTGGACGCAGCGGGTCTGTGGGCCCGTCTCCATCTCTGGCTTCTGGGTTGGGGCCAGTGCCGGCGCCCCCCGGTACTACTCCATAGTCGTCGTCTTCATCTTCAGCTTCTCCGACACCAAGGAGCTTGGGATTTTCAAGGGCAAAACGGCGCTAGAGGGTTCGATGAGAGGCGACATGTTATACTGAGTACTGTAACATACCAGGATTGCCACGTGTTGAATGGTATGTGTGTTGATGAAGCGGGAGACATTTGAAGGATGGAAACGGTTTGCGACTTCGTAAACAAAGTCATTCAAAGTGGAATTTTTGCTGTCGTCGTCATCGACACTGTTACGAATCTGTAAATTTATGAGTAGCACTCTGGCAGAAGTTGACGATAGAACATACCATTTCACAATACCCGTTGCGCACACTGGAACACGCACACTTGATCGCACTCATCAACAACTTCTGATGGGAAAGGTTGCAGTAGATGTTCGTGAAATGGAGATCGTTCTGATTTTCACGAATCCGAGCCTATAAGACATCAATGACACGGTGATTGGATGCATAAAATCCACTATTACCTCAACGTCTAAGTGAATCTGCATGTATGAGACTCGCTTTGGTTCAAAAATTACTTGCCCAGCAATGAGTCGGATATTCACCTACAGGCCAATCAATGAAGGACGGAGGAAATAAGACAGGTAAGTACCTTCTGCTCATTTGTGAAATTGAAGGTGCTTTCAAGTCGGGCAGACACGTCTGTTAGCATCATTTCAAACCGTTGCAATGACTCTGCACGGCTGCGTAGCTCCCTCATAACTTCGTATAAAATCGCCAGAGTATACATGTGTGTTGCGAGGTCTGAGTTTGATAAGTCTTTACCCATCTTCATATATGTTAGTTGGTTAGAAGGCTGTTGGAGATAGTACTTACTCGAGTGAATGAATGGAGACCTGCGCGGAATTCCTGGTCACGGTCACCGAAACCGAAGTTGTTCGCAACCATGTCGACAAAAGACGTAGTGAGACCGGTTCTTCTGGGGGACTCCAAAAGGGCGGGGTCATACACAGGCGATGCCTGGTTGAAGTTGGGGGAAGGTATACGAGGTGGTGAAGTACGACATGGGCTCCATGGAGTCTGCGTGTGATGGCCTGGCAGGTGAAAAGCCCTCTGAGTGCTGGGAGCCTGCGGGGGGGTGGTGTAATGGGTTGTCGGGTTTGAACCAGTTGATCCAGAAAGGCCAGAAGGTGGTGAACTCCCTTGTGTAGGGGGAGTGCAGGAGGCCCGAGGCGCGTTGGGAACTTGAACTTGGGGGAAGACAAATTGGGTGTCCATTGAGCTCAGGCTCATAAGAATCGACTGTAAGAGCAAGAGGGAAAACTCTTGCTTGTTTGTCAGAGAAGAGGTGGCTGGTTCATTTTCAGGGGGGTCTGAGTTGCTGAGTGCGGTATAGTGGCTCAGCCGTGCACTAGTCACTGCGGTTAGCTGATTGAAACACCGAACTGAGATCAGTTTCAAAATCACATTTGACTCAAAAAAGTAGCGAACTCTGCGCTATTCATTGACATTTGGGGGGCAGGGAAGGAGGCAAAAGGAGACGAGAGATAATCGGACACGCTGTGACTGTGTTACTGTGACGTTGCTCAGTTGCCGCATGTCTGACTTGCAATCACGGCACGAGCTCAGAAGGATGATATAGATATTCTACACGGAAGAGTCTATGTTCAGACGTGATGCGCGTGATGGTCCAGGTGGGCCACCACCTCGGCTTGTGCTACGTTGAGCACTGCTAGATTGTGTTCCTGTAGATGCTCCTCGTCCTCTTCGCCGTCCTAACCGATCTGGCCCAGCCATCGATAATAATCCTCCTCCGAGAGCTCCTGCTCCTGATCTGCCTGAGTGAGAATCAAAATCTTTCTGCGCACCTTCAAGAATGGCATCAGTAAATAAAATCGAAGTAGGGTCAATCTGGAATCGAAAAGTGTCCAGTTGGGCTGTATCTCGCATCCGGCAAGTGTTAAGAACACGGTCCGATGGATTGATATGTTCGATAACGTGTCTTGTCTGCGTTGTCACTTGCCGCTCCTGATAAATATACTCAACACCAGATGCTTTACATTCATGGTTATAGCACCGGTGTTGAACGTTCACGGTGGACCAAATGGCCTGAAGGGCTGTGGCGTAAGTGTCGGAAAATGTTCATACAAAAGTAACATACCGTAATCTGAAGAAGTTCCCAATCATCGGAGAGCATTACCACTGGCATTCGATACAACTGGGCACTGGTGTCCCATGTGAGATTTGCATGTTGCAATAAGATTGTGTCTGGCCGTGATGCTTGTTGCGCACTTGATCCAATAAATTGAAGGATTTCTTGTACTTGTGCCACAGTTCATCTCTGGCCTTCGGCGTGAAGTGGATCAATCAAGACCCAGTCATTGACCCGGCAAGCGTCGCCGTTTGTCAACACCATTGAGGTATTGGTGGCAACCAGCCGTTCTTGCGCACGTGGGTTTGCTGCTGCTGACAACCTTTCCAAGACCACAGGGAAATATGTATACGCTTTGGTTTGATGATACGAACGGGCGTCCAATTTATCGTGTGTACATGTGCCTAGAATAAGGTGCAAAATAAGATTAGTAGATAACTGGTAGATAGACACGTACCAAAGCGATCAGAATTGGATGGAGCATCCAAGCCAAGATAGCTTCTAATTACTGCATGTTCCTCAATAAGTCTCAGTGGCCCAGGTGCTCCATGTTGCCATACTCCTGCCTCACCAGCATCAAGTGAGATCCCAGATGCGGCGACGCATGCCGGCGTAGAGAGTGAGTTGAAGGAACTTGAGTACCGGCCGAACTCTTCACCAGGGCACACATGATGACAACCACCACTAAGCAGATGGCGGACCCAATTGGCATGAGCAAACGCAAGTGCAATGTCGTGAGAGGGAGCAAGGCGGTTTGAGTGAATGCTTTTTGCACGGATGATGGCGTTGAATGATTCAAAGGGCTCCGTAGCAAAAAGTATAGCGGGACCAAAGCGCTGGACATGTGTCGGAAGGTGTAACAAAATGTGGAACTTAGGCTTGTTGAACCAGCGGGGCGTCCATTTTGCGGTTTGCATAAGGAAATCATTGATGGCGATCTCTAGGCGATCCTAAAAGTATATGTTAGCATTATACAGAAAAGATGGATATTACGACTCACAATATAATCATCAATGTCTTGGATCACCGGCTGCCAGATGAGAGGAATAAGATTTGAAAGCGAGACCCAAGACTCGAAGCATGCAGGCACCACCAAGTCATAGAGAACAAATGGGGCAACCTGTGCGATTACTCGGAAATCTTGCCCTGTCAGAGAACCAGCATACTGCACAAGAAGATGTCCAGAAAGTGGTGGGATTTGAAGTCCTGATACGCTAAATGAGTTGAGGCGAGTCTTGAGGAGATCCTTCTGTGCTGCACTTCGACCGACCTGATGTTGGATGACATCACACCAGAAGTACTTTACAAAGCCAAGCAACACAGTATGCAGAACTTCCACAGGCGTGTCAGAGTGTGGATCAAGGCCTAACAGACCACAAGATAAGTGTCAGACGCACAGGTCGATTGTATATGCTCACCTTCAATGCGCCACACAGGACTTATGATATTGTTGGGAAGCGTAGCCAAGCAGTTGTTCAAAGCCAACTGCTTTGCCAAATTTCCAGACAGTCCCTTGTACGAGGAATGGAGGCGATCGACGAATGAATCAAGGAACGAGTCCTTGATCCCACTGTTCGTCTTTAGATCCTTGATGGTCGTCTGGTTGCCAATGTGCCGCGTGCTCTGAACAATCTCTTCAATTTTTTTCAGAGTCGCTGCCTTTGTTCGGAGTTCTCCTATCTTTGAGCAAGCAGTCAGTAGTCGTGAACATAGGTTAAGGAGAAATAATCACTTACTTGAACAAATTGTGTCGCTCTATCGACCATCTCTTGCATAGATTCCTCCTTTTTCCTACGCACCCGAGGGGCAGACGGTCCAGCGCTCACAGAATCGCCATCACTTCCAGCAGCTGTAGAGGACTCGTCGGGAGTCAGTCTGTCATGCTCTCCCTGGTTTGACGGGTTTTCTGCTCCTTGCGAATGACCCAGACCCTTCTCGGCTCCCTTGACATTGCAGATACGACAGATATACTTGCCGCCTGGCCCAATGTGACACGATAGCTCACTTTGCATTGGATTGTCTCCAAGTAGGCCAGCTACAAATGGAATCACGAGCGTACGTTCTTCTAGAGCACAGTCCCAAGCCCAAATACCCGTTTTCCATGCATCTCTGTTGTGCGACGTTAGCCCTGTGCAAATGTAAGGTGAACGTGTACGGCACATACTCAAGTTGCATCACAATGCCATCTAGCATCTCCAATGGCGGCACAAGGTTTGAGGTGCAAAGAAAATGAATATTGTATTCCTGTTGAATAAGGGCACAGGGGAGACCAGCGGCGGAGAATAGGAAAGAATTGTGTTTATTCCATTTCTTTGAGAGGTTACCGGACACATCATCGCAGTATAGCCAGATTGGAAAGCAAACAACACGGGCCCCATGTGCCAGACCACGCCAGTAGTTCCCACTTGTGGGATCAGTCTGTGTCCACTCCTGAATATCCCCGGTAGGATCAAGAAGCGATCCTACATCATCGGTGTCAGTGTAATCAGTAATATAGGATCCAGACACGTACCGAGTATTCTTTTAGGGTCAGGAAGTGATGCGGTCGTGTCACTGGCACCCCAGCTCGCAAATGGGACGAGAAAGTCGGATTGCGGGACAACAACATTGTTGTACTCTTCAACAATCCAACCCATAATATGGTCACTAGACTTATAGGACCGAAGCGTCCAAGCAACAGCATGTATGACACGGTTGCGGATAAACCAATGCAAAGGCATTACAATGGCACCGGTCTTCAGGACACAAGGCTCGAACGTCCAGAATTGTTGAGACCCAATTACTGCCATTGGCGTGACATGCATGGGATTGGCATCTTGAACCCAGTGACAAGTGTGCCAGTACTCGCTAAGATGTCTGCCAGCATCTTCTGGGTAGAACCAGAGATGTGGCCGCACGCGAGGATTTGCCATTTCCTACATAGTATTACATAAGTCAATATCATTGCGGAACAAATAACCAACGTACCTGGGCTATGATATCTGCAAGAGAATTGACATAAAATCGGTTTCCGAGTGCGCCATCATAGGGCAGCGTTCGAATGCCACACATGTCATGGAGAGTCTTGTTGAGGCGGTGCATGCTCGCAGTGCTCCGAGTACCTGAGACCCCATTGGCATTCAGCAGCCAATTCATGATGTCAAGTTGGCAGATCGAAAATGATGACCGTGGGAGGTGCATCACAATGTCGAGGGCACAGCTCTGCAAACTTGGGTGAGCAAAAGCGCGAAACAAGTGTCGAGCGACATAATAACCTACAATCTTATCAGGCCACGGGTACCATTCATCTTGCGCACGTGATGTAAACCCCTCAAGCACATCTTGCGTTAGCTCCTCTGAGTCTTCTTGCAGCCGATATTGTTACGTTCCTTCCGGGACGTGTCAATCCGACTTGGATTAGGGACCGGTTTGCTGAGGTTTGAGATCACACAGAGGCAACGGCGATATAGAAGTCGAGAATGATGAAGGAGAAGTCGGCGTACGACTTATAGTGGAAAGCTGATGACGGCGAAGAGGCAAGCACACACACAGGGACTAGGAGCTAAGGTGCAGGAAAGGGAAGGTATTCCTCAAGATATCAAAGCTAAGGAGTCTACACGCAGACGTCCTTCTACTTATACACAAGGGATGGAGCTTTGAAGCCCAGCAACCCTAATACACAGCCACGAACCCTAATACGAGTATCCAATGGCATAAGGCTCTCGATCAATCATCAGTCAGCAGTCACATCAGTCACGAGTCACGATCCGCATCACACGCTATCGGCCGGTCCGGGCACAAGCTCATCCGGACCCTTCTGGACAAGTCGAGGCAGGTCACGTGCCAGGGTCACGTGACGGCCGTCTTCCACTCCTCTACTCCGGTGAGGGACTCCCATCGCGGTACGTCTGGTCGCCATTCTTCACCCAGTCCAACAACTCTTCCTTGGTTGTGACGCCGTACGCATGGCTATCCTCCTCGCGGGGGTACTCCAGGGGCTTAAACGCAACATTACCCTCTTTTCTAGGGCGGCGCCCACGCTGCCCACCATCCTGCTCGCTGTCCTTTGGCGGGGTTGTCATCCGTCCAATACGAGTCGCGGTAGGGAACTTAGCTCGTACTGCGCGTCCTCGCGCTCTCCCTGCCGATGTGTCCATCGCGTCCGAGGCGTGGTGAATTGTCGGCGCGGTACTCGGATACCAGGCGTGTTGCTGCGCGACAAGGAGATCGCCGCGCGCCTGCACAACTTGCTGCCGCCAGGGTGTCGTGCCCGCTGGCGCTGCGCATTGTTCTCTCGCCTCGACAGGCGGTGGTGTTAAGGGGAGGGGGATCCAATCTTCAGTGGAATTGCCTACACGACGCGAGGGAGGATACTCAGCTGCAGTGGCACGCGGGCCCATCCAGTCCTCGTCATATCCGTCGTCGTATTCGTCTTCTGCGTCGTAGTGGACCCTCTTTTCTGCTGGAGGCGCCGTGGAACGCGGGCCCATCCAGTCTTCATCATAGCCGTCGTCTTGTACCGCTCCGGCTGGGAACTCCGCATCGTATTCTTCTCTCGCGTCGTCACGCAGGTCCTCATACTCCTCGTACTCTTCTTCGGCGTAGTCCTCGTGTTCTTCTCTCGCGGCGGCCCGCGGTCCATAGTCGTCGTATTCTTCTGCCGCCTTGTCAGGCGCGTAGTATTCCTCATCGTCCGCGTCGTACTCGTTATAGACGGCAACCTGGGCGTCGTAATAGCCTCCCTCTTCTTGGTCATCAGCGTATTCCTCCGCCTCGCCAGGATAGTCGTGATACTCATCTACATCCTCGTATTCTTCTCGCGCCTCGGCAGGCGGCATGCACCACTCATCGTTGTAATAGTCCCAAACGACTTGGTTTCCGTGCCAATCGTATCCGGCGTCGTTCTTTGGCTCGCCCCAGACTTCGTACTCCATGGGCTGGCCATAGCCGTCGTAGATCCATTCCTCGTATCTTTCTCTCGCCTCGGCAGGCGGCATCCAGTCGTATTCTTCTCGCGCCTCCACAGGCGGTGTCCTATGCCACGTATCGTTATACGATGGGGAGGGAAAGGGAGTCGGCCAAGGACTTAGCTTGAACCGCTCTAAACGGGTCTTCGCACGCGCGCAGGCGGCATGTTTTCCAGCGGCATCGTCCAGCCGCGACTTCAAGACGTCTAGTCCTCTCTTCGTCAACCGGTATGTCATCCTAGACTCAGCAAAGAGGTAGGGAAGAGCTTTGATATAATGTTACGTTCCTTCCGGGACGTGTCAATCCGACTTGGATTAGGGACCGGTTTGCTGAGGTTTGAGATCACACAGAGGCAACGGCGATATAGAAGTCGAGAATGATGAAGGAGAAGTCGGCGTACGACTTATAGTGGAAAGCTGATGACGGCGAAGAGGCAAGCACACACACAGGGACTAGGAGCTAAGGTGCAGGAAAGGGAAGGTATTCCTCAAGATATCAAAGCTAAGGAGTCTACACGCAGACGTCCTTCTACTTATACACAAGGGATGGAGCTTTGAAGCCCAGCAACCCTAATACACAGCCACGAACCCTAATACGAGTATCCAATGGCATAAGGCTCTCGATCAATCATCAGTCAGCAGTCACATCAGTCACGAGTCACGATCCGCATCACACGCTATCGGCCGGTCCGGGCACAAGCTCATCCGGACCCTTCTGGACAAGTCGAGGCAGGTCACGTGCCAGGGTCACGTGACGGCCGTCTTCCACTCCTCTACTCCGGTGAGGGACTCCCATCGCGGTACGTCTGGTCGCCATTCTTCACCCAGTCCAACAACTCTTCCTTGGTTGTGACGCCGTACGCATGGCTATCCTCCTCGCGGGGGTACTCCAGGGGCTTAAACGCAACAGATATTCTAGGTGATCTAATAATTAGTATCAATTCAGTGTGAAATATAGCCTGGACCATACCCTCTTCGTGCTCCTGAGCAGATTGCTCCACGGTCTCCTCATCAGACAGATTGTCGTCGGAAAGAAAGTTCTGCAACGCATGCATGATCAGGTCATGCTCACTCTGCACACTTTCAATCTCGTCGGAGTAATCGTTACCCAGATCTGGAAGGTAACCAAGTGTGTATACAGGATCGCTGTCCGAGTGCTGAGATTCAGGCACAACACCATGGTCTGCACGTGGCTTGCTTGTCTCATTCACGGCGACTGTCGGTATTTTATGAGCCATGTAAGCAACAGTGTTCTTGTGATGGACCGATTCTGCATGCTGAAGAGCCTTTGATCTTGTATGAGACCTGGCATCTCTGCAGACACGACAGATAAATGTGTTGTTTGGCTGTCTTTCCCATACTGTGCCGCAGGTTAGTTCCAGGTTGCCAAGAGGTTGGAGAATGGTGGATACCATCTGATGGGAGCAGCAAGTCCAGTGTACGTTCATGTGAAGCGGAGGCCATCAGCTGGTCATCAGCTGTACCGCTTTCAAGTGAAACAAGGGTTAAGTTAATGTGAGCCGGAGTGTGGATTGTACTCAATTCCAAGGTATTCAGATAGATAAACTATGGTGATGTGACAAACGACCTATGTATCGCAATGTGGCCGAAAGAGTGACTGAGTTCTCGCTAAGCAGAGTGTCAGCTCAGGAGAACCTCAGGTTGGATTGCCAGCACCCCCTGGCGCGACTCAACATAAAGCACCTGCCGAAAACGGTAGATCCTCGGGTCAAGCTGGTCACCATGTCATGTTCAATTCAAAGTCAGACCACAGGTTATTACAATATCAAAACTGTGGTTGGCTGCATTCACTAATTACAGAGTGTATCTGATCGAAAACGCGGTAGTTTTTGGCCAGGGCAACCTCAGGACAGTTTCACCGTTTGGCCGTGTATCACATCGGTGAGAAACGATAGAGAAAAAAAAAAAAGGAAAAAAAA
The DNA here is from genome assembly GCA_021525015.1 of Lactarius pseudohatsudake. Classification (NCBI taxonomy): domain Eukaryota; kingdom Fungi; phylum Basidiomycota; class Agaricomycetes; order Russulales; family Russulaceae; genus Lactarius; species Lactarius pseudohatsudake. The sequence continues at coordinate 14,308 of JAKELH010000032.1, read as the reverse complement.
CTTATCATAGAGCTCTTGGCTTCGAGCTCATCGTCGACAGCCAGGGTCTTGCGTGTTGCGACGGCATAGTGTCAGGGGGGAGTTTGCACGGCAGGGTGGTGGTGGTGGTGGTGGTGGAGAACTTGCGTGGGGCAAAAGATGGCGGCGGGGTAATGAAGGTGGCGGCAGTGATGTGGCAGTGAGAAACGATTGATGTAACAAAAAACAAAATAAAAAAGAACTTATCTGGGTGCACTGGATGCGATGTTAGCTGTGTGTTGGTGACCGTTGTGGTTGCAGTGGGATTGTGGGTATCAGTCGCGCCACTTGAAAAGTAAGGGTTGGACTGTTTATCAGGATGGAGTGGGAGACGGACCATGAACTACTGTACACTTACTGACCCATAAGAACATTCGGAAAATGTCTGTGTTTAATTCGGACTTTTGGTTGTTCCTGAAACACGTGACTTTCTGCATCACGGTGTGTCTTGTAGTTACTACACCACCAGGAAGTCTGAGTGTCTCCAGGATGGCTTGGCTAAAACACTCTGCTGGCTGCACAAAAAGTGGGAATGAGTTTAAAATGAGCAGGGCAACCACCATATTTAGTACCCGTAAATTCTGTTGATTACCAAGTGCATCCTGGTGTGACTGGACACTGGGCTTGAATACAGTTCTCATTTTGACTTGGGAATGAGTGAACATGAAACAGGGTTGGCACGCAGGTAATGTCTGGTGCACAACTCAATGGAAGCTCAGGAGTGTTGTCAAGTCAGTCCCGTACAGCATCAAAGCATCCCCTGGGCGTGCTGGGAGGTCTGCGCTTGGTCTCAAAAGTGGTGTCACCAGTGATCAATCCCCTGTGTGCTATGTTGGATCTCGGGGGGGCATGTTGGTAGTCTCCCAGAGGTGCTAACCCCACGTGAACTGATAGTAGTAGTAGTAGATACGCAGGGGGAGAGGCATTGGATGGCCTCCGGACGCATGTTCCATGTCCTGTGTGTTCTCCCAGCTGTGTCCCAGCATGGGATGTCATCCCATCTTGCATCCATCATGCCAGTGTGAGTAGGGATTACCACAGGTCAGCAAAACCTGCACGGGTAGCAGGTACGGGTCAGGGTAGCCATTTCCTAACCCGTGCCAAACCCGTACCCGTGGAGTGGGTACTTGCGGGTACATCACCCAGATTTCTTGCCTCCCAATCCTCCAATTACTGTATCGTTTTTTTGAATCCACCTTTGTTGTCATGCACACCATGTCAGCCACACCACAGCCATCCACCCGTGTTCCTTGCCCTTCATGGGCCTCATCCCCGGTGTAAGTTGCACCGCAGCCGTTCACCCGTGTTCCTTTCCCCTCATGGGCTCCATCTCCAGTGTGCCATACCGGCGATACCACAAGCCGCACCACCAAACTGGCTTTATGAGCAGTCCCTTGTTTCATGTTGACAACTCTGCTTTTCCTGTCTACCTTCATTTGGTGCATACCCCACTCTTTCCGGGCCTTTTTTTTCTGACAGAATAATGAGCCTTGCGGCCCTTGCTTGACCAGCTCAGTTCTTCCATTTTGTGCAATCCTTTTTGCGTTTCATCTCTTTGCCAACCCTGTCCTGGTCTCATCCATTCCGTTTGCTGTAGCCCTTGGCCCCTTGTGTCTGGTGTCGCCCCATTTTGACTTATTCCATCTTTTCCCCCCTTCATTGCACAACTGCCGATGTCTGCCATCGCCTTGCTCATAGGTAGGATGTAGCACAGTAAAAAATGTACTTAAAGACCTCGTTTGAGTCGTTTCACCTTGTCAATCCACACCTCCTTCACATGTGTGCTGTTCCACCATAATGTCTGGCCAAGTTGTCCGAGGGTCACGCAAGCGAAAGCCCACCAAGCGTATCACAGAGAACGGTGACCCCCTCAAAAAAAGAAAAAAGAAAACAAAGTCATCGACGTCTACTGCTACTCAGTCCACTGCAGACCCTAGCTCCCCTCCCTGTGCCCAACCCCATGCCTCTGAAGATGCTGACAGAAATGATGACAGCACTGATCTTGAGCCGATTGAGGTAACACGACAACAACTTGGTGATGGTGATCAAGGACGACGATGCCGAGCTCGGTAGGTGTCACATTTGGTTTCAACATCCGCATGCAAACTTGTCAGTTCACAGATCGAGTATCAAAAGATTGGGACGCACCGGTTTATGTGTTTTTCAAGCCTACACCGACAGTAGAGTATGTTGACAACTGGAAAGCTCATGTATTTGAGTGTGCCACTCGGAAGTGCCGGGGACCAGGTTTGTTTGGAAATTCCTTGACAAGGGTGACGCAAAGTCTACGAGCAATCTGCGCTAGTGTTGTGGGGCTCCGGGAGCCAGAGCTAGCCTGAGCCGAGCCATGCAAGCCCATAATGTGGGCTTACATTTGGAGCTGAGCCCCGGCTAAAATTCAGGAGCTAATTTGCTTCGAGCCACCCGCTCGAAACAATAAACCGCGTGCGAAATGTAACTAAATTTTTCAAAGTCCCTACATAGCACCGTAGCAAGATATACAAACTACAGGGGAAGGATACAACATGCAAGGTATATGTCCAGTCAAAATACACCCTCAACACGCCAACGATGACCTTGTAATCATGGGAACATTTGCTGAGTGTCCAGATGAACATAAACTGTGCGTTCTTGTCATCAACTCAGGCGACACCGAGTAACAAAAATATGACTCACATTTGGCCGCTGGATGGCAAGGAGCAGTTAGCAGGGGGGCTATGTTTGCTGAAGGAAGGTGTTGCGGTAACGGGGTTTGACACGTCCTCATTCAATCCATGAGCCGAGCATTGCGTGAGGAGAGTGTGGAGGTAGTCGTACTGCGGCTTCTCATCGAAGCTGAGCAATTGGATATGCTTTGTAAATGTGAGGAAGGGTGCAGGTAGGCCTTGGCAAAGAGTATTGGTCGAGGCAATCTTCTTCTCGAGAACGGACACTCCATACTGCTCAACGGAATGCCCCTTGATGATGTCCTGCCAAGGTAAGTGACCACAACATAAGTAGACTATACAATAGACAAGTGATTCAAGATCCTCGCGGCATGATTGCGTCTTCCCTGAATGACTGTTGATTGAGGTTAAGGTGATGGTGCCCACGATCTTGAGTCCAGAAACCAGCGGAACGTGTCGACGGGTAGAGGGATCACGAAAGCATTGAGCCAAGCCGAAGTCAATCAGAAATACCCAGCTGTTCAGCTCCCCAATGCCTGTCATGAAGTTTGTAGGTTTGATGTCTCAATGGATGTAGCTTCATTCGTGTAGTGATTCAAGACATGAAAGCTGTAAAAAGAGCAGGTCTATGAGCTATATATCTGGAGTGCAGATCAGATGGAAAATACCATTTGGTTGGCATACGAGAACGCCAAGTTTATGTTGTGGCACTTGGTTATTGCCTCTTCTAACGTAAGGCCGAGGCGATCAAGAACCATCACGTTGTAGGGGACCTCTCTACCATACCAATGCACGGCAGGGATGCCTGGCATGTTAGCAAGGGCCTTGTAGACAGTATGCTCATGATAGAGCCTAGGAGTTCGCATTTGGATATGTTCAAGTTTGAGGGCGACGTCCTGCCCTGTTTTGATATCCTGTCCTAGGTAGACATCCCCTAGAGGGTTGAGAAAAATTGAAAGGCCTGAATCAGAATGGCTCACTGGAAGTGCCACAGCCCAGTAACTTCCCCATTCTATACCTTCCACGTATGCAAACTACCCTAGGCTGCTGCCTATTTAGATGTGTCCTGTCTGAATCCGACATGGAGATAGGAATTTTTGGGTCAACCCCAGAAGTACAAATTAAAAGAAGAAAAAAAACAGAGATTTAAGTGAGAGGGTGAAAATGGAAAACAGCGAGAAAAATGAGGGAGAAACAATGGTCAGTGCTAGTTAGAACTCAGACAGGACATTCCCACAGTTTCCCACCAATAAGAGAGCATCTATCATCGCGATTTCAGAGCTTATCGAGGTACAAGTATCGGGAATGTAATATGTATGAGTTCAAGTGTCGTAGTTCTTCATATCATCACCAAGTAGCTCATCCCTTGCCACTTCGACGTCCCCATCCAACAAAGAATTGAGCGTGATCATCAGCTGAGAGTCTTCCTCCGTCCTGGTCACTCCCAGCATCGCATCTTCCGGGGTCATCCAACCGGCCATAAAGTCTAGACGCTGCTTCTTCAGCATGAACTTCAGCATTTGCAGAGCCTCCATTAAGGCCGCGGTGATCTGATTTTGTTTCTTGGTATCGGTCTCTGAAGCTGATGAGAACATACGCTCGCATGGGACAGAAGACGCCTGAATCGGAAGGTAGTCCATGGCAATGGCAAAGAGGGTAGGGAATTCTGACTTGTGGGCCTGACGGTAGCACGAGTCATCGGTGCTAACATGATTGAGTGGGACTTACCTCCCAGTAGACCAGGATCTTGTCTGACGTCAATGGACCTGAGATGTACTTTGCAAATTCGTCGTCAACAGCCCCCATCGGTTCTGAACTATCGAGCCCAGGGTAAATAGGGTGATCTTTGAGTTTGAAGTGCATCGATGTCTTCGCGTACGATGGAAGCTTGGGACGGGCAACGGTTTGAGCGGGCTGCACAATAGACAGGTCTTGTTTGCGATACTTGTGCATCTGGGACAGATGGTTAATGCAAGAATGGGAAAAAAAAAGTCAAATACTTGCAAGGTTGAGCATGATCCATTTAGACCTCTTGATGTATTCTGAATCCCACTTGCGCTGGATCCATGAGAAGCGTATGGAAGGATTGAGGACTGCAGAGCCAATTGTGTCATGCGACTCAGCAACTATATAACCCGGAAAACGGAAACTCACCCAGGGCAATGACGTAGGCGTCAGTATCGTCCATCCACTTGTAGTACTTTCACACCCAAACCAAACTGATCTGTGTCCAATACCGTAGTTCTGGGTGTTCCTCGCCCAGTTGTTCCCATTTAGTCATGAGTAGTTCAAAACTAGCAATGGCACCACACAAGACCGGCGTTGATTCAGACGACATAGTTTGCAGGACCATGTGTGCAGCCTCGTGGTTGTAATTAGGTCAATGTGACGTGTGAAGGGTGTTTGGAGAACGTACCTCAAGGACGACTTCTATGCCCTCTAGCAGCTCCCAGTCGGTAGTGCTTAACTTCATAGACTCGATGGCCGAGTCGTTAGCAAAATACATATCTACGGCCTTAATGTCTAGAATTAGTAGTACTGACTGTTCATGAGGACATCTAACTTACCTTTCGAAGAAAATGGAAACGTTCAAGCATGAGGTAAACCGAATCCCATCGAGTCTTGACATGCTGAATGAGTTCAAGTGGCTTATTTTTGCATAACTCAGGGTCATCCTTGGTACAGAGCCGGACGATCCCCACGAATGTCTGCTTTCTGGCATCCAATGCACGTATGTAGTGGACAATATCCGCAACGCGTTTGACAGGATCGCTTTTCAGACTCCCAAGCCATGCTCGACACTCTGGCAGCTGCGATGCGATGAACTCATCATCAAGTTCAGGCCCCGTGTGATGACGAGGGTAAATAGGATCAAAATTGTCATTGTCATCACCATCCAAACTGTTACTATCCAGGTATTTCCTGCTGACTCGAGTACTTGCGGCAACAATGTGGGCGGTGCAGATGTTGATGACGTGGGGGTAGCACATGATACAATTGTTAAGATGATCAAATGCGAACTCACGCTCGGTGGCAAGCAATTTCTCCAACTCTTTCATAGCGGCCGCATTATTTGAGGCATTGTCAAGAGTGAAATGCCTGATCTACAGTGTTCAGTAAGGTTGTTGGTTTCGATACACGGTCACATACCTTTGATGTAATATGGGCGCGATCAATGAGAGACAAGATGGCCTCAGCAATGTTTGTACCCGTATGTGCACCTGTGAGGCGATGAAAGCCAATTAAAGCGGCTTTCAGAGAGAGATTATTGTTAGGAGTCCGTGCAATCCAGTGTGATGTTACGGCGAGGTATGGGGTTAAGGATGCGCTTGACCAGATATCCGCGGTGAAACTTATCCGACCACATGATTTCTTACGGTTACAGGTTAATATAACTTTGTCGTCACTCAGCACCAAGGAGATGACCTACAGCGAGTTCAGCGCACAATTCCTTGAAGGTGTGCCCCCATTCAACGGTAATTCGTTCACGTATCGTGTCACGATGCAGGATGTGTTCAAGTTGTGGTCGGAGAAGCCAACAGATATCATGAAATTCAGGGCAGTCGACCACACAAAGTGACTGGGTTCGAGAAAGATGAAGTTAAGATGGAAGTCAAGCAGGGAAACACTTACCTGGTCATCCGCGACAATGAAGCGAATGAGATATTGGATGAATATGTTATAACTGTACTCTGGAAGCACACACTCAGGCGTGTCTCCCAGGTTGGCAGGCTTGGCTTGTGTATCTAAAGACTTGTACTTCCAGTTGTGCATCTTGGCAGCGTCCATGTACAAGGCCTTATGCTTCACAAGCAAGTGTTTCCGAAGGTTACTACTACCCGTCTTCGGGCCATAAGAATGCGCATTCTCTTCACTAAGGCCCTCCTTCCTAGTGCTTCGTCAAAACCACAGCACCAGTAATACAAAATGAGATGGCTTACAAACACGCATTGCATCATCTCATCATCTCGCCATCCTCATTATAAAATTTGTCAAAAAAGTGCTCCATATTGCTGACCGGAGGCAAAGTGTTGGGGTCTAAGGTGCCAAGAGTAGTAGATTGTGGGGTAAGGAATCCTTTTGAGAGATCAAGCGTTGGCTCAACCTCGGGACTGTCGCTATCAACGTCGGGAAGCTTGAATTCTTCGTTGTTGTCATCAACAGGCTTAAGTGCAGGTTTGTAGTCGTTGATGCAATGTTAGAATGATATCGAACTCACCAGCAGACGTGTCCGAGTAGACCAACGCTGGCCAGTCAGATGAGAGGGCACCAGAGCAGCAGGAGTTGAAGAGTCTTGAGGGTCTGTGCCAGCGGGACATCATTGGCAGCTTTGGTCTTCGTAACAGTAGACTAGTGGTAGTTTCCAGAGCCATAATCTTCAAAGCTGAGTTATCGAACTCACTGGCACACGGGAATGAGTACACCGAGCCTGGCCAGTCAAAGGACCAGAGGGTACTGGGGCTGCTGGAGCTGGAGAGCCTTCCTGTGGGTCTGAGGGGACGTCTTTGACGGCCTTTGCTTTCGGAGCCTTGGGAACATGCAGGGGGGCATTGATGTCGTCGAGGGGGACAAAAGTGGGCCTCTGCTATAAGCGAACGCTCAGACCTTGCCAAAATTCTGAGAGTCATTGGACAGAGGATGGACAGAGGAACATGAGGCATGAGTGATACATAAAAAAAACCATGACACAATCAATTAAAGGGACCACCGAATTCTGCAAGTTGCACAGGGGAATGTGAGGCATGAGTGATACATAAAAAAACGCGATGTGATCAATCAAAGGGACTGCCGATATTCATTGCACGCAACGTGAGGAATTACAACAGACACTAAGACATGAGTGATACAGTACATAAAAAAACACAACACGATCAATTACAGGGACTTGTTTCACTTTGGCAAGGACTGCTGTTCCATGAGGTCTCCACCTTCACACTCCAGTGCGGCTTCCCTGCATCTCTTGGAGCCCGAACGTAAACCCCGCTTCACTGCATGTGAGAGAAGAAGCCTCTGCCTATTGGCAGGTTCAAAGGCTGGCCAAGTGTTCTCTTTATCGATGGCTTGTTTGATGGTGAGGATAGCGGGCGGAAGTGTGATTGTCGAGGGCCGACATATAAAATTCGTAGTCTGCCAGTACACTTTTGAATGCTTGATCATCAACAGCAGCCAGCTTCGAAGTTGGTTCGATTCCCCAAGCTTGATGGATCACATCCTTTATGTTGGACTTGTGAGCGTAAGTTGGCCGATCCCTATGATGAACGGAGAGTAACTCCTTCAAATTGTGCAGTAGCCCCGCGAGAGGGACATTGTCAGTAAAGTTGAGTTTGTTCAGTTCTTGGTCACCACGCATGAACATGAGTTTCATCAGTCCTCCCGTGTTTCCGTAGACCTGTGGATTGAAGACTGTGTCGACGAAGCTAGATAGGCCATCCACCCAACTGCAATGGAAATAGTGGAGAGCCATCCACAGTAAGACAAAGAAGGCAGACTCGATGTTGTGAACAAAAGTTTGGCTAATGTTGGGGTTCTTGATGAGGTCCGCCACCATGAACTGCCACGTACCCTGCAAAACAGTCATCGTTAAGAAAGTGCTGGGTGGAAGGACTGGAATAACATACCATACGGGTGGCCTGGCAAGCACTCCCTGCAGATGGATCACCCGGGTTGACCTGTTTACAAAGGTCCCAGTCGATGAGTAACCCACCATCGAAGTCAGCACTCTCTGTCAATAGGGTCTTTCAAAGTACTCTTATTTACCCCATTATCGTACCTCATTATTTCGAAAAATGTACTTGATCAGGAGATAAAAATGGGTCACATAATTGGATTTTTTGCGTTAAGGATGAGTTTTGCTCCTTTTTTACTTAATACCATTATTCCCGTTCCATGAAGGAAGTGGTCGGAGTTTTATTTTATGGAGGGTACAGATGTGCTAGTACGTATCAAACCTCGCTTTCACTTTTGTTCACGCGTTTCTTTTTCTTCCTCTTGACCGCCTTCCTCTTGACCACTGGCACCTGGTACTCATGTGGGGGAAGAACACAGCCACAGCCAAACCACCGAGCGCCAAGCCAAAGCGTACCACCAAGCAAGGCAAGAAGCTTGCGACGACACCTGGGGTAGGCGACGAAGCCTTGGAAACTGTCGAAAAAGGGTCCCGAGTACAGTGGGGCGACTCCCGCACTGACCGGCTTATCGAGTGGCTGGAGGACAACCCCGAAGACCGTCAAAGGCTATTCTCGGATTTGTCACATGACGCGAAGAAAGAGAACCACCCGTGTCGTGTTGCTAAGGGTGCGAAGTCTGTGTTTTATGCCAAGATGGCCGAGTATGTCTTTTCCATGGACGGAGATGCCAGGGTTCGTGTTGAAGTGAAGGAGGATATCAAGAAATACTCCAAGGCAGTCGAGAACCGGGTCACACAGTATGTCATCTTATCTTTTCGAGGTGGTGTAGTTGCGCTGACATCTTGCAAAGTCTGAAGCGCAGATACCGCGACTTAACACAGGAGCTCAGGAGAACGGGCGCGGGGCTAACAGTTGAAGAGATCCAGAAGGACAGCAACTTGAACAATGTCCTGGGTATGTCGCACATCTCTATCGTCTCTGCTCTGAGTCGCTGACCAGATGACACAGACAAACTTTTGGCTGATTTCCCCTACTGGGAACGCTTGCATGGATTTTGGCGCACGCTCCCAAGTTTCAACCCTCACACAGTATCGTCTGAGCCCGGTCAAGATCTTCAAGATGAGGCTATTGGGGTCTTGTTTGGAAACAAGGACGAGGCAGAAGGTGGTGCCATTACCAGCGATAGGGATGAGCCCGACGGTTTGTGGGAGAAGGACGACATATGGCTGCCTGATGGTGAGGAGGAGCACGCAGGCCGTGAAATCAACAACTCAGAGGTGCGCAACGTTCAGCGTTCTGTAGTGGAACCATTTGACTAGACACCACGTTACAGGATCCTACACCAGGTGCTACAGAAACCGAGCCCGCGCAACTAGTACGCGCCTGCAGCCCTGTTCAAGTTATCCCTATACCGTTTCCCTTGAATCACTGTCGGACACCGTCAGTTTCCAGCTCTGCCAGCCAGAGTTCGAAGAGTGGACTGGCGACAGCCAGAAAAGTATCCAACAAGCGTTCACGCATCGAAAATTTGTTGGAGGCGTCGGTCGTCGAGAACACCAAGCTGCTGGAGCTCGCGAAGGTCTCATACGATTTCAAGACTGCAAACATCGCTGCGAAGCGTCAGAAGATGGTGTTGAAGGCTGAGCAAGAGCGTGAGGCCCAGCGGTATGCTGCCGAAGAGAGGGCTCTCCTGATCCAGGAGAGGATGCAAGACAAGAAGTTCGAATGCCAGGAGCGGGTTCTGAAGTACGAACTCGAGCTGGCTCGACTCAGGGCTCAGCAGGTGCCAGGGCAGCAAGGCGCCGTCTTGCCACCTGCTCTCGGTAGCGCCGTGTTTCCTCCAGGGTCTGGCAGTTTCGGGAACACTCAAGAGGGCGTATACACAACACCAGAGAGCTTCAACAACTTTGTGTTCCCTGTGCAGCCCTCGACTGCTACCCAGAGCCCTGACTCTGATGTGTGGGGACCTATCTCGAGCCATGGATCCATACTTTAATGCGTAGTACTTTGTCGATTCTACACCGTTACGGACGTTACATATACCACTATAACTACTAAGACGCGACTTAATAGTTTACCTTCGTTCCGCCCCACTGTGCGCACTATCGAATAGCCATGTCATAAGATGGCAGCGAAAACGTTGACCTTCTGTCTCGACTCACCGACGTACCCGCTGCAGCTCGTCGTCACTATCTTCCCCCTCTGAGACATCATACTGAGCTTGCACATGCCATCTTTCAGCTTCGTAAAGGTGTTCGCGAAATGCCACGTCAAAGGCGCCTTCCTCGAGTCGGAGGATGAGGTTGTGGAGGATGATACATGACCGGACGAAGATGATGGCCCATTTATGGTGCCTTGGTGAAGAGATTTGGATTTGGAGTTCGCGTAACGCCTGGAAACGTCCTTTAAGAAGTCCGATGGCATGCTCAGAACGAATGTGAATCTAGTAGTTGTAGTCTGTATGAGCTCAATTAGACGAAAAAGCTGGGTTGACTTACCCGGGATACATGGTAGTTGTATGTCCGTTGATCGGCGGTGAGTTCCCCTCCAATCGGTTTCTTGAACGGCAAGACACACCAGGTCTCCGATGGATAAGCGGAGTCTGCCCACATCCACTCATCCGGGGCAAGAACACGTTCGTGCTCCTTAAAGATACGAGTGCTCCGGAACGACCAGGAGTCGTGAACGCTGCCGGTATGCCCCATAGAGTAGTCGACGATTCGTAAGGAGTCTGGCAGTGTGACAAGCTAGCATAAGTCAGCTTGGTCCAGAGGTCTCAAGAAAGGATAAACGCGCACTTGACAGTCAAGTGAGTACCTCTTGTTTTTGTCGAACCAGGTATCGCCATGGAGGCCGGGACGCTGGAAGAGTGGAAACTTCGTACCATCCACCATAAGATGCCCATTGCCCCACTCTGGGCAAACCTGCCTGGCCACCCAAGCCTTCGCGGTTTCCTTCTCCTCCAGGGATGGCAGGTGAACGGCTTTGTCATGCAATGAGAGCAGGGCAAGCATGACCCTGTTCGTTGATACACTAAACTGTCCCTAAGCGTTAGGAAACAGTCTAAGGTTGCGCAGGATTTGGGGGTGTGAAGCGTCGCAAGTGGTCGCGCAGGCCTCCGCGGGGCGCGAGGCGTCGTATATAGGTTTGCGGCGGTCGCAAACGCGTCGCTGTTGAAGGAATAGTGCCGCGCACAAGTGCGGCAAGGTTGGGAAGGGGGAACAGAGCTGAGCGGTCGCAAGTGGTCGGAAACGGTCACGCACGCTTCGGCGCGGCGCGAATCTTGGTATGGGTGGCCGCTCTAGTCGGGAACGCGTCGCGCTGGAGTTGTGAGCTCAAAAGTCCGAGGGGAGAAGTCTACTATTAGAAATCTGGTGTGTAAGGTTGTAAATACATGAGCTATATACTAAGGAAAGTAAGCTAGGTAATGGGGTGCATTATATAAACAGGGGAAAGTGGGAGACCGAGCGCTCAGAGAGCGCGGCAAAGTGCGCAAGTGCGCGGCAAAGTGCTCAGAGAGCGTGGCAAAGCGCGCAAGTGTGTGGGAACGCAGCGCTTAGAAAGCGCGCAAGAGCGCAGGAGAGCGCGAGAAGGCGCAAGCGAGCGCGGCCTAGAGCGTGGGAACGCGGCGCTTAGAAAGCGCGCAAGAGTGTGGGCAGAGCGTGGCAGGGCGCGGCTGAGCGCACGGGCGAGCGCAGGCAAGCGCGGCTGAGCGCGTGGGTGAGTGCAGCTGAGCGCACGGGCGAGCGCAGAAGTGTAGGGTACTGCTAGAAACTGCAAAAAGCGCGATTTCGCCAGGCAGGGAGAGTGCAGTCGTATCATCGTGCAATTGACGACGGTCCCCGGACTGACACCGGCCCAGTGCCCTATCGCCTCGGGGCTTGCAGCGTTGCCGTAGTGGCCAGCGCGGTAGAGGAAGATGGCGAGTTGGACGGGAACAGGCTTCTGGGGGTTGTTGGAGTTGTTGTTGAATATGGGGTGTTCACGGATCTTCTCAACGAGGCCGTCGAATGTGCCGGGGTCGACACGAACCTTGCGTCGGAATTGGTCGACGTTGCCCTCGCGCCAGTCTTGAAGGAGCTGGATCTGAGCGGTCTTCTTGACCTTGGGATTGTCTCGCAAAACCCTCGACGTGAGGATCTCGCGTCGGAGCTGATCGAGCTCAGCTTGCATGTTCGAATAAGAGACATCCTCTATGTCGGAGAGGGAGAGAGAGAGATGGGAGTTGTGATCCGAGAACGATGAGAACGACGAATAGCTGCTGAGGCTGGAGGTAGATGACACCTCCGAATCCGAGTCAGCGTCTGAGTCAGTTGGAGTGACGGCAAGTTCAACACCAGAGTCTTTGAGGTACCTCTGAAGGCGTGCTCGTTTGAACGAGCGGTCGACATCGTCAAGTTGATCAAGCAGCCTTCGGTGAAGGGGAATGGACGGCATAGCATATCACAGGTGACGATGAGGCGAGGCGATGGTAACGATAGCGAAGTGGTGGGGCGGAGATTGAAAAGGCGCCACCCTGCCGAAAGGATCCTGAAGCTTCAGGGAGCAAAAAATAAGGCATTAAGTGTCCAATTATCGAGTTTTTCGGGGGGGGTGGTTTCAAAGTTGACCATTATCGGTCAATTATTTATTTCATTATTTCTCACATTATCCCAAAATTGGCGCTAATTTTCAGATTAATGGACACTTAATGGATCCAATAAGGGAACGAAATAATGGTACTTTGAAAGCCCCTAATAATATGTTGTTGGGGCTGATGTCGCGATGAAGGATCTTGCACTTCTCGAAAGCATCCCTGTGAGCTAGAAAAATAGTCGATCAGCAGTCAACAGTAAAGAGGGCCATATACACACCGACCAATGCCGCGTGAACGGCACGTACTATGTCCCTACTGCATCGAAAGGTATTTAATTTTTTGCCAACATTGTCAAGAATTAATCAATGGTGACAGTGACAAGTGAATTTGTGTGTAGACTTCAGCGCCCAAGGTTCGTTAGCAAATCAGCCAGTACATGTAGAGTGGTAGGTGTCCACGCCAACGTCACTGGAGGCTGCGCAGTGAGGGATATTGGGTATCTCCGCATTATTAAGAGTCTTGTAGATGTCGCCCTCTCTCTCCATTCCATTGCAGGCGACCCTCCAAGAATCCTTGAAGAAGACGACAGAGTTCCTCTCGATATCAAAGGCAATGGAGGTACAGGTCGTGCGGCCAGGAGGAGGCATATAAAGTCGGCAAACAGGTGGTTTGATGATGAAGTTGCTGCAACCTGACTCAGGCTCGTATGTATGACGAGGGATGGTGACGACGAAGAGGTCCTGAGTAATACGGAATTGATCATCAGCAGTAACAGCCTTCAGAGTCTCTTCTGGTGTGGCTTTGCGAATGCTGTTGTCGTGTCCTCGCTCCTGTCTCCCTGCTTGGTCGTAATGGATAAAAAAGTCTAATAGTTCGGGATCTCGTCGGTAGTAGATGGGTGCAGTGACGACTGCGCCACTCTGGTCCCATCAAATAAGTCGTGCATAATCCTCAACGACAAGGATACTGAAAACATGCATACAGAACTGGCAGTCAAGTTGCAGAGCCGCATATGCAGTGATCTGTCCGGCTGTCGAGACCCCTTTCGGACCTTGGTTCATGAGTCGATTGGAACTTGAAACGGACTGTCCTCCGTCTGGGAAATTGACCAAGAAGGCGTCTTCCTCCGCTTTGCTTTTAAATTCGATCCAGATGTCGCTGACAGTGGAATTGGCTCCAATGACATTTTTGTGCGCCTTGGTCGTAAACTGTACAATCAGGTGAAAGGGGAAACTGACAGGCTGGTGGTAGCCCTGTCTGGAGAACGTGATGTGTCGCGAATATAGAGCATCTTGAGGTATGGTTGAACAATGTCAATCTGAGGGATTCTTTTCAGTACCGAAAAAGCTCTGAGAGGGATCAATTACTCACAAATACCTGTACATGAGAGCCTCAGTCCGAAGGCTGGCTAGAGCATCAAA
>JAKELH010000319.1:0-89931 GCA_021525015.1 Lactarius pseudohatsudake | reverse complement strand
TATGCCAAACCTCATTTCCCAATACCTCCAGGTGCAAATAATATCTGCGTATCACAGAAAAAAAGTATTGTGACGCATTTCGGGCCCACTTGCTGGTAGTGACAGAAAGTTGCCATCCGCCATCTCAGCAAAGTCGCGAGATTCGTGATCGGTCACTCTCGACCTTCTGTTGGCTGGAACGCGCGTGCTTTGGCTTGGTAGCGCTCGCAATACAATGTAAGTTTAGCCTGCCGTCTCAGCGTACAAGTAGAACACCCGTTGACTAACTTTGACTTTGGTGGCCGTAGCCAACGCGGACACAATTGAATCGGTTTTTGGCGACGCCTGGATCGAGGATGTATCGCCTGATTTCGTAGCTGAGATATTTTCGAGATTCCAATTCGACGCCATGGCCCTATCCCCAGCAACGGTAGTGCGAGGGCCCCCACAGACATCGTCGATATCTCCAGGCGCTACTCTGCAGGCTTCCTCATCCAGTTAAAGATGCGCCTGGATCTACATTTCCGCGGAAGCGCGGACCGCGACCGCTCCCACTGTTGCCGCCCTCGCTACCTCCGATAGACCCGCATCCCAATATGATGAGCCATACGAACTCGGTTCCCCCGCTTTCGTGTGGCCGTGGCTACGAGACGGGCTGGCTGGAACTCCCCTTACAGGGCTTTCATCCGCTTCTGGCCAAAAATGGGTGGGATATTACATTGACGAGAGGGATGGATGCGCCGCCGATGTTCTTCGAGTTGTACTTGGCGCCACCCCTGCGGAGGATGCGGGTGCCAATAAGCTGTATTTTCGTGGTGATGGGGCGGATTCTGTGGGCTTATTCACGCTCGAGGGGTCATCTGACACGCGAACTGGTGTGGTCATTGCGAGAAAGACCTATGTAGGCGCACATTGGTGGGACTGGCGTGGCGTGATAACACCGTTTGGGATGGTAGGGTGTGGGGTACCGAGACACAAAACCTCGGGTGGTGGTGGGTGTGGCCACAGGAGTGGTCCGAGAGGAGTCCAGCTCCTCCGACTGTGACACATTAGAGTAACTCGATACGACCCTGAAGTTACCCCCCCATCTCGAAATGTCACCGTGATGCCAGTGGTGATGTTAGAGTAGTACTTTAACAATCAGTTAGTTGTCTGTTTACATCCTGCTCTTTTTCGCCGGACGCTATTGGGTGTGTTCTAATCTCGACAAACCGAGGGTGTAGAAATAAAAAGCTAGTATTCAACATCCGTCGTCGAGGCGCTGCCAGTGAAGGAGGCCGAATCACTTCCAAATTAGGAATGTCGAAATTTTCAGTTGGTTCGGCCTCCGGCCGCCGAGTCCGGCGTAGCCCAGCCGCAATACGGATTCCGGTGACCTGCCGCTCTCGGGTCCTGGGTGCTCTTAGCAATGTCAGGAAGCGCTGAGCCCGGAAAGCTTATACCCACAAATCAATGTCATCATCAGCTTGATCATCAGTGAGCGCACTTTCTTAGCGAAATATCGTCGACCCTGCCATCCATGTCCCCTACTAATTTTCGCCTCATCCTCGATGCATTCGATCACTATGCCAGCCAGGTTGGCATAGACCTCACAAAGAACCCACTCGCCGACGCCCTCCGACGCTGTGACTCACCCGACGCTGTCCTCGAACTCCTTCAAGACAAAGCCCATGCATTTAAGGACTATCGAGATGGAGATCGCACACTCATAGACTGGCTTAAACCGGTAGTGCAGGTCGTCCATGGATTTTCTGGTGTTCTCGGAGAGGCCGTCAATCTGGTGAGTCCAACACGTTAATTCTTGCCGCTTGCGTTTTCACTCTTCTGCAACTAGGTACCGTTCCCACCAGCGAGTGCGGTCCTTGTCAGCGTGGAAGTTCTTCTCACGGTACGTATCCTGTTATATTCTCCACTTTCATCTTCCAATATCTGGATACATCAGGCAGCAAGTGATGTCAGCTCGAGCTACGATTCACTCGTAGACTTGTTTGAATGCCTCGGAAATTTCCTCAAACGTCTTCAAATCTATACTTCCATCCCGTTAACTCCCTTGATGACCGACATCATTGTAAAGATATTGGTTGAGCTACTCTCGGTGCTCGCACTCGCCACTAAAAGGTTCAGCAGGGTAGATTGAGTAAGTCGGTTATTGGGTCTAAGTTCCGGTAGCTCAACATGATACAGAGAAATTTGCGAAGAAGCTACTAGGAGAGAGCGAAATCGAGGCAGTGCTGCAGAAGCTGGACCGTCTGACGCAGGAAGAAGCTCGGGTTATGGCAGCGCAGACGCTAGAAGTGGTGCACTGTCTCGTGAATAATGTGAAGGTGGTGATGGACGGTGCGTAACTGATGTTCGGATGGGTATCGATCTTCCGCTGAGCTGGTATTTGAACAGACGGTAGGGCATCACTGGACGGGGTCAGGAACGTTCTTGGTATGTTATGGGTCGTCCTATGTGCACGCCGGCTGACGACTTGTACCAGTCACGATGCAAGGGATAGCGGGCGAGATAAATAAGATGAAGCGTCCGTCACCACTTTCTCTGCCCCTCTTACTCACGCTGAATTTATTTCCCAGGTGACCAGCTGCAAAAGGACGCGCGAAATTGGATCTCCCCCCCAGATCCGTCAAAGAACTACAACATAGCATGTGAAGTTTACCAAACTGGAACGGGTTTATGGTTCTTACAAGGCGGCACCTTTTCTGAGTGGAACGCCAAGGGTACCCTGTTGTGGATTCATGGCAAACGTGCGTGTCCTTCCGTATCTTCCGTGGTATGGGCCCTGATGTGTCCCTTGCTTTATAGCGGGATCGGGAAAAAGCATTCTCCTGTATGTCGTTTCTCGTCATCGCTACTTGGTGTGTTACTCAGACTCTCTACTAGCTCCGCAATCATTCGGGACATCGAGGGCCTGTGCGCAGCTGGATTGGCGTTGATGGCATACTTTTATTTCGATTTTAGGGATACTAACAAGCAACACCGCCGTGGATTACTGTCATCTCTCCTTTGCCAGCTCTGCGCCGAGTCAGATCCTTGCTATGAAATTCTGTCTCGCCTATATTCATCTCACGCCGCGGGGACACGAGAGCCTAGCGATAGTGCGCTTGCGCGATGTCTCGTGGATATGCTCCAACTGGAAGGACAGCCGACGATTTATATCATCGTGGACGCTCTCGACGAATGTCCTAACACATCTGGGATGCCGACGCCACGTGAGAAGGTGCTGGATTTTTTGGAAGATCTTATCGATTCTCAGATTCCAAATGTACACATATGCATTTCCAGTCGTCCAGAGTTCGACATCCGCAGCGTTCTTGAGCCATTGGCACAGTTCCGAATGTCGCTTCACGACGAAAGCGGGCAAAGAAAGACATCCTGGATTATGTCAGCACGGTCGTCCTCTCAGATCGGAGGATGCGTGAAGTGGAGAGGACAAGAAAAGCAGTTGGTAATTGATGCCCTCTCTGAGAGAGCGGACGGGATGTAAGTAATCCTTGTGGTGATTTTTTCGGTGTACTTACTTACATAATTGTCTAGGTTCCGGTGGGTCTTTTGCCAGCTGGAAACCCTGCGCCGTAGTTTTCCTGGGGCAATTCGTCACACTCTAGACAGTTGCCCGAAACTTTGGACGAAACATACGAGCAGATCCTGCTTAGTATTGAGAAGGAGAAACGAAACTCTGCGTACCGCCTGTTTCAATGTCTGACGGTGGCTATCCGTCCGCTTCGCGTGACGAACTCGCAGAAGTTCTTGCCCTCCGCTTTGACCCCGGACACCCCGCCGAATACCGCCCAGATTGGCGCCAGAGGATTCACACGAAGCTGTGCTTTCGGCATGTTCCAGCCCTTGTCACGGTTTCGACGTCGACGGTTCACCGGTCGTACAAATTTTCACATTTTCGGTGAAGTGAATTCTTGACCTCGGATCGGCTCGGCGACAGCCCAGACCAGAACTTTCCCGTTATCATAATCCTTCCCCATCTTGCGCATACACTCCTCGCTCGGGCCTGCCTCGGCGTCTTACTACAACTAGATGACGCGTCGACAAGGACAGCATCAAGAATTCTTCCGCTCGTTGTCTATGCCGCCCGGTACTGGGTTGACCATAACAAGTTCGGGAATGTATCGTCTACCATCCCGGATGAAATGGATCGTCTTTTTGACCGTGACAAGTCCCACTTTTGCCACGTGGGTCTGGCTGTATGATATAGAGATTATCCTTGGGGGGGCCACGTATCCAACGACCCGCCCTACTGATCCAGAAGCGACCCCCTCTATACTACGCAGCTCTCTGTGTGGCTTTCGTAGCCTTGTAGAGCCGCTACTCGGTACTCAGTCCGGAAGATGTCAATTCCAGTGGTGGCTACTACGGAATCCCTTGCACGCTGCGCTCTCCAGGGGAGACCTCGACATCGTCCTTTACTCCTACAGCACGGTGCAGATCCCATATCCTAGACGAGACGGGTGCAAGTCCGTTACGCAGGGCACACGGAGTGGGCGCGGCGACATTGTGCAGTTTACTGCTCGAGCACCACGCGGATGTCAACCTACGCGAACGAGGATCGTGAGACCCCACTTTGGCTCGCGTCGTGGGAGGGAAGAGACTCGATGTTGCCGATTATTTCTACAGAATAACGCAGATGCTGAGCTCTGTGATAACCAGGGCCGGACTGCGATGATGTCGCGTCGGAAACACGGGCATCTGGAAATCGTACGATTGCTGCTCGATAGTGGCGCGAAGGTGGACACGCGAGACAAACGACGGCGAGACCCCTCTGAAGACGGCTTCGCGGAGCGGATATCCGGATGTCGTGCGATTAACTCCTCGACCATGCTGCGGATGCGAATTCCCGGGATACAACGGCTGGACCCCATTGCACGCAGCAATCCGACGGCGGGTATCTCGAAATCGTTCAGCAGCTCCTCGACCATGGGGCAGATGTTACTATCCGCGACTGCGAAGGCGAGACTCCCTTCCACAGGACCTTGAAGGACAACCAACTCGACATCGTCCGCTTATTTCTCGCGCATGGCACGGAAATCCATATTCTGAATGGGATGCACAAGACACCCTGGCTGTTGCGTCGGGCGATGGTCAGGTCAAAACTTCGCGGCTGTCTAATCCGAACAAGGTGCGGGGTGTTGAGATTGAGTGAGTGACGCGGGGCTGGACTTCGTTTGCATTTCGCATCAAGACACGGACATCTCGACGCCGTGCGACTGTTACTGACCACGGGGCGGACGTAGATTCGCAGGATGCTGATCTTCAGACTCCGCTGCATCTTGCGTCGGTGCATGGGCATCTCAGCGTTGCGGAATTGCTAGTCGAACGCGGCGCAGACGTCAACAAGCCAGCTGAAAATCAAGAAACGCCACTGGACCTCGCTTCAGCTAACGGAAGGCTCGAGGTCGCACGCTTCCTCATCAAATGCGGCTCAAATGTGAACTCCAGAGATAGCGAGCAGCGGACACCATTACACGCGGCGGCACGAGAGGGGCATCTCGACATCGTGAAGCTCTTACTGGAGTCTGGGGCAGACATCAACGTGCAGAACGCCAACGACGAATCGCCGTTAGATCTGGCATTTGTCAACGAGAAGCACGAGGGGTCGCGATCTTTCTGGCCGAGCGTATGGGGTCAGACTTGCCAAAACGGTCCCTCAAAGCAAGCCTCCAGAAGTCGTTCACCCTCTACCGGAAACTGAAAGCGTCGACCGTATCCCGGACGAAATGACGCCTCATACCGCGTCAGAAAGCGGACGCATTGAGATCTTGCGAAAGTTACTTGATCGTGGAGTCGACGTCGACACTCGGAACGAGGACCACGACACGCCATTAGATGTGGCATCAAGAGGAGGAAGATTGGAGGTCGTACGCCTACTGGTCGACCGTGGCGCAGATGTGAATAGTCGTGACAAGGAGGGCTGGACTCCATTACACGAGGCATCTTGGGAAGGACACCTCGATATCGCACGGTTGTTACTCGATCACGGCGCCGACGTGGACGCGACAGATCAGGATCGCTGGACTCCGCTGCACATGGCGGCCACAAACGGGTATCTCGAGATTGCGCAGCTGCTGGTTAAGCGAGGCGCCAACGTAAATGCGACCAATGAAGACGGCAGGACACCATCCCGAGAAGCAATTGCGAGTGGGAACCGTGATCTCGTGCAATTACTGTCAAATCACAGCGTGCGTGGGATATAGTGCTTCGGCGAACGCAATGTATATTACAAATGCAGTGTTTACCAGAATCGTGCTTTAAAACAAGAATGTTGCCATTGTAGATTTGTTAGTGTCCGTAAGTTATAATAAAGTCTTTAGTATGCTTACTTCCGCGTACTGAGGGACTTGTTAGGAACAACAGTTTTTTTGTGTTGTAAAAACGCCAAATTATTGATGTACAACATGTGCTATCTCATGTAGAAGTCATAATAGTCAAACAGCGCTATCGACGACCAGGGCCCCCACGCCGCTAAGAGAGAATGATGGGGTCTGGGTCCGGCCGTGTACAGAACAAGCGCGCCGGGCCGGGGCTGCTCGACTTTTCGGAATCCGACTCGGGTGGCCTTCGCAATACTGTAGTATCAACGCAACGTCAATAATGTACGAATCGAAACTTAGGTAAATAAACTGAACATATAGTACTAGGGTGGCCCCTTGTTCTGCAACGGACTACGTTTCACGAGTACTATGATGCGACAATAACCCTGCGACCCTACTATATCCCGGTGTCAAGCCCGGTGTGGCCCTGAGCCTTATGTTCTAATCCCTGTCACGCTTCGCCAGCACCTTGTCCTGACAAAAACTCTGCAATCACGGGGTGTCCGAGTGCGATTGCCGTCTGTCTTGGAGTCCGCCCATCGCCGTTCCGTACATTCGCGTTTGCGCCACGTTCTAGCAAGAGCTTGGCGACCTCGAGGTGCCCGGTGCGGGCCGCGAGATGCAGCGCAGTTCCGTGATCCCTTCTTTTTGCATTTACATCGGCACCGTGGTCAAGTAATAACCGCGCGACCCCCAGATGCCCATATCGTGACGCTAAATGCAGCGGGGTCCGGCCGTCCCTGTCCCGGGCGTTATATCCGCCCCGTGCCCGATCAGCAATGTTGCCGCCTCGAGTTTCCCACGCCTCGAGGCCACCGCCAATGGGGTCTGGCGAATAGTGTTCCTTTCGTTGACGTCCGAACCACAATCGAGCAATGACCGCATGTTGTCGAGCTGTCCACTTTCTGACGCAGTGCACAACGGGTTTTTGTCATCGTCAGAGAATTTTGCTTCGTTCTGTAGCGGCTGCGCAACATTTAGACCTGTACTTTGTGGTTTCGGAGGTGACGGGGTTGGATTCGCCATGCCATCCAGAGACACCGCATCTCTGACGCATCCGGATAGAAAGTTTACGATCTCGAGTTTCTTGTTGTTGGATGCCAGATCTAAAGGCGTCTTGTCGTGGTTGTTACGTATGTTGACATCCGCGCCACGTCGAAGTAGGAGCTTTACAACGTCAAGATGGCCGTTGTTTGCCGCTGAATGAAAAGGGGTCCAGCCTTTGTTGTCGCAGGAGTTTAGGTCTGCGCCACTGTCAATTAAGAACTGAACGACCCCCAGATGTCCGCAGTGCGATGCTGTCTTTAGCGGCGTCCAGTTGTTGTTATTTCGGGAGTTCACTTCAGCACCCCGCCGGACTAATAACTGTGAAATCTCGATATTCCCCTTCGCTGATGCGAAGTGCAACGGGGAGTGCAGTTTGTCGTTTTTCTTGTTAACATCTCCACCATGTTGAATAAGCAGTTCTACAATCTTGACATGCCCTTCATACGATGCTGAATGCAAAGGAGTCCAGTCCCTATTGTCACAAGGATTCACGTCCGCGCCACTGGCAACTAAGAGCCGAACTACCTCCAGATGTCCAATGTGCGATGCCGATTTCAGTGGTGTCCAGCCGTTGTTGCTCCGGAGGTTCACATCCGCGCCCAGCTGAATTAGTAGTCGTAAAATCTCGAGTTTTCCATTCGCTGATGCCAAGTACAACGCGGACTGTTGCTTGTCGTTCTTCTTGTTAACATCTGCGCCATGTCGAATGAGTAGATCTGTGATCTCCATATACCCCTCTCTTGACGCTGAATGTAAAGGAGTCCAGCCATTGCGGTCACAGGAGTTGACATCTGCGCCACTGTCAATTAAAAACCGAGTGACATTCAGATGTCCCTGATGCGCCGCCGCCTTCAGTGGTGTCGAGTCGTCGTTGGTCCGGGAGTTCACATCGGCGCCGTGCTGAACTAGTAGTTGTACAATGTCGAATTTCCCGTTTGCTGATGGCAAGTACAATGGGGACTGTTGGTTGTTGTTTTTCTTATTGACGTCTGCGCCATGTTGAATGAGCAGTTCTCCGATCTTGACATGCCCCTGTCGTGACGCCGAGTGCAAAGGAGTCCAGGCCTTCGTCGTCACAAGTGTATACAGTCGCGCCATTGTCAATCAAGAACCGAACAACTTCCAGATGGCCGTTTTGTGATGCCGACTTCAGAGGTGTACAGGCTCTGTTGTTTAGGGAGTTTACATCGCCCCCTCGCTGGTGTAATAGCTGTAATACCTCCATTTCTCCCCTGGCGGAAGCCAGTCCCAGTGGAGTCTGACAGGAGCTGCTCGGTATGTTGACATCTGCATTATGCTCCAGTAGGAACCGCACAATATCAACCCGACCACTTTGAGATGCTCGGTGCAGCGGAGCCGTGCCGTCATTGTACAGGATATTCACGTTGGCGCCTCGCTGAAGAAGCAACAACGCAATGTCGATATCTTCCTTGATGATGGCGGCCAACAACGGACTCTCGTAATACCCTCCCCGGGCGTCCACATCCCTTGGGTAAGTAGCGATCAGGTGTTCTATAAGGTCGCGGAAACCACAAAGGACAGCATAATATAATGGCGCTGCCTGGGGTGGTCCTGGGTGTATCGTAGGCGTGTCTCCTCTCCAGGGGTCGTCTATGTCGAATAACCAGACCCAAGCGGAGAAGTGTGGCTTGTCTGGACTAAAAAGTTGTTCCATGGCGACTTGGATAGTTGACGATACATTCTCAAACTGGCCATGACCAACCCAGTGTCTGGCAGCATAACTGGAGAGCGGAAAGCTCTTAATGCTTTCTTTGCTGACGTGCGTGTCAAGCTGGAGCAAGACACTGAGGGAAGCTTGGGCGAGGATGGTATGCGCCAAGTGGGGAACGATGTGATAGCCGGAAAGATCCTCCCTCGCGGTGGCAAGGCGATCTGAGGTGAGGAATTCTTTTACCGAAAAGTGAGAGAATTGGACAACCTGAGAACCGTCCACGTCGACGATGCTGATGAGATTGGAACACACAGAGAGCACAGCTTCCTCTGGATCGCCTAGCCGCCAATCGGAGTTAAACTTGGGAAGCGCTCCTGTATCGAACCGAACGGCCAAAATATCTGCGAGCTCCTCGACGCAAAGTGGTCTGATTGATACAGCAAGGCATTGGAAGAGTCGCTGCGCGTACTGTCGCATCTCTTCATCAATCTCCAGTAACGCATGTTCGTATGTTTCGTCCAAAGTCTTCGGCATATTATCCAAAGCGCTTCGGATATGCGCAGGAAGGGTTCGACGAAGGATCTCCAACTGACAGAAAATCCATCTAAACCTGCAGGTGGCATTTATAAGGCAATTGTTTCGAGAAACCACGAAGGCGGTCACTTACATCCCATCTGCTTTATCCGAGAGCGTATCAATCACCGACTGCCTATCCTCTTCTCTCCATCTTCGCATCTTGCGATCAGTGCGCACGACCGTGTTGATGTATGAGGAAATATCCGCCTTTTGTCCGACTTCGTCGTGAAGGGACATACAGAACGGCTCCAAGGGTTCAAGAGTGTTTCGAATGTCGATCTCTGCGCGACTAGAGACACATATATGTACATTCGGAATATTTAACTTGACAAGATCCTCCAGGAACTCGAGCACCTGTTCACGCGCGGTCGGCATCCCGGAGAGGTTGGGGCATTCGTCGAGAGCATCAATAATGATGTACATTGCCGGCTGTCCTGGCACTTTGAGCATTTCCACAAGACATTGCGAGAGTGCGTCCTCTGAGGGTTCTCGTGTGCCTCCAGCATGATCCGAATATAAACGGGACAAAATTTGATAGCAGTGATCAGACTCAGCGCTGAGCTGAAAAACAAGAGAGGAGAGTAGACCGCGCCGGTGTCGCTTCTCGGACTCCCGAAAATCGAAATAAAAATAGGCCATCGACGCCAATCCCACCTTGCACCTGCTGTCGACCTCTCGTATTATCGAGGAACTAGTAGAGAGCGTGAATGATTGTAAATGAAAGTGGGAAGATACGACCTACAGCAAAATACTCTTTCCAGAACCCGCTACATGACGCGGAAGGAATGAGGGTCGTCGTAAGGCTAATGTTGAAAACGCACGTTTTCCATATATCCACAGAAGGGAACCCTTTGCGTTCCACTCAGCAAAGGTGCTTTCTCGGAAGAACCATGTGGCGGTTCCGTCTCGGTGTACTTGGCACCCAATGTTGTAGTTTTTCGACGGATCTGGAGGGCAGAGCCAACTTTTGGAGTCCTTTTGCAACTGATCGCCTACAACTCGTGTAAGCGCCATCGGTCAATAACGGGAGCATCGATCGACAACGAACGTCTCATCTTGTTTATATCACTCGCCATTTGTTGCATCGCGTCTACATCGTGGTCAGCTCGTGCAACACCGATTCTCGAACGTAGTAAAGGCATACCCAGAGCCTTCCGGATGCTGTCCGTCGACGCTTTACCATCTACCAAGACGATATATCAGTTGCACGTCGTTGGTCAAACAAGCAAACATTGCGTACCATTCATGACTATTTTCACATTATTCATAAGTCCCTGGACCACTTCCAGGGTTTGCGCGACGGTCATCCGGCCCTCCTCTTGAGTAAGACGGTCAAGCCTCTGTAGCACCGCCTCAATTTCGCTCTCTCCCAATAGCTTCTTTGCGAATTTCTCTATTCCATCATGATGAACTATCGTGTATTGAAGACGATGATCCACCTACTGAATCTGCCTTGTTTAATTTGCTTGGTAGCGAGGGCAAACACAGAGAGCAATTCGGCCATTATCGTTACGATTATATCCATCATCGGAGGGGTCAACGAGATATCGGTATAGATCCGAAGGCGTTTGAGGAAGTTGCCGATACATTCAAATAAGTCAACAAGTGCATCGTAGCTCGAGCTGACACCGTTGGCTGCCTGGGTCCGGTATGCGGATTAGGAAATATGTAGGAGAATGTCAAGAGATACGCACCGTGATTAGAACATCCACGCCAACAAAGAGTGCCTTGGCTGGTTGGAACGGCACCTGGCAACCGAACGGTGAAAGGTCAACAGGATGAGCCAGCCGCATTTGGCCCATTAAACTTACGGCTTCGCCAAGAAGTCCAGAAAGCGTATGGACGACCTGCACCACGGGCTAAGCCACTTAATCAACTTGCGATTTCCATCCCGATAGACTTTGAATACGTTCGCCTTGTCTTCGAGTAGCTTAAGGACATCATCGGGAGAATCGCTGCCCGAAGCTCGTCGGCGAATGGATGCTTGTCTAGTTCTACGCCAATCTGTTCGCGGTAGTCGGTGAGAGCTTTATCGAGAATCGCCTTGAAACGATGTAATCAGGCATTTTATAGACGATTCCTCGAAGAGACACGCCGCGCTAAGTTGGGTAGTGATCGCGCGAGCTGGTCGGTGGAAAGGTCCGCAGCAGGCACTAGCGCCGGCGAGCCTGAGGGCGACCTCGTGCGAATGTAGTTTCAGTATTTCTCATGACATGTTCACATAAAAACCTTTGCTTGACTTCCCCAATCAAGTTGTACTAAACTGAAAGCAGAGGGCGATCTTAGTGGTGGCCCAGTAGCGAGAATACTTCGAAAGAGTTTACCTGAGCGCATGTACTACGTCTGACCTTTACAAATCCCCAGGGCCTGGCTGGTTCGAGAAACTTCTTGACCAGCGGAGGATATGGGTAAGCCAGCCGTGTTGATACTGCGCTCTGCATTCGCTTGAGTGTAACAACAACTCCGTCGAGTGAACACGCAAAGTAAACAGAGTGGGGATGTGAGGATATAGGATTTTTGCTATAGAAGTAATTATGAGCATGAACCCATGAGATATGACAAACTTTTTCATCCGCTCCAGATCCACTCCCTCCCTTCCCCCAATAAAAATGCAAAACCCCACTCTACTCCTCAATCTTCGCCAAAATGTCCGCGTCCTTAAACAGGAGTACTCCTAAAAACAACGCACACATATTTAGCCACCACGCATTCCAGGAGGAAGGAAAAAGGACGCTACGTTTTCTTCCGACTTGATCGAGTTGCCGCCCCAGCCAGGCAGCAGCACCCGATCGCCCGCCTTGACCGGACGTGGGCACGACCCTGCCGTCCTTATTTCGGCGCGCCGGGGCCGCGACGGCGATCACGGTCGCTTCTGGGAGGGGGTTGGACGTCGCCGACGACGGGAGGAAGAGTCCCGTTGCCGTTTTCTAATACGCCCCCAAAAATTTCAGAACGTCAGACAGGAGGAAGGGGAGGGGGGGGATACGCACGGTTTCTGCTTTGAAGCGCTCAGACGAGGACGCGGTCCAGGAGGGGCACGAGGGCCTTGATAGACTTGAACGTAGCCTGTGCAGCAGCCTTTTGCGACACCGCGTATAACAGCACGTCATCATCCCATATCCTCACTCGCCTAGATCGGGCAATCACAAGAAAATAAACGCACCCATTTTGTGTTACTGTAAGAAGAGCAAAGAGGGAGAGAAAGAAAGGGGTAGTGACAACGAACGCAAGCAAACGCGTGTAGATGAATAAGAAAGGTCGCCAACTTGACGCGATTTTCTGCCACCGAAGCCGTGTTTGTCCGGCACCAACAATGTCACGTGAATTCACGTGCTGTTGCGCTTAAAGCAACAGAAAACAGAAGAATACCTCACTCCACACTCGGACATTCATAATAAAGACAACTCGAAAGCAAAACAGACACATGGATACACTGCAGGGCAGGACAGACAAAAACGGAGACTTGTAACCGACGGATACAGCGCTACAACGAATAGTAGACGGACGGACGGACGGACAGATTGCACGAGAAAAGGAAAAAAAACCCCGAAAGCGGGAAAAGAGTGATAACGTACGATCGTGAATGCCATCGCTCATCAAACAATTTCATCACAATAAAGAAGAAGGAGAAGAAGGATAGCACGACGGAAACAAAGTACAGTATTAGTGGAGCTCTCCAAACGCAATCATGAGACTAACAATCGTGTTTGTACGCAGCAAGAAAAAAATAAAAAGAATATAGCCCTCGACAAGAAAATAAGCAGTGGAAACGTTCGTCCAAATGTCGCGGAGCTCTTAAATTACACCCTCCCTCATTCCTGCAGTCCAACAATCCCAGTGCGCCCACTAGGGAAGCTCATCCGCCTCGCGCGCTCCGCCATCACCACCCATGGCCGGGGCCATGCCCCTGCGCATGATTGGGGCCCTGGCCAGCAAGCCCTCGCCGCTGCAACAACGGCACGTCCGGCTTGCCGAGCGTCCCGACGCCGACGCCGAATTCATCACGCGCACCAGAGAGCATGCTCGCCGTCGCCATCCGCTTCGCGTACTCCGGCCCAAGGGTCTGCGACGGCAGAGCGCTTGAACGTCGGACGCGTGGGGTCTTCGACGGCGAGCGATCCTCCAAGACCGGGTGCAGGAGAAGCGCTCGTGCTACCACGGTCGTCCGTGGTGAAAGCCACTTGCGCTCCTGTCGCTGCCACTGCCACTGCCACTTCCCACGGGGCTCGCGCTCGAACCCTTTTCGATTGCGGGTGGCAGAACCGCCGAGACCGGCGCGGAGGAAGCATCGGTCGGGTGAGGCCCAGTCGATGTAGTGGTGCCACGCCGACGTGGTGCAAGGTGAAGGGTGAGTGGCGCACGATGCGCGAGCACCGCTTGTTCATAGCTCCGTAGATCGTCCGTGTGGTTGTGCCCGCGCGTGTATGCGGCATGCCCCCCATATTGCTGCACGACTTGGTGCTGCGGTTGCGACTGTTGATTACCATTCAGGCCCACGCATCGGATCGCCCCAGCCAGCTGTTGTGGCAGAGGGTGTCTTGACGCTTGGTAAGCTCGCAACGCGCGAGAGCCCACGCTCACGGTTTGGGGCTTCCCCCCGGATGGTGCTCGTGTGCAAGGGGCTGACCACTGAGCGGAGTCCTCATGTACTGTTTCCACATCTCCTTGAGTTCCTTTAGGCTTGCCGGAGTTGTGGCGGATGAATTTCCCGTCTCTCCTTGCTGCTGCTGCTGCTGATGACGGGCGCCTTTGCCTCCGTTGGCGGGAGGTGCATCACAGGGGTTGGCACGGGGGGTCGGTCCGTCTCCCCATGATGGGTTATGGGAATTGCCGCTCCCGTGATTAATAGTGTTGTCGAAGAAGGGCGCACCGTCACTTAGGCCGGGCGAGTACGTCGGGATCGTCAAGGGACATCAGTCCAATGCAGAGGAAAAAACCTTCACGATCCTGGACGGCACCATCAGCCGTCTGAGGTCGCGAATAAGACGACTGAGGGTAATCCGGAGGTAACGGGAGATGGACGCTCGAAGAGGTGGCCGAGGAGGGTTGGCTGCGGCTGGTCGTGCTGCCCGTATCGCTCGTACTCGATTCGCAACGTTGATGGCTTTGGTGTGTCGAGGTTATACGCGAGTGGCTGGTCGTATCCGTTCGTCGCATAGCCCGAGATGTCATTCGAATACGACTCGGGCTTTGTGCTCGCGAGGTCAATCGGCGAGCGGGGAACGGGAAGGCGGTAAAGTGAAGCGCACCTTATTGTCGACGTTGTAACCATAGTCGATACCATTCGGCGAAGGTGGGAGAGGGTAATCCAAAGGATCGCCGCGGACGTTGTACGACTGGGCATACCGTGCGGTGCCCTGGTCATGCGGGGTTGCGTGTCCTGGTATATAGCTGGAAGGGGTAGGAGGCGATCCTGAGGGATCACGCCTGTACGGGAAAGAAGGTCCCCTGAGCGCGATAACGGGCAGTGTATTCATAAGCATTATCATGCAGGCGCCGAGGCTGATAAAGGCGGCGGGAATGAGAATTGATGATTAGCGTAGATAGCATTAGGTGGGTGGTTTGGGAGATGTTGGCAGTGGGGTTGAGGGCCAGCGCCGTTGCCACCAAGGAGGAAGGGATCTGAGAGATATGGATTAGGACGGAGGGGAGGGAGGGATGGCAAGCCGACGCTGGAAGAGTCGGTAGGAGGACGGGATGGATGGCCAGGACCAAGGGGAGCGGTCTGGCGATGGAATTTAACATAAGTGCATCTGGCCTTTCGGTGCACGCATTTAGCTGGAAATTAAGGGAGAAAGATCATGACCGTGTGAGCGTGGGAAGAAGCACGATGAGATAAATTACTGACAACATGGATTGGCACCGTCACAAGGCAGACTGTACTGGACGCATTGGTCGCATGCCTGCTTCGAAGTGGTTGCCCTGCTCGCGGAAGCCGAACCCTTTCGACGAGAAGGGGCTGAGGAGAGGAGCGGTTTCTCGTTGGGATGACATTTATTCACATGCCGGGAGAGAAGGTCGCTAACGGCAGAAGTGAGTGGAGCTGAACAGGGACGAGGGGATAAAAGAGAGAGAAAAAAAAGGGAAAAGAGGAATAAAAAAGGGATAGACAAACCTTCTAGCGAACTGATCTCCACAATGCTGACACTTGTATGGACGATCACCGGTATCTGGAGAGAGAAAGGAGCGATTGAGACGGGTAATGGAGAGACTGAGGAGCGAGGTGGAACCCCGGAGAGGAGAGGAAATGCTTACGGGAGCGCATATGTCTAGCTACATGCTGAGGACGAGTGAAGGTAGCATTGCAAACGGGACATTTGTGGTCACCAGCCATGGTTGTTGCGAGTCGAGTGGACAAGAGTCGTTCGGAGTAGTCAAGTAGGTGTGTGTTCAGTTTGTCGCAGCGGAAATAAAATAATAAACGCAAAATGAGTGTGCACGCATACACACACACATACACATAACACGGGACAAGCTGCAGGGACAGGTCATTCGCGATGACTACCCTCCCTTTCCCCCCCATACGCTCTCGTGAGAATACTGACGTCATCTCCCTTTCCCTCCTTCAGACCCAATCGTCCCTCCTCCTCGTTCACGATCGTATCTCTCTCCATCTTGCCTTGTCCGCCTCCAGTCAGAGTCTATTGCCCTCTCATCAATTCTATATATTTTCTTTTTGTTATTTTATTTTTGCTGTTCGTTTAAACCTTCGCTTCATTGGGCGTTAATTGTATACGTCATCGCCTTGAGATCGTGGCGGAGATCAGTCCACTGGCAATGACGTCAGTTGTAATCTTTATCCTCCTGATGTGATGCTACTCACCTTGGAGCATCAACTGGGGTGAAGACCTCTGCGCGTTGTCTGCTCGAAAAAAAGTCAGTTGGAGCGTTCCTTTTTTCTTATGGCAGCCCATGACAGAGGACGAAGGAACAATGCATCGATCGAGAAAGAACCAACCCCCGTCGCTCCCCATCATCTTCTGCTCCACAACACGAGGCAGATGATATTTCCGGAAGCGGCTTAGTCCCCTCAAATAATATATCCTCCACAGTCCGGAAACGAATGAGCGAATTTGTACGTACGGCGTCGTGTTGTCCACTCCGATGTACTTCATGTCCACCGGGATGTAGTGCTTGTTTGGCAGCACGTACCGCACCGTCTCGACTCCCTCGTTCTCTGCCAACACCCGTTGTGCCATCTTGTACAGTGTCGCCTGACCAGTGCCGTCAATCGGCCACCATAACCAATCAACGTAACTGTCAGTTTCATCGATCGGCAATTCCGCGTTGCCACGCACCTGCACGCTTGCGCTCTCGTCCTGTGCGAACACGTCCAACGTTATCTCACGCGATCGCACCCCAACCTTGGCGTCCTCCCACGGGTGAACCCCACCGTTTAGGTTCCCCACCCCAAATACGAGCAGTTTGTCGTCGCTCGGCAGCTCGACGTTCACCTGCCCGTACGTGTACCGCAGGTCGACGGACGTGCTGAAGATCCGGTCGTTCACCTCTGGCAACGTCGTGTACTCGTCCCGCACAAAATTCTCGAACGCCGAGCCCGTCGATTTGAGCACTGCACGATCTGATGAGAAAACGAATTTGAAGCGTGGGATCAACGGCGCACCAAGGAGATCTCGCAGCCCACCGGCCACCCGCGCCACTGCGCCACCTCCGTCACCCTTCCGCGCTACCTCGACCTCGACGAAGCGTTTCTCTGCCCCGTCGCGCCAGAATGCGTGCGCGTGTCCCGCTTCGGAACCGGGAGCAGAACTAGAGCTGTCGTTGATGCGCGCCCAGCGCAACTGCTCGACGGTCACGAACGTCGCGCTGACGTGAGCGTAGCGCGCGAGCAGGTGCGAGCCGAGGTGGAGCGCGAACCGTGCGGGGTCCAGCACGTACGGGGATACCTTTGCCAAGTCTGCGTGGGGGGGTTGCGGTTGAATCAGCCCTTCGAACGTTTTTTTCTCATGGATACTGGGACACACAGTTCGTGATGTTTTTCACTGTAACGTTTCGTATGGGTCGCTGAAGTCTATGAACAAAGGAGGAGTGCTACGCACTCGAGTCTGTCGCTACGACGACGGCATTGTTTGCTTGTGTGTAGCTGTATGTGGTCCGCGATGGAAAGATCAACTCAGGAATCGAGCTGCTACTGTTGGCGACGGGCGCACCTCGTCTCGATCGCCCCCTCGAGCAGCACGGTGACGTTGTACTCGACCACGTTGTGCACCTTGCTCTCTGGGTCTCGCACCACGCGGAACACCCGTACCTTGTCCTTCCCATACCGCGCCGTCGCGAGCACACCTGGTTCGGCGGTCGACCCTGCCATACTGTATCGTATCTGTACGAAGTTCGGGGAGTAAAGAATTTTCCTCGTGGGAGGAAGTGGAGACGTCGAAGATGTATGACTCACTCGGAGATTATCTCTCTGTCCTCTGTATTTGCTTTTCCGCGGGTAGACAGGGGAAAAGTGTGTGGGAATATATCACGGCAACCCCCGAAACCGTTCCCACCCGAAATTTCGTGCGTCTCGTCATCAACCCCACCGCGAACGACGACCGCGAGCGTCCCCTCTTTTTTTCCCCCCATCTCGAAAAAGGAAAGCTTTTAAAAAGCAAAGCAAGAAAGTATGCGCCACACAGCACTGCGAAGCGTACGTGCGCTCCGCACGACCGCACCACGCCGCCTCGCCTCGTCGTCATCATCTCCAGCAGGCGACAACGCAGCCGCAGCCGCACAAAAAAAAGCACAGGATGCGCTCGGCGCAGCCTCCGCCGCGGCCGTACGCGCGGGTGAGTTCGCGCGCAGCGCGCTGGGCCCTCTCGGCGCGCGTCTCTCGGGGCTTCTCGGCTGTACGTGCTGTTGTCCCTTTCTTTCTTTCCTTCTGCGTGAAGGCTTACACGTGCGGTGCAGCGTACCAGCAGCCAGTCCGGTATAATTTGTCCGTGGCGCGGGAGGTGCTCAAGCACGTTTACACGGCGGAGCGGCTGCAGCCGCCCACGTCGCTCGGCGCGGTGTTTGGGACGTATGGGACGCTGTGGGGGCGCGCGCGCTCGGTCGCGTATTGGCGCCAGGTTGTCGCGAGCGGCGAGTGGGCGCGTTTGGGCGTGTATGCCGTCGAGGCATATGGGATCTTCAAGGTAAGCAGCAGCGCCTGTTTATTGTACCCTTGTTAATGGTCCTTGCGTTTTTTTTTAGATTGGGGAGATTGTTGGGCGTAGGTCGCTTGTTGGGTATAACGTGCAGTAGGTTCGCGCACGTAGTGTTGGTACCCATGCCGCTGCTGCTGCTGCCGCAGGTCATCTCACCACGAACAACGGCATAACAATAGAATTAATCCTTCTTTTCTCGTATAGGACTTGCATCGAAAATGTGAAACTCTGCCATCTTGTGAGAATTATCTTTGTTCTTGTCTGCCTCAAGTCCTACCGCAGTGCCAGTGATTACCCCCACCGCAACGTGCTCTCACGCTTCGGGCTACGCCAGTGAAATATAATGATGTGCCCGCACCAGCCGATAACAATATGAAGCGTGTCATCCGTCGTCATGGTCCGCGGTAGAATTGTCACTCTACCAGATATCACAAGTTCTGCCTATGCCGTCTCCCACCATAGTTTCCCCAGTTGTATCCGCGCGCGAATTGCGAGGGGAAGATCCCGGCCATTTGCGAATACGAGCCGAGGGCGAAGAGGGCAAGGTCTTCGTAAGTGGGACGGTCAGCCCCAGGAGGGGGTATCGTTATCGTAGCCCGGCGCAGGCCTTGAAGCTCGAAGCGTGAAGTTTGAAAGCTTGAAGCTATTAGGCGCCCTCCGCGTTACTGTAGCGACAAGTCCCACAGAATACGTTTGGCTATCCGCGGTACAACACGTGCTCGTTGCAGGCGCGGAAATATCGGTCGACTTTGACCGAACGTTCGTGGCTGTTCCCGAAGGTCCCACGCCTAGAGAGCAGCCTGAGATCGGTGAGTGGGCTACGAAGGAATCACGACTGCCGTCTCTCCAAACCCAGCACACTAGAAGGGCGACGCGCCTTCATGGGCGGGAGAGAAGAAGCCAAAGTACGAATTCTCCACGGACGCGCACCCGCGATTCGCGGAGGCGGCTTTGAGCGCGCTCGTCCTACATGCCGTCGGGGCTAGAATTCGATAACTCGATAATAAGGAAGTGACAAAGTGACGTGGAACACCGACAGTAGTGAGCTGATTCGACGGGGTAAACCAGGCTGGCGCCTTTGCTGCTGTGGCCAGCTGCGAGACTTCCCGGGACGAGAGCGGCCATTGGACGACAAAGGAAGAGTGTCGCGCGCTTGGCTTACTCGACAGTGGCATGGACGATGTTCACATGCGCGATAACGATGACTGAGCTGCATCAGAGAATTCGGCCCATCACTTTATGGGCGTATCGAAGTCGAGGAAAAAGCCCAAATACACAATGTGGCGCGACCTTTGACAGATGGACGACACAACACCAAGACTCGGTGTTTTTTTAGAAAGCTTGGAAGTCGCCCGCGTCTTGACGGGACGGAGCACGACGCTGGCACGAATCCTCGGGCTGTGCTAATTTTACACAGGATCAAAGAGAAACCATTAGCCTTGACGGGGAAACGTGGAAGATTCACGCTTCCCCGACAATCATGACGCGCGGACGTGTTATCAGTAAGGGCTGGGGCGGACACCGCTACACTGGGCATTACGACATGGCCATCTCGGTGTTATGCACGGTGTAAAGTGAGCTTCTGGACCACCCTCTACCAATGCATCAGCCCATCGGCATGATCTCTCGGGGTAGTGCGGCTGCTGATTGACAGCGGCGTAGAAGTTGACAAAACCAGAAACGCCGTTGGACATTGGCATAGGGCAAGGGTACGGGGATTTTTACGCATCGCTAGTCAAGAGGGGTTCCGAAGTGAATTATTACAAGACACCGTGGCGGTTCCGTCGGCGTTGCACAGCTGGACGGCCCACGACTCGACGTTGTGGCCTTGTTGTCAATTGAGTCCAGCGCAGGTGTCAACGCGCAGAACAGAAGTAAGAGAATACCCCCAGACCTGGTACTAGGAACCAAAGAACCATGGACGTTGCGGGCTTCCTAGAAGAGTGGGAGGCAGATCGGGGACCACGAGCTCGGTTCCCATCAGACCAAACGCCACAGGCCAATCCGTGCGGTCTTCGATCTGCCACAAGGGTTTCTCGGGTAGTGAGAAGACTTTGTTGCGCGCTGCAGTAACTTAGCAAACAGACCCCGTGGTTGTATCATCCGATAAGATCTTTGCGTAGATTACTGTCTCACGATGTGGACACTGCACGGGCCACCGCGGGGCAGTTGCTTTTCCGCGGAGCCGAGCGCAACCCCATCGTGGGAGCTACCGGACCCTATTGCGTCTCGCATCAGGAGATGCATATGACGCATGGTGGTGGCAGGGCATATAAGGCTTGGTGGGAACTAGATGACTCCAAATGTTTAAATGCGATACGTTTCTTGACCTTCCGGTACCATTGACTGACACAATTGATAGAACGTGATAGTGCTGCGGTCAGGGATCATATATCATGCGTGTGAGGGGATTGAACACGTTGCGAGCCAGGAATGTAACAATTGATATTGCACATAGCAGCACATTGGTAAGGCTCGGACGAATTGGGGGGCGGACGAGTCCGATTTGACCAGAGGGATGACTAGATGACTTAGATGGCCGATGTTCTGACACACTTTACGCGCATATACATGTAACTGTGGTGTGGAGCGTTGGTCACTGGCGAGGCGTCCTTGGAGGCTTGGACGTTTCAACTCGAAGAAACAGCCCCGGCGGGTCCGGCCGTTTCCCGACACAGTGCCGGGCACAAAACCAAATACACTGTTATTTGGGGATATGTACCAACGACAAAGACCAGTCGTCCGAAGACCTCCGTTTATCTGGTTCGACTGCAAGACCCGCTCGGCCGAGCCAGTCCATGCAGACCCTATATCTTATGATCTGTAATTCCGGCCGCCGAAAACATTGCCGAAAACTATCATAACCAGGACGAGTTGGCGGCGCATCACCTGCTGATATCGCCACGTCCATGTGAAGGTTTCCCTCGTCGTTCGAAGCAGCGTAAAGCTGTTGTTTCATAGACACCCTTCTGTGATCTCTAACTGATCGGGTCTGTTCGGCAACTTGAAGATTCATATCCTCTGCCACAGACCCACGATGATCCTCCCTGATGTGTTGAACGACTCAGAAGCGGTGAAATTTGCACGCATACTGGTGTCCCGGCCCAGAGCTCGTGGCTTTGATGGCGGTACATCACTGGCACATCCCGATGGACCGTTGCGCTTCTCCCTCCTCGTTCTGCCAATGCAGCCTGTACCAATTAACACAGGACTGGGACACTGGGACATTCTTTTTCCGCGGGCTACCTGCCAATATAGCCGGAGATCCTTCGAGGACAACTAGAAAAGTCAACTTACAAGCCATGTAAGGTGGGGGATTGCCAATTCTCCGGAAGACTATACGATGTTACCGAGGGGAGCAAGATCAATGTTCGTCTGAGCCCGGAAGTTACTACCAAAAGACGCAACCAATTCGAACGTAAATTAGTACCATGAACGTTTCTTCGATGAACATTGTCAGAAAACGGGCCTTCAGAAGCAGGCCCGCCGCACCGCGTCCACATCACGTCGCCAAGCGCGTAACTGTACGGCCCTAATTACTTGGTTTGTCTCCCTGATTTTCGTATGTGCGTTCCATTGGGGATCGGAATATAAAAGGAACTGGAATGGCGCCGCGTAAGGATGGCATGCGGGCTGTGCTTCGTCAATCACCCTGGCTTATCGATCAAGATACGTGTTATCGTGAAGGCGATTCCCCACGAGTAGACATAAAGGGTTGGAAGGATTAACGCCGAGCGGTTCGAGATTGATAAGCGTTTCACAAGTCCGCGCGGTGTGTGAAAATCACTCACACCAGCTGGCGAACGTTGCTTGTCGCATCTTTTTAAGGCCGGAGTCACCCGCACTCCAGTTCAGTACATGTAAACACCCATATGCTCCGTCGTCAAAGGACAGACACTCCAGTAGCCAGCTAGGATTCATCGTATCATACCCGCGCAGAAGCTAGAATGCACCAGGAAAACCGGTGTAGATAAATTATGAAGGCATGTAGCTTATGTGTCGCTGCCACTGTCGCATAATAAGCGTACCGTTATCTTGGGCGGAGCGCTGGAGCTCCTCTCGTCGACGGTTGATGATTCGCTGATGTCGCGCTATCGAAACATAAGAGTTGTTGGATCAGGACTCGAGATTATCGATGCACACTCACCGGTTTCATGTTGTCGAGACGTATCGCAGTTGCCTGATTTATGTGCATGACCATGGGGGCGTCTCCTGCTGATCCAGACTCTACGTCTCGCCGGACGTTTTGCGGCGGCGGGCCATAGTACGGGTTATTGATGGAACCTTTTGCGGGGGTAAAAGAGGAAGAAGTCCCCGAGCTTTTCAGCCCGGCGCGCACGATTATAAGCGTCGGAGCCAGAGCCTGCAACAAGACCCCTCTTGAGAAAAACGAAGGAAAGAAGGGAGCGGGAAACGCACGCTGATCTGGCCGAGCGCCGCTGCGAATATCGCACCGGTGTTCGTCGACGAAAATCCGACTAAGAAGATGGTCGTGACGGTGTAGAGCGCGCCGGACTCGACGAGGATCCAGAGGACGGAGAGACGGGACGCTCGGAGGCCCTTGGAGTTGTTCCACTGGATGGACTTCCAGAACCGGTAGCCGATCAGCAGCGTCGCCCCGGCCTGCGTAGCTATCGAGAGGGCCCACGTTGCGTACAGCCAGTTTTGGAGGCGCGAGAGGAAGACGGTCTCCGTCGGGCTGAGGCGCGCGAGGTTGACGAAGGCGGCGTAGCCCGTGACTGGACGGCGCCAATCCGATCGTGAGCTCATCTATGATCACCTAAGGGGGTGGCCGCCTCACCTGTGGACACGGTGCATAAAGCGAACTGAAAAATTAGAACAAAAGAATTTAGTATGAGAATGGGACGCCTGATAGGACCGTACGTACGAATGGGACACCGAGCCAAAAATTGCGGTCCCATATTATCCACATGCGCCAGACCTTGAGTCGGCCACATCAGCGGGGAGGGTGAAGAGGTGAGGAGAGACACACCAAGATGGCATCCCCGATGAGACTCTGGTGGTGATGGGCAGTTTTTCAGCGTGCTTATGGAGGGGGATTTTGACTTATCAAAAACGCACATTCGTCATGTAAAAGAATCCCTGAGCCAAATGCTCTGGCGTCGACTGGTCAAGTAGATAGATCGAAGGCCCGTCGACGGTCCCCGCTGCGCCGATGAATGCCCGAATTAACTGGACGAGGAGAGTGATGACGTGTCCCGTAGCAAGGGAAAATTGGACCGAAGCCACAATCAACATCATCCTGCACCTCGTGAGACACTGACAGCTTTGCGGATACCAGAGGGAACCGACTCACAAATTTACACCTCTCAACCCCTTCATGTACAGTATGTGAGCGCACAATATGTACACGCAAATGCTGCAAGTTCCACGAAGCGGATGTCAACGAGCGGAACAAAAAGAGGCAAGGAAGTGGAAGCGCACTTGATCCCTGCTCATTATGACCGCGGTAGATCCAGTCAGGGACCTGTCCATGGCGAGAGAAGTGAGACATAGCACATACCATACAATGGACCCACGACCCACGAAGAAACGAGCGAGGCCATGTTCCATGATAAATCACCTGGGAACCTCTTGGGGGGCATCTCGGTAGGAAGAGGTTGAGGGGGCGTTCCAAGGATGGGACATGCAGTGAAGCACCCTGTTATGTATTCTTCTCGAACCCGTGGATTCATGGAGCTTGTCGTGAGCATCACGAAAGTCATACAGCCCGCGCGATCCCAGCCTTATCCAGGTACACCAACTCGAATACGAGGGGAGGATCATTGATGCCACGCTGAGAAACCTGGGTGAGCGCCGAAACCCTGTTGTAAAGTAGAGATATGGCGCAGGAGATAGGCACATATATGAGGGACGCGAGAGTGGGAGTTCCAGAGTAGACCTGTCTCTTCAATACTGTTCATAGCAAGTACGGTAATATTACGATTACCTGATTGTTGGGTCTTTTTTTTTTTTTTTTTTTTCCCCCGTTTATATTCCGGGATACATATCATGGATACAGACCGGTCGTAGCGTGAGCCAACTACAGTTATGAGAAGGATAATAGTCCGTGAGGTGCCCCGAGAAACGTAAGTAGGGAGAGCGAAACAGGAGGCGAGTCAGAGAGCCGGCCTCGTGGGCGGGGCGATTCATACATATATGGTTCGAAGGAGCGGAGTATTTCACCGCGGTTGGGCCGAGTCACATGAGAACATACAAGCACGGGAGAGGGTATATTACCTCCAAGCGTCCACCTTACCTAGTTGGGTTTGGGGGGCACGGGTATGGGGGGGCCGGATTCCGGTTTGGAAAGCGCGCGGGTCTGATCGAGGAAGTCCAGAAGCATCCCTATGCCCTTGCGGGTACAGAGGAGCGACTGGAACGGAGTTAATGATTGGTTTATGCCTGATTGTTGGGTCCAACCTCGGTTTGTCGGCCAACAAAAGGCGATGAAAGAAAGAGGCAAAACATTGCAAAGGGCGATCAGATATCATAGTTATTAGAGTTGCGCATCACGGTGTGATCAAGGGTGTGATGTCTCGTGGATAATCAGCTTGTCCATTCGGCTATATATAGAGCCTATCATAGTTGTATAGGCGTCGACTTTGTCGACTATGACCTTACTTGGTGGGAGCTGTTGCGTGGAAACTATATCTATTTTGGTAGGGTTTTTCAACACGTCTCTGCGTCACTGGGCTTTTCGGGCTTGCTCAAAACATGCCAGTGAGCCTGGCTGTCGTAAAGGCCCGGGCTTGGTCGTGGGAAAGCGCCATTATGGTGCAGAGGACAGCCAAAGGCGAGAAAAAAGGAAAGGTGAGAAAAAGGGGCAACTATTCTTTTTTCAACATAAGTATAGCTGTAGTAAGTAAAGGGAACAATGTTCCGTCTCCTTCCATTGTAATGGTCGTCGGCACGTAGTTGTCGTAACGCCGCCTGTGTTATCGAGGCTGGGCTCGGGCTTTGAGGCCAATTTGAGGGCTAGTCAGCCCGGGCTTTGAACCCAGCCCTGCTCATCACTACGGCGGCCCAGCGCACAGGGCACATACAGTATGTATGACCTTGGCAAGCAAGGTGACTGACAAACTCGGCAGTCAGGAGGCATCAGCTTATCTAAGCCACGGGGATGCATCTCCTCAGCCTTACATGATAAGTGGGCTTCCCCGCCCTCTAGCCACTGGTCGCGGTCACATCACCACCGCCAACCTCTCGCAGCCCGAGAGTGGGAGTAGCAGTGGAGAGGAAGTCGTGTGTTGGACGACGAGGACGTCGACTCGGTCGACTCGGATGCAATTCCAAGTAGAAAAATCGGAATGGACAACACAGTGCGCCGTTCATCGTCTTTCGCTCGCTCTCATTTAATTTAATTTCGTGGACGTGGATAGGTTGCACTCGAACGCATATGCGACACTATAAAACTGGGTCCATCGCTTCCATGGACCGAAACGCTCAGCCTCCTTCCCCGAGACGATCAACGTTGACATGAGCGATGACTTGAACGGCGAGCTTGCCTTGTGAGTGTCGTTTTCGTCAACGCCAGCCCAGCTGACTGGTTTTAAGACCGCTTGCTCGCTCGCCACAAAACAGTCTCCTTTTCTCGAGACCAGACGACCTTTTCGCCGAAATGGTCAAGACAGATGCGCACATGGAGCGCATCCACCGGCGTTTACTCGACGAGACTCGAGAGCGCTTGCATCGCGAAGAACGAGGCACGCCGACGGGAGTGCGAAGACATGAAGATTGGCAAGCAGGTGCGGCTCGAGAAGGTCAAGCAAAAAGACACGGAGGAGCAACTCAAACGGCTCAAGCCCTCTGCACCATTCGCCTATATTCCCCTGAATACCAATCCCATGCAGACTCGTCGCTTGACGCAACACTATAATGACGACTCGGAGCTGCAGCATACAGTGCAGCTCACCTGTTCTCTCAGATTACCACTACCCGCCTTGTGGGACTGCGCCTCACTCGTGACAGCTAGTGGAACTAGTAGAACGACCGTATAGTATATTGTGCTCCTCACCCCATACCATAATCCTAGCCTACTTTTCTCGGCTACTCACACCCTTGTTTGCAACATGTTGTGGTAGTCGCGGTCGCGGACAAAGGCGCAGATTGGGCTAGGTGAAGACGCCGGCGATTTTGCCGTCGAGCTTCTTCCTTTTCGTACGTCTAGCCTTCCCTTCTGGCGCATGTCCCTCATGGCACATTGCAGACCCGAGGGATAATAGTGGGATAACTCACGGTGCGGCGCGGCGCGTCCCTAACGCAAGGGGACGAGAGTTCGGCAATTGGTTCGGTATTGATTATGAACTAGACTACTCGGACAGCGTGGTCAACAACGACTACTACTACTACCACCACTCGAGATACTCGACTCCCTTGCATGAATTCAGTCCCGGCCCTGGTTCGTTGGGAACGGACATCAGCGTGGGCGCAGTTGGTGGGGGGTCGCTGAGTAAACCTGTTGGGGCCCAAAGACCGGCGCTTGCAGAAGCGCCGCCTTGAGTCCGAAACTGCGCAGTGGGAACGTGCCACTGTCCTATGAAGATCACCCAATCCTCAAGCCCATCAAGTTCGTGCAGTCCCAACTAACTTGAACGCCGACGCTCTTTTCACGAGACGAAGAAATATTCAAGCCCGTGGCCGAAGAAGCGTGTCCATACGCACAGCCTCCCTTTACGCCCCTTTACGATCCCCCACATGCTGGAATCCGCGCTCAACAACCTAGCACACATCGGGCACCACAGGCAGTGGAAATTTAGAGAGGAGCCTGAGCTCCCTGTGGGTTAGAGTGTCATCACTGGGTCGTAAAATATGTTGTGTTCGTTTATTCATTGTCCAAACATGCCACTACCCGTACTCTATACCTGCGCTACCCTTGAAAACTCATTCAAAAGCAAGGGTAGGGGTTTTTCCAGGTACTGTACGGGAGCCCTGCAATAGCCCCAGGGTTACCCATGACATTCCTTAGACTCACTGTCTGACTTGGTGTTATCCGACTCCCGTCGGGTTTCCACAGATCCGAGTCATTGTACGCGCACGGTCTACCCACACCGCGTTCACATCACGTCGCCAAGCGCGCTGTACGGCCCTAATTACTTGGTTTGTCCCTCTGATTTCCTTATGTGGGCTCCATCGAGATCGGAATATAAATGGGACTGAGATGGCGCCGCCTAAGCCACGGCGGATCTTCGTCAATCTATCGAGCAAGATACGTATCGTGAAGGCCGCGCTATTCTCCACGAGTAGAGATCAAGACGGGCGGGTCGAGATTGATAAGCGTTTCAAGAGCCCGCGCGGTGTCTGGAAATTAAAAGTTCACTCAAACCTGCTGCCAGTGGCGGGCCTTGCTTGTCGCATCTTTTCCAGGCCGGAGTCACCCGCGCTCAAGTTCGATACATGTAAACGTCTATTATGTCAGGCCGGTGCTCCGTCGTCAGAGGGTAGACGCCCCAGCAGCCGGCTAGGATTCCTCGTATCGTACTGCGCAAAGCTAGGAATACATGCCAAGAAACCCAGTGCAGATAAATTATGGAAGAGCAAGAAAAAATATGTAATGTAGCTTATGGGTCGAATGAGGAGCGCAGCGTTCGCTTGGGCGCCGCGCCGGAGCTCCTCTCCTCGACGATTGATAAATCGGCGATGTCGTGCTATCGAGTTGTTGGATCAGGACTTGTTCGAGATTATCAATGCCACACTCACCGGCTTCATGTTGTCGAGACGTATCTCAGTCGCCTGCTTTACGTGCACGACCATGGGGTCATCTCCTGTTGATCCAGACTCTATGTCTCGCCGGAAGCCTTGCGGCGGCGGCGGGCCGTAGTACGGGTTATTGATGGAACCTTTCGCGGGGGTAAAGGAGGAAGAGGACCCCGAGCTTTTCAGCCCGGCGCGCACGATTATAAGCGTCGGAGCCAGAGCCTGCAACAAGACTTCTCTTTGAGGAAACGAAAGAGGGGAGAATAGAAGCGGGACACGCACGCTGATCTGGCCGAGCGACGCGGCGAATATCGCACCGGTGTTCGTCGACGAAAATCCGAGCAGGAAGGTGGTTGTGACGCTGTAGAGCGCGCCAGACTCGACGAGGATCCAGAGGATGGAGAGACGGGACGCTCGGAGGCCCTTGGAGTTGTTCCACTGGATGGACTTCCAGAACCGGTAGCCGATCAGCAGCGTCGCCCCGAGCTGCGTCGCTATCGACAGGGCCCACGTTGCGATCAGCCAGTTGTGGATGCGCGAGAGGAAGACGGTGTCCGCCGGGGTGAGGTGCGCGAGGTTGACGAGGGCGGTGTAGCCC
Source organism: Lactarius pseudohatsudake (assembly GCA_021525015.1). Taxonomy (NCBI): domain Eukaryota; kingdom Fungi; phylum Basidiomycota; class Agaricomycetes; order Russulales; family Russulaceae; genus Lactarius; species Lactarius pseudohatsudake. Next base: position 60,888 of record JAKELH010000319.1, on the reverse strand, counting down.
GTAACTAGATGGCGCCAATCCGATCGTGAGCTCATCTGTGATCACCTAAGGGGGGTGGCCGCCTTACCTCCCGACGCAATACATAAAACGATCTGAAGAATTAGAAGGAAAAAAAAACAGAATTTAGCATGCGCGTGCGATGACTGATCCGTCGAAGGACCGTACGTACAAATGGGGCACAGAGCCAGAAATTGCGGTTCCATATTATCCATAAGCGCCAGATCTGGGCAAGCACCGAGTCGGCGACATGTAACGGGGAAGGTGGGGCGAGGACAGACGCACCATGATGGCATCCCCAATGAGACTCTGGGTGATGATTAAAGGGCAGTTTGTCAGCTTGCTTATAATGTGGGATCCTGACCGCTATCAAAAACGCACATTCGTAATGTATAAGACTTCTTGAGCCACGTGTTCCGGCGTCGACTGATCAAGTAGATAGTTTGAAGGGCCGTCAAGGGTCCCTGCTGCGCCGATGAATGCTCGAATTAACTGGACGAGGAGGGTGATGACGTGTCCCGTAGCAAGCGCAAATTGGATCGAGGCCACGATCAACATCATCCTGGGCCCCGTGAGACACTGACAACCCTGTGGACACCGGAGGGAACCGACTCACAAATTTAGCCCTCTCAAGCCCTTCATGTACAGTACATGAATGCATAATATGTACACGCAGATACTGCGGGTTCCACGATGTCAACGAGAGGAACAAAGAAGTAAGGAAATGGAACTCACTTGATCCCTGCTCATTATGACCGGGTGGTGGATGATCAGGACGCTGTTCATGGCGAGAGAAGTGAGACATAGCACATACCATACAACGGACCCACGACCCACGAAGAAACGAGCGAGGCCATGTTCCATGATAAATCACCTGGGAACGCCTTGGGGGGCATCTCGGCAGGAAGAGGTTGAGGGGGCGTTCCAAAGGTGCGACATGCAGTGAAGCGCAATGCCAGTTATATATTCTTCTCGAACCCGTGGAGCTTATCGGATGCATAAGTCATACGCGCGCGCGTACTGTATAGGGCAAACACCCCAACCTTATCCCGGCCCGCCAACTCAGAAACACGAGTGGGGAATCATTGATGCCACGCTGAGAAGCCTGGGTGAGCGCCCTGTTTTGCTGAGTCGATCTTCTAGGGCCAGTGATGGGAAAGGTGTGAATGAAAGGCGATGATGAATAGTGAATAGGAAGCGAAACACTGCGGAGGGCGAGGGCGATCAGATACCGTCCCTCGTAGCTATTGTGATTCGTGCATGAAGGGGGGTTTTAATTGGTGTCACTGCCATGCGGCGCCTTTCAGACGCCGCCGAGAGCAAACAAACGCCGCGTGCTCATGGCAAAAGTCGAATAGACTTTGGCTTCTGGTGACTCAGCTCGTCACAGGTGTTCAGCGCCGGTCAGCATTTGGCCCACCCATCAACACGCTATGCTGTATAACCTGGGCCCGCCGAAGAGGTCTTCAGGAGGAGGTCAGGTCGCTTGGGCCCATTACGTCCAGTTGTGAGAAGTCAATTGTGAGAAGTCATGGCAACTCGCTGTGTCGGCATTGTGGGTCCGTCAATGCAGGTACCTGATGCCGCCCAAACTGAATCAGGTGGAGACCGTGTGGTGAGCATCATCGCAGCTGTGACCAACCACGAGGCAAAACCGAATGAAACAGCTGATGCAGTGCAGCGTACACAATGTGACGGCGATAGGTACAGTAACAGCGAGACGCGAGTAGCGGCTCGGAACACCGCTCGTAGTTTGACATAGTAACCCCGAATCGACCGGATCCGTTTTGCAAGGCAACAATCTTGATTAATTCCCTCGAGCTTTCGAGGGGCACACTTCTATTCACTGTTCACTCAGCTACAGCCGAGAACTTCTGTAACTTTGAACACGGTGGAAGCGACACCACAGACTGCCCAAATGCGCGCGTTTAATGATGCTTTCATTTCGCCAAATTGACGGACAGATCACGCGCGCGATGCAAGAGCCTTAGACCGAATTAGAAACCTACCGACAACTTGACAACAACTTCTCGGGGCACATGCATCGGGTATTGGCAAGCTCAACAAATCACTATACAATACTGTATGATGGGAAGTGGGCCGGAGATTACCCCCATTCCTGGTCATCATTCCCGTAATGACGCTGGGCCGGGCTCCTCGAGGACAAGTCAACTATTGGTAATATTGTGCGGAGGAGAGGGTACAGTATTGATGGTCCTTCGCCGGGTTTCCCGGTGTGCGTGAATGTTGGTATGGCTTGAAGCCGCACTCCTCCAGCAACTCATGGACGTCATGGACCCAAGCGCGCACCATTCATTCCCGCGCTTCCATCGTCACGGTCGTGACTACAGGACCTGCATCACCAACGACAACAACAGCATCGGAACCCGCCTCTGCTACAACCTCGGGGCTGAGCAACGCTACGCGAGGCCATGCCACTCGGCCAGCTCGTAGTAGACGCTTGAGTAGACGTGCGATTCTGGCGCGTTGTCGCGGGAGACCACTACCGCTCGGTTTGCACCGCCCTCCTGCTATCACGCGAAGTTGGTCGAGCTGCGGCGGCGTTCGGCCACTAGGAACGACGCCTGGTGCTGGACCACCTGCTTTCTCGCGTCTCTGTGCTGAAAATTGTCAACGAAACGGGGAAGGGTTCAATTGCCCAAAGCCTGACACATGGGTGTCTGGATCGGGCGTGATCGTACGCGGAGTGATTCTGTTGTTGGCAACCACATAGTCGTAAAAGGCCATGCGGGTGCCAAATGCGGTGTAACGAGGGAGTGGCGAAGATCGCGGAAGTGATCGCGCATCTGGTCATCCGCTTGCTTACGCTTCGAGTCAAAGGATAAGGTTGCTGGTGGCTTGACTTGACTAAAGAAAACGGGGTGCTTGTTGAGCTCGACGGTGAACAACGCGATGACGTCGAAGGACTCGGGAGGAGTTTCAGGGACATGAAACCGAGGTGAGATTTCGAATTGGCCCTCGATGCTGTCGAAAAGGTAGTAGAGTGTATGAGCCATAGTAGACGCTTTCGTCGGTGGTGGATTGAGGTTGGTTCGCGGACAAAAATGATTGGACAAGCCACTGAGGCCAAGGATCGGTCATTGCGTTGCGTGTGATATACGACGAGATGGCGGTGGTTTGGGATTGATTGAGATGTGTAGTATAGTATAGCACATCTCAATCCCAAACTACTGCCAGCCTATAACGTCTTGAAGCCCCTCAGGCTATAGAAGTTATATAATGTGGTTGTGTGCAGTTCGACTTTCCCCGCTGACAACATGATTCACGGCAGGCAGGAGCGGGTAAGTGGTGTCCGTTTATAGTCAACTAGGGACTAATGTCCAATATATTGACCACTAAGTTTGAGAAACCGAGGTGAGATTTCGAGTGGGCCCTCGACCGTCGAAGAGGTGAAGGTAAGACGCGTCGGTGGCGTATTGAACATGGTGACTCACCGCCATACACAACATACACTGCAATTGTTGTCTTTGTCTCTTCGATACTTCTACAACAGTACCCATAGTCCCTTCCTTAGTCGTCAAAAACGCGAACGCAAGCAGGCTGCCTCAAGAGCGACAAAAGGGAAAGAACGAAGCGCCTCGAAGTACCGGAGTCTCGGAGCTTCATGAGCGTGTTCTCGCGGTGCTTCTCGCCGGTGGTGGTGGCGGCGCGGTTGGGATGGAAGGCCCCCCACGGGCGGGCTGCGCCAAATTACATGTAGCTGACGTATCACGTTGTCCACACGTACGCGTATACAAACGTACGTCACTGGATATAGAGAGGCGCACTGTGAGGCGCGGAGACTGCCGCCCTGATACAGGTGTCCATGCATCGTGTTCGTGACTTCCCTAAATCGTCGCCGCCGTGTTCTTGTGCGCTACCAGCTGACGTTCGTGCAAATGCAAATGGGGCGCAAGCCGCCCAATCGGGGGGAAACACAGCACGCAATGACAAACTCTCTCACACACACAGGCGCGGCGGTCTTGGCCGGTGCATCTCCGGTTGAAAAGTTCAGGAAATAATTTCAAATTCCTGTGTTTTCAATTGTCGCTGGTGGTACAGCGGCCGGTACAGCCTGACTCTTTTTTATTTGTATTTTTATTTTTCAGAATGACTCAACTCCGGCTTGGAAAAGGCCGGCCAGCCATCTATCTTGCACGCATCATTCGCTATTTGCCATGGAACTTGGGTTATCCCGCCACGGACAAAGGAACGATACATGCTGTGAACTTTTGTGAAACATGATTGATGCGCCGTGATGACGAAACCTCTCCGCCCATGTATAAGGATGTTTACACTTTTGCAATGTATCTTCAGGCAGGCAGCATTGTACGTATAACATTTATTAAGTATCAGTCATTCAAGTCGTGAGGAGGTCGTGTAGTGTACGTATATCAACAGAGATGACGCAAATTAATGGGGGGGAGTAGGAGACAGTGTGAGGAGGTATCGCAGTGGGTGAGGGGGGAATGGATGAATACAGATCCACCGAGCACCAACGCCGTCAGTTCACCAAGAAAAACGAAGAGCAATCAAAATACAGGTCTAAAAAACGCCAGCCGAATCACTGTCCCGAAAGAAGAGGGGGGGGGATCACGCATGACTCGCACCGTCGCGCCCCGCGATGCGGTTCTGCAATATGGCCCAGGCTGCTCCAGCCCTCGCCCCACGTGCCCAGGTCCGCCTCCGGCACCGCCGACTCGCGCTCACGTCCGTCCACGCAGCATGCGCGACGCGCGACACCTCGCCCGTAACCGGGTCCGTCACCGACGTGTGCGTCGTCACGCTGCTGCGCGTCGTGGTCGTGACCGTCGCGCTCTGTGCGGGGGGCGGCGCCACGACGTGGTGCGGGCGTTGCTGTTGCTGGCGCTGGCGCCCCGTCGCGGACAGTGAGGGCGATACTTCGCACTTCGCCTGGGCCCGGACGCGCGAAGCGGCGGTCGGCAGAGCTGGCGAGAGTGAACGCGCGCGAGTGCCCCGAGGCCGAAATCGAGACGGGGGCCGAGCCCGATGTGCTCAGCGCTGAGTGCGGGCTTAGGTGCGACTGCATCGAGTGCGGCGATCCCTGCTCGGAGGTCGTTGGATCACGCGGGTGGATCTGAGGCTAAAACAACCAAAAAAAGACGGTTCAAGTGCGTAAAGGAGGGGCTTACCAAGCCAAATGGTGCAGACTTAGTAATCCTTGCGCCATCGCGGCGGGTCCGAGTCGCTGTTGGGGCCCAAAGACCGGCGCTTGCAGAGGCGCCGCCTTGAGTCCGAAACTACGTGTCACTATGTTCTACATCAAGTTCGTGCAGTCCCGACTAACTTGAACGCCGACACTCTTTTTACGAGACGAAGAAATATTCGAGCCCGTGGCCAAAGAAGCGTGTCCACCCTTACACACTGGTACACCCAGCCACGCCCCTTTACGACCTCCACGTGCTGGAATCCGCGCTCAACAACCTAGCACACATCGGGCACCACATCGCACAGGCAGTGGAGATTTAGTGAGGAACCTGAGCTTCCTGTGGGTTAGAATGCCCATCACTGGGTCGTAAAATATGTTGTTTTCGTTTATTCATTGTCTAAACATGCCACTACCCGTACTCTATACCCGCGCGGGTCTTCATACCCGCACTACCCTTGAAAACCCATACAAAAGCAAGGGTAGGGGTTTTTCCGGGTACTGTACGGGTACGGGTAGCCCTGGAACCCCAGGGTTACCCATGACAGTCCCTAGACTCACTCACTGTCTGACTTAGTGTTATCCGACTCTTCCACAGATCTGAGTCATTGTACGCGCACGGTCTACCCACACCGCGTTCACATCACGTCGCCAAGCGCGCTGTACGGCCCTAATTACTTGGTTTGTCTTTCTGATTTCCTTATGTGGCCTCCATCGAAGTCAAAAGTTCACTCAAACCTGCTGGCGATCCTTGCTTGTCGCATCTTTTTCAGGCCTGAGTCATCTGCGCTCAAGTTCGATACATGTAGACGTCTATTAGGTCAGGCTGGTGCCCCGTCGTCAGAGGGCAGACACAGTAGCCAGCTGGGATCCTTCGTATCGTACTGCGTAAAGCTAGGAATACACGCCAAGAAACCCAGTGCAGAAAAATTATGGAAGAGCAAGAAAAAAAAAGTAATGTAGCTTATGTGTCGAATGAGGAGCGCAGCGCTTGCTTGGGCGTCGCGCTGGAGCTCCTCTCCTCGACGGTTGATAAATCACCGATGTCGTGCTATCGAAACACAAGAGTCGTTGGATCAGGACTTGTCGAGATTATCAATGCCACACTCACCAGCTTCATGTCGTCGAGACGTATCTCAGTCGCCTGCTTTACGTGCACGACCATGGGATCATCTTCTATTGATCCAGACTCTACGTCTCGCCGGAAGCTTTGCGGCGGTGGCGGGCCGTAGTACGGTTTGTTGATGGAACCTTTTGCGGGGGTAAAGGAGGAAGTCCCCGAGCTTTTCAGCCCGGCGCGCACGATTATAAGCGTCGGAGCCAGAGCCTGTAACAAGACCTCTCCCGAGGAAACGAAGGAGGGGGAGAAAGAAGCGGGACACGCACGCTGATCTGGCCGAGCGACGCGGCGAATATCGCACCGGTGTCCGTCGACGAAAATCCGAGCAGGAGGGTGGTTGTGACGCCGTAGAGGGCGCCAGACTCGACGAGGATCCAGAGGACGGAGAGACGGGACGCTCGGAGGCCCTTGGAATTGTTCCACTGGATGGATTTCCAGATCCGGTAGCCGATCAGCAGCGTCGCCCCGAGCTGTGTTGCTATCGAGAGGGCCCACGTTGCGATCAGCCAGCTGTGGACGCGCGAGGAGAAGACGGTGTCCGGCGGGGTGAGGCGCGCGAGGTTGACGAGGGCGATGTAGCCCGTGACTAGATGGCGCCAATCCGATCGTGAGCCCATCTGTGATCACCTAAGGGGGGTGGCCGCCTTACCTCCGGACGCAATACATAAAACGATCTGAAGAATTAGAAGGAAAAAAAACCGAATTTAGCATGCGCGTGTGATGACTGATCCGTCGAAGGACCGTACAAATGGGGCACAGAGCCAGAAATTGCGGTTCCATATTATCCATAAGCGCCAGATCTGGGCAAGCACCGAGTCGGCGACATGTAACGGGGAAGGTGGGGCGAGGACAGACGCACCATGATGGCATCCCCAATGAGACTCTGGTGATGATTCAAGGGCAGTTTGTCAGCTTGCTTATAATGTGGGGTTTTGACCACTATCAAAGCGCACATTCGTAATGTATAAGACTTCTTGAGCCACATGTTCCGGCGTCGACTGATCAAGTAGATAGTTTAAAGGCCCGTCGAGGGTGCCTGCTGCGCCAATGAATGCTCGAATTAACTGGACGAGGAGGGTGATGACGTGTCCCGTGGCAAGCGCAAATTGGACCGAGGCCACAATCAGCATCATCCTACGCCCCGTGAGACACTGACAACCCTGTGGACACCGGAGGGAACCGACTCACAAATTTAGTCCTCTCAAGCCCTTCATGTACAGTACATGAATGCATAATATGTACACGCAGATGCTGCGGGTTTCACGATGTCAACGAGAGGAACAAAGAAGCAAGGAAATGGAGCTCACTTGATCCCTGCACATTATGACCGCCGGTGGTGGATGATCAGGACGCTGTTCATGGCGAGAGAAGTGAGACATAGCACATACCATACAACGGACCCACGACCCAAGAAGAAACGAGTGAGGCCATGTTCCATGATAAATCACCTGGGAACGCCTTGGGGGGCATCTCGGCAGGAAGAGGTTGAGGGGGCGTTCCAAAGGTGCGACATGCAGTGAAGCGCAATGTCAGTTATGTATTCTTCTCGAACCCGTGGAGCTTATCGGGAGCCTATAAGTCATACGCGGGCGCGTACTGTAGGGATAAGGCCCGTCAACTCAAAACACGAGTGGGAAATCATTGATGCCACGCTGAGAAGCCTGGGTGATCGCCCTGTTTTGCTGAGTCGATTTTCTAGGGCCAGCGATGGGAAAGGTGTAAATGAAAGGCGATGATGAATAGGAAGCGAAACACTGCGAAGGGCGATCCCTCGTAGCTATTGTGATTCGTGCGTGAAAGGGCGTTGGTGTCACTGCCATTTCAGACGCCGCCAAGAGCAAATATCGCCCTCCTACTATCACGCGAAGTTGGTCGAGCGGCGGGCGGCGTTCTGCTACTAGCCTACGCTTCGAGTCAAGGGATAATATAAGGTGGCCAGGGGTTTAACCGCGAACCCCCGCCAGCCTATAACGTCTTGAAGCCCCTCAGGCTATAGCGATTATATGATGTGGTTGTGGGCAGTTCGACTTTCCCCGCTGACAACATGATTCACAACAGGCAGGAGCGGGTAAGTGGGGTCTGTTTATAGTCAACTAGGGATCGACTAATGTCCAATATATTGGCCACTAAGTTGACTTGATTGTTTAAAGAAAATGGGGTGTTTCAAGCTTGACAGTGAACAACGCGAAGGAGTCGCCCGAGGTGAGATTTCGTATGGGCCCTCGATTGCCGAAGAGGTGAATGCAAGTGGTGGTAGGTTCCCACATGACTCACCGCCATACACAGCAACCGTGACGGTTGTTTGTCTTTTCGATACTCTACAACAGTACCCATGGTCCCTTCCTCAGTCGTCGAACGCAAGCAGGGTGCCTCAAGAGCGACAAAAGGGAAAGAACGAAGCGCCTCGATTTCGAAGTCTCGGAGCTTCATGAGCGTGTTCTCGTGGTACGTTCTCGCCGGTGGTGGCGGTGGTGGCGGCGCCAGTAGGGTTGGGATGGAAGGCGACTGATACACGTGCTGTACGTATCACGTTGTCCATGAGCATACACGTACGTGTCGCAGAGCATTTTTAAAAAGTTGCAGGTTTCGTATACAAACGTCATATAGAGAGGCACGCTGTGACAAACGCAAGGGAGGCATCGCGCAGGACTTCCCTAAATCGTCGTCGCCGTCGTTCTTGTGCGCTACCAGGCCGTTCGTGCAAATGGGGCGCAATGTGTCAACAGCTGCCGGGGAGGAAGCACAGCTCTTAGGCACGCAATGACAAACTCTCTTGGTCGGTGGACATAATATGCCACTCCGGAGTCTTTTGTTTCCGTTGACGTGGGGGAACAGCCTTGATTGAAAAGTTTTGTCCGCTTCTCCAGGAAATTTGTACGTATAAAATTTATTGAGTATCAGTCATTCAAGTCGTGAGGAGGTCATGTACGTATATCAACAGAGATGACGCAAATAAATGGGGGGAGATAAGATCGAGCAATGTGAGGAGGTATCGCAGTGGGTGAGGGGGGAGAATGGATGGAATACAGATCTACCGAGCACCAACGCCATCAGTTCACCAAGAAAAACGAAGAGCAATCAAAATACAGTTAGTCTAAAAAACGCCAGCCGAGAATCACTGTCCCGAAAGAAGAGGGGGGATCACGCATGGCTCGCACCGTCGCGCCCCGCGATGCGGTTCTGCAATATCCGCAGGTGGCTCGGGCTGCTCCAGCCCTCCTCGCCCCACGTGCCCAGGTCCGCCTCGGGCACCGCCGACTCGGACTCCCGTCCGCCCGTCCACGCAGCATGCGCGACGCGCGACACCTCGCCCGTAACCGGGTCCGTCACCGACATGTGCGTCGTCACGCTGCTGCGCGTCGTGGTCGTGGTCATCGTCGTCGACGTGACCGTCGCGGACAGTGCGGGCGATACTTCGCCTGGGATCGGACGCGCGAAGCGGCGGTCGGCAGAGGTGACCGAGCTCGAGTGCGCGAGCGACTTGAGGCTGGCGAGAGTGAACACGCGCGAGTGCCCCGAGGCCGAAATCGAGACGGGGTCCGAGCCCGCTGCGCTCAGCGCTGAGTGCGGGCTTAGGTGCGACTGCATCGAGTGCAGCGATCCCTGCTCGGAGGTCGTTGGATCACGCGGGTGGATCTGAGGCTAAAACAACGAAAGAAAGACGGTTCAAGTGCGTAAAGGACGCTTTAGAGGGGCTTACCAAGCCAAATGTTGTGTGCAGACTTGGTAAAATCGTAATGCAAAAAAAACGCTTTTTATTTTCTGTAGCTTCAACACCACATCGTAGCTACTTCAACTCGTACAAACTAACATAATAGTGAATGTCCTATCCTATGGCGGTTTTTCCTTATTTTTGTTTTCCTCCCTGAAAGCGCTGTGCTCATACCCCCCTTCTGCAAATTTCTGTCACTCGTTGTCACACCAATGGCAATGTCCGGCAACTGGGGAAGTGGATAGCTTCGGCATTTTGCGTCTGAGGACGCCTTGTTTGTTTGGCCCATGTGGCGGGGCGAATCGCGGGAGCCTCAAAATGAGATTATGTTCTACTTTCCAATCGCGTGTGTTGTTTCCCCTCATATTAGCCAAGGGTGACCTTAGTGATGTACTCTGACACCCTAGCCCAGCAGAACAATGTGGCATTATCGACATCGTCGGGATCTGGGGGTCAGGGTCCTTACTTTTCACCACCGCTTCGTTTTTTTGGTCCCACTGCAGTCGAATTTTTGGATAAACCCATCCCTTTTTCTTATGATCTCATATCTATAGATGCTACTTTACCTACTGGATTTTTGGGGGGCTGAAAGGACAAAGGGAATGTGGCGATCTACTGCAATCTTTAAAATTTGCATAAGGCTGAACATTTGCATTACTACTAACACAATAGTAATCCTTGCGCCATCTGCCTCTAGCGCGGGGGGTCCGAGTCGCTGGGTAGACCTGTTGAGGCCCAAAGACCGGCGCTTGCAGAGGCGCCGCCTTGAGTCCGAAACTGCGCGGTGGGAACGTGTCACTATGTTCCATGAAGATCACCCGATCCTCAAATCCATCAAGTTCGTGCAGTCCCAACTAGCTTGAACGCCGACACTCTTTTTACGAGACGAAGAAATATTCGAGCCCGTGGCCGAAGAAGCGCGTCCACCCTTACACACTGGTACACCCAGCCACGCCCCTTTACGACCTCCACATGCTGGAATCCGCGCTCAACAACCTAGCACACATCGGGCACCACATCGCACAGCCAGTGGAGATTTAGAGAGGAACCTGAGCTTCCTGTGGGTTAGAATGCCCATAACTAGGTCGTAAAATATGTTGTTTTCGTTTATATGAAAGTCAAAAGTTCACTCAAACCTGCTGGCGATCTTTGCTTGTCGCATCTTTTTCAGGCCCAAGTCATCTGCGCTCAAGTTCGATGCATGTAGACGTCTATTAGGTCAGGCTGGTGCCCCGTCGTCAGAGGGCAAACACCACAATAGCCAGCTGGGATTCTTCGTATCGTACTGCGCAAAGCTAGGAATACACGCCAAGAAACCCAAGAAAAAAAAAGTAATGTAGCTTATGTGTCGAATGAGGAGCGCAGCGCTTGCTTGGGCGTCGCGCTGGAGCTCCTCTCCTCGACGGTTGATAAATCGCCGATGTCGTGCTATCGAAACACAGGAGTCGTTGGATCAGGACTTGTCGAGATTATCAATGCCACACTCACCAGCTTCATGTCGTCGAGACGTATCTCAGTTGCCTGCTTTACGTGCACGACCATGGGATCATCTTCTATTGATCCAGACTCTACGTCTCGCCGGAAGCTTTGCAGCGGTGGCGGGCCGTAGTACGGTTTGTTGATGGAACCTTTTGCGGGGGTAAAGGAGGAAGACCCCGAGCTTTTCAGCCCGGCGCGCACGATTATAAGCGTCGGAGCCAGAGCCTGTAACAAGACCTCTCCCGAGGAAACGAAGGAGGGGGAGAAAGAAGCGGGACACGCACGCTGATCTGGCCGAGCGACGCGACGAATATCGCACCGGTGTTCGTCGACGAAAATCCGAGCAGGAGGGTGGTTGTGACGCTGTAGAGCGCGCCAGACTCGACGAGGATCCAGAGGATGGAGAGACGGGACGCTCGGAGGCCCTTGGAGCTGTTCCACTGGATGGATTTCCAGATCCGGTAGCCGATCAGCAGCGTCGCCCCGAGCTGCGTCGCTATCGAGAGGGCCCACGTTGCGATTAGCCAGCTGTGGACGCGCGAGAGGAAGACGGTGTTCCCCGGGATGAGGCGCGCGAGGTTGACGAGGGCGGTGTAGCCCGTGACTAGATGGCGCCAATCCGATCGTGAGCTCATCTGTGATCAACTAAGGGGGCCGCCTTACCTCCAGACGCAATACATAAAACGATCTGAAGAATTAGAACAAAAACAGAATTTAGCCATCGCACTGCGATGACTGATCCGTCGAAGGACCGTACGTACAAATGGGACACAGAGCCAGAAATTGCGGTTCCATATTATCCATAAGCGCCAGATCTGGGTAAGCATCGAGTTGGCCACATGCAACGGGGAAGGCGGGGCGGGGACAGACGCACCATGATGGCATCCCCAATGAGACTCTGGTGATGATTCAAGGGCAATTTGTCAGCTTGCTTATAATGTGGGGTTTTGACCACTATCAAAGCGCACATTCGTAATGTATAAGAATTCAGTCACATGTAACGGCGTCGACTGATTCAGTAGATAGTTTGAAGGGCCGTCGAGGGTCCCTGCTGCGCCGATGAATGCTCGAATTAACTGGACGAGGACGGCGATGACGTGTCCCGTAGCAAGCGCAAATTGGACCGAGGCCACAATCAACATCATCCTACGCCCCGTGAGACACTGACAGCCTTGTGGACACCGGAGGGAACCGACTCACAAATTTAGCCCTCTCAAGCCCTTCATGTACAGTACATGAATGCATAATATGTACACGCAGATGCTGCGGGTCAACGAGAGGAACGAAAAAGCAAGGAAATGGAGCTCACTTGATCCCTGCTCATTATGACCGCCGGTGGTGGATGATCAGGACGCTGTTCATGGCGAGAGAAGTGAGACAGCACATACCATACAACGGACCCACGACCCACAAAGAAACGAGCGCGGCCATGTTCCATGATAAATCACCTGGGAACGCCTTGGGGGGCATCTCGGCAAGAAGAGGTTGAGGGGGCGTTCCAAAGGTGCGACATTAGCGCAATGCCAGTTATGTATTCTTCTCGAACCCGTGGAGCTTATCGGAAGCCTATACGCGCGCGCGTACTGTAGGGATAAGGCCCGGAATCATTGATGCCACGCTGAGAAGCCTGGGTGATCGCCCTGTTTTGCTGAGACGATCTTCTAGGGCCACCGATGGGAAAGGTGTAAATGAAAGGCGATGATGAATAGGAAGCGAAACACTGCGAAGGGCGATCCCTCGTAGCTATTGTGATTCGTGTCACTGCCATTTCAGACGCCGCCAAGAGCAAACATCGCCCTCCTACTATCACGCGAAGTTGGTCGAGCTGCGGGCGGCGTTCGGCTACTAGGAACGACGCCTGCTCCTGGACCGGCTGCTTTCTCGCATCTCTGTGCTGGAATTGACATGGATTGGAACATCGCAGTGACAAACAAATACCGGGGAAAGGTTCAATTGCCCAAAAGCCTGACACATAGCCTTGACATCCTGTGCTACCCGGCGGATGCGATTGATGCCTTCGTCCTCAAGAAGTTCCATCGCTCGATAGGAGCCACGTCGTTGAGGGTGTCTCTGGATCAGGGATGATCGCACGCGGAGTGATTCTGTTGTTGGCAACCACATTCGTAAAAGGCCATGCGGGTGCCAAATGCACTGACACCAGGGAGCCGTGGCGTGACGAGGGAGTGGTGAAGATTGCGGAAATGATCGCGCATCTGGTCATCCGCTGGCCTTCGCTTCGAGTCAAGGGATAATATAAGGTGGCCAGGGGCTTAACCGCGAACCACCGCCAGCTTATAACGTCTTGAAGCCCCTCAGGCTATAGCGGTTATATGATGTGGTTGTGGGCAGTTCGACTTTCCCCGCTGACAACATGATTCACAACAGGCAGGAACGGGTAAGTGAAGTCTGTTTATAGTCAACTAGGGACCGACTAATGTCCAATATATTGGCCACTTGATTGTTTAAAGAAAATGGGGTGCTTCAAGCTTGACAGTGAACAACGCGAAGGAGTCGCCCGAGGTGAGATTTCGAATGGGCCCTCGATTGCCGAAGAGGTGAAGGCAAGTGGTGGTGTATTGAGCAGGGTCCCACATGACTCACCGCCGGTTGTTTGTCTTTTCGATACTCTACAAATGGTCCCTTCCTCAGTCGTCAAAAACGCGAACGCAAGCAGGGTGCCTCAAGAGCGACAAAAGGGAAAGAACGAAGCGCCTCGATTTCGAAGTCTCGGAGCTTCATGAGCGTGTTCTCGCCGGTGGTGGTGATGGCGGTGGTGGTGGCGGCGCCAGTAGGGTTGGGATGGAAGGCCCCCACGGGCGAGCTGATACATGTGCCGTACGTACCACGTTGTCTATGAGCATACACGTACGTGTCGCAGAGCATTTTAAAAAAAGTTGCAGGTTTCGTATACAAACGTCATATAGAGGGGCACGCTGTGACAAACGCAAGGGAGGCATCGCGCAGGACTTCCCTAAATCGTCGTCGCCGTCGTTCTTGTGCGCTACCAGGCGCACCTGGGGCGCAATGTGTCAACAGCTGCCGGGGGAGGAAGCACAGCCCTTAGGCACGCAATGACAAACTCTCTTGGTCGGTGGACATAATATGCCACTCCGGAGTCTGGAACAGCCTTGATTGAAAAGTTTTGTCCGCTTCTCCAGGAAATTCTTGTGTTTTCAATTGCTGGTGGTACAGCGGCCGGTACAGCCTGACTCAACTCTGGCAGTTGGGAAAGGCCGGCCAGCCATCTGTCAATCATCTGCACGCATCATTCGCTATTTGCCATGGAACTTGGGTATCCCGCCACGGACAAAGGAACGATTCTGTTATGACTTTTATGAAACATGATGCGCCGTGATGACGAAACCTTTCCGCCCGTGTATAAGGATGTTTACACTTTTGCAATGTATATTCAGGCAGGCAGCATTGTACGTATAAAATTTATTGAGTATCAGTCATTCAAGTCGTGAGGAGGTCATGTACGTATATCAACAGAGATGACGCAAATAAATGGGGGGAGATAAGATCGAGCAATGTGAGGAGGTATCGCAGTGGGTGAGGGGGGGAGAATGGATGAATACAGATCTACCGAGCACCAACGCCATCAGTTCACCAAGAAAAACGAAGAGCAATCAAAATACAGTTAGTCTAAAAAACGCCAGCCGAGAATCACTGTCCCGAAAGAAGAGGAGGGGATCACGCATGACTCGCACCGTCGCGTCCCGCGATGCGGTTCTGCAATATCCGCAGGTGGCTCGGGCTGCTCCAGCCCTCCTCGCCCCACGTGCCCAGGTCCGCCTCGGGCACCGCCGAGTCGCGCTCCCGTCCGCCCGTCCACGCAGCATGCGCGACGCGCGACACCTCGCCCGTGACCGGGTCCGTCACCGACGTGTGCGTCGTCACGCTGCTGCGCGTCGTGGTCGTGGTCATCGTCGTCGACGTGACCGTCGCGCTCTGCGCGGGGGGCGGCGCCACGACGCGGCGCTGGCGCCCCGTCGCGGACAGTGCGGGCGACACCTCGCCTGGGCTCGGACGCGCGATGCGGCGGTCGGCAGAGGTGACCGAGCTCGAGTGCGCGAGCGACGACTTGAGGCTGGCGAGAGTGAACGCGCGCGAGTGCCCCGAGGCCGAAATCGAGACGGGGGCCGAGCCCGATGCGCTCAGCGCGGAGTGCGGGCTCAGGTGCGACCGCATCGAGTGCAGCGATCCCTGTTCGGAGGTCGTTGGGTCACGCGGGTGGAGCTGAGGCTAAAACGACAAAAAACGTAAGGTTCAAGTGCGTAAAGGACGGCTTTAGAGGGGCTTACCATGCCAAATGTTGTCCGCCGCTCGTGTAGGCTTGGTAGGTCTTGCGCCATCTGTCTCCAGCTCGCGCGGGCAGCAGGAGGCGCCTCTTCCAACAGGTCAATATCGATACCGCCGCTCGTGTTGGTGGACGGTGACGTCGCCGAATCACGCCAAACGTGCGGATTTGGGAGGCTGAGGCCAGGCGGCGGCGGCGACATTCCCTTCGCAGAAGATACTGACGCAAACGGCGACGCGGGACGGGGCACGGGAGCATCTAGATAGTCGGCCAACTCGTCTTTTTTACTGGAGCCTGGTGGGGTAGGATCGTACGCCGGCGGCGGCTGTTCGCTTTCATCATGGGCGTGCATTGGTTCTCCAGATAGAGGCGAAGACGCAGCAGGAGCGCTACGGCCAGTAGATGCGGTACCTTGAGGAAGAGGGGGAACAGGCGGGGGAGTGAACGACACATCATCGCGTGATTGCGCGTCGTAAAAAACGGTGTTCCCTGACCTCGCAGAGCCTGTGCTCAGCCCGCTTACTCCCGATACGGGACGAGCGCCGTCACGATAGCCCATCTCCGCATGTAGCTGTGCGTTGAGACTGCGTCCGGCCTCCAGCTCGTTGTCGGTGAGCTGCCGGGCGAGCAGCGACGACTTTGTCGACGGGGTGGTTGTTGGGGTGGCTGATCGCGTCCTAGGGCTAAGCCAGCTCCGTCCCAAGATGCTGGATATCCCGATGGCCTCGGGCCATGACGTCCCAGACGATGACGAGGGGACAACATTCTTGCCGACTCGAACACGTTGGGCCGTGTAGAGCATGGCCGACTCTGGATCGTTGCCTGGTGTCATTGAGCGTTCACTGGGTAACAATGATTTCCGTGAGTTATGTGAGACATTGAGATTGAACGCTGGCGGCGGGAGAAGCGGCGCATCGGGACCGAGTTCTGCCTCCTCAGGGCTCTGGGGCGAAACTGGGACTTCAGCAAGCTTCTCGGGCGAGATGATGTGTCGTCCACGATCGGAGGTGTCTGACGGGCGGGGTGATTTATATCGGAAGGGGGCCGGGGCCTTCGCCGCGCCAGCACCCGCCGCAAGCGCGATGCCAATAGGACGACCAGAAGAGTCTTGCGAAGACCGTGGCGCATCAACAAGACGAGCGGTAGGCTCTCCATTTCGCGAATTGTCAGGCGGGTCTCCACTCCGACGCAGGAAGGCATCGCGCTCGTCTCCGCTGACCACCGGCGAACCTTCTTCACCAGGTGAACGCAGTTGTGCATCGATATCGGCATCCGGATCGTAGTCGTTTCTATGAACGTCGTGCCACATCCACATCACTTGACCCACTGGAGAGTCTGTGCGACGAGTGCGCTGTTGTTGATTGCGTTGGCGTTTGCGGAGGAAGCAAATGAGTAAGAAGAGGAGTAGCAGCGAGCCAAGGACCGAGCCGAGGACTGAGCCAACAATAACGCCCGTGCGGTTGGAGTGGGAGGACAAGTTGCCGCTGACTGGCGCCAATGAACTGGTAGAAGAAGGTGGTGCAGAAGACGAGGTGGAGGTTGGAACGGTTGTAATGGTCGTCGGAGGTGAGGGTAGAGGTGAGGGTAGAGTAATGGTAGATGGTGTTGCAGTAGAGGGTACCGCGGAGGTGGAGGAAGGTGTCGCAAGAGTGGAGGAGGGTGTCGCAGGAGTGGAAGATGTTAGGGATGAGACAGGACTGGTGGGTGAAGAAGTGGATGACGACGGCGTGGGGGAAGTCGACCCGCCATAGACCCAGACCCCGTCGGTGCCTAGAGGAATCTGAAATCAAGTGTAAGTAGACCGGCGATACGACAAAAGTAACAACTTGAGCTAGTGCAAAGAGCACCTAACACGAGAAACTGAAGAGTCAGGCCCCTTGGCGAGCGATTCATCGCCGGCGCGTTCGCCTTCTTAGGCCAGCTGGACATCTGTCCAAAAACGAGACAACACTCACCGAGGGGCCATAGTAGGTCAAAGGAAGGTAAATGAGGGTCGTAAACGTCGCAGTTGGCTCTCCCGCGGCATTTGTTGCCAGTGACGTCGAGAGCGACAGCCACGCGGGTAATTCTTGGGTAGGCGCAGTCATGCGAGGGGTAGGACGTCAACAAGTGTCAGTCGTGCGGACGTTGGGGGTGCAGGAATAGGTGCAGCAGTGGTGCGGTGTGGAGAGAACGTGTATAGCAGCAGCCAAGTAGCCGATCAGACCGAAATAAACGAGGCAGTGTCGCGGTTGGCAAAACGAAAAAAGAAAGAATCGTGAATTAGCGTGAATAGGGATGAGAAGGAGGGGTAACCCGGCCAGACCCAATTCACCTTGCGCCCTCAAATTCAACCTAACATCACGTGCTGCTGTACAGAATTCGCGGCAACACTCGCAAAATGCCTAATTATGGTAATCATCACCGTCGAGCGTTTTCATCAACGCCAAATCGCACACGGCGCTTTTTGCATGCAAAAACAGAATCTTGTTGTCAGTGTAGAAAGTTGAAGTGCCCACAACCACGTCGTATAGCCCCATAAGGGCTTCGAGACCTCTTAATGCAAACCACCGCCATCTCGTATAACACACACACAACGAAATGACTGATCCTTGGCCTCAGTGGCTCGTCAACTCCTTTTTGTCGGCGAACCAACCTCAATTCGCCACTGACGAAAGCGCCTACTACGGCCCATACTCTCGCCTTCTCTACCACCTTTTTGGCATCGAGGGCCCATTCGAAATCTCGCCTCGGTTTCATGTCCCTCAAACTCCTCACGAGTCCTTTGACGTCATCGCGTTGTTCACCGTTGAGCTGAACAAGCATCCCGTTTTTTTTATTCAAGTCAAGCCACTGGCCACCTTATCCCTCGACTCGAGGCGTAGGCGAGCGGATGACCAGATGCGCGATCACTTCCGCGATCTCCGTCACTCCCTCGTCACGCCACGGCTCCCTGGTGTCAGTGCATTTGGCACCCGCATGGCCTTTTACGAATATGTGGTTGCCAACAATAGAATCACGCCGGGTGCGATCACACCCGATCCAAACATTCTCAACGACTTGGCTCCTATCGAGCGATGGAACTGCGACCTTCTTGAGGATGAAGGCATCAATCGCATCCGCCAGGTGGTGCAAGATGTCAAGGGTATGTGTCAGGCTTTGGGCAATTGAACGCTACGACCTTTCCCGTTTCAGTAGTCGACTTGTATTTGTATCTAGCGGTAGCTGGACGGTCCTCCTTTCCTGACTGTCGTGAGCGTTTCCATCAACGCTGAGTCGAACACGACAACCACCACTCAACTTAGTCCAGCGTATCTTTTCGAGGATCCAGTGTAGGAGTTGAGTAGACGGTTGTCCTTTAAACAAGCTCGAATGATGGCCCGAGAGCAGCTCGCAATGAGCACAAGGTGAAGGCGCGAGCCCAATTTCGTGGGAAAGTGGACATGAGATGTATACATCGTAAACACAAGTGAACGTTGCAGAGTAACAAATAGCGTCTTGACATTGAACCGAATGCCGTAATAACGGAGTCCCAAGAATAGAAAGCATAAAACAAGTGCGGAAGTACATTAGGAGCATATGAGAAAAGAGTGTCCGGGCTGTAACCGTAAAACTGACTCATCCGCTGACCTTGCCAACATGCCATCAAAAATACGATACGAGCTGACTATATCATCTAGTGTTTCTATATAAGCAACCACATTCAGTGAGGAGAGCCAAGGAAATAACATATAATAGAACCTACACGGTGAGATCATTCTCGTCGAAGTCCCATATACCACGTTCGCCATATTCCGTCAAAATTCGCGCAATATTCCGTTCGCCCCGTGTCAACGCTACCTGAGATGGAGTTCGGCCGTCGTTGTTCGTTACGCGTACGTTTGCACCCTTTTCGAGTATCAGCCGGACGATTTCGAGGTTGCCGTTCCCAGCCGCGAGGTGCAAAGGAGTCCAGTTCTCCTGCTCCTTTACGTTCACATCAGCGTCCCGTTCAATTAATAACCGCACGACGTCGATATGTCCGTATTGCGATGCCTCGTGCAGGGGAGTTCGGCCGAGGTTGTCCCTGGAATCGACGTCCGCGCCGTGATCTAGCAACAGAATTGCGACCTCGAGCCTTCCCGTACTCGACGCCTCATGCAATGGGGTATCGCGTTTCGCACTTCGCCCGTTAACGTCCGCGCCATTGCTAAGTAATGACCGCACAACGCCAAGATGCCCAAGTCTTGACGCGGTATGCAAAGGTGTCGTCTGGAGATTTTCCCCTTCGCGGCTCAGGGGCGACTGCCCGATGCCGGGATACCTGCTTCTTGATGCCGTAACCAACGGATTCCGGCCTATGCTGTTCCGAGACTCCGCATGTCCTCGCCGCACCGTAACTAGGAGGGTCGCAACCTCGCGTTTCCCGCTTCTTGACGCCAGGTCTAAGGGTGTCTCGTTGTCCCGATTACGTACGTTGAGATCTGCACCACGCTCGAGTAACAGCTCGATGAGGTCTAGATGTCCGGATTGAAGCGCCACATGTGACGGTGTCCAGCCTCTGCTATCTTGAACATTCACGTTCGCGCCGGACTTGAGTAACAAGCGAGCGACTTCGAGTTTGTCATTGCTCAATGCCAGATTAAGCGGAGTTTCCTGTTTCTTGTTCCGGATTTCAACGTCGGCGCCGTATTGAATTAGCAGATGTGCAACCTTGAGGTACCCGTTGGTTGATGCGGCGTGCAATGGGGTCCCCAAGTCCCCGTCTTGTGTGTTTACATCTGCCCCACTCTCAAGCAATAGCCGAACGATACCAAGATGACCATATCGAGATGCTGAGACTAACGGTGTCGACCTCTTGTCATCGGCGGAATTTGAATCTGCACCGCGCTCGATTAGGAACTTTGAAACCTCGACACTTCCGTGGCGTGACGCGACAGCCAATGCAGTCTGCTGGTCTCCGTTCCGCACATCGACGGCTACGCCGTTGTCGAGCACCAATCGTACGATGTTGACATTCCCATTTCGCGAAGCCGCGTGAAGCGGAGTCCAGCCTTTGCTGTCGCGGGAGTTCGCGTCCGCCCCGCGCTCGATTAGGAAGCGAGAAACCTCGGGCTGTCCGTTTCCCGACGCCAGGCTCAACGGTGTCTCCTGATTCCCATTGCGCACGTTGATATCGACGCCGTGAGGAAGCAACATCTCCACAACGTTGAGGTGACCGTTTCGTGACGCTCTGTGAAATGGAGTCCAGCCGTGTTCGTCGCGGGCATTCGCGTCGGCACCATTTTTGACCAGAAAGTGTGCGATATCACGTCTCCCGATTCCCGACGCGAGGCTCAATGGGGTCTCGTTTCCTCGATTCCTCACATCAACGGCTGCACCATGCTGTACTAGAAACTGGACGATATTGAGGTTCCCGAGACTCGAGGCCAGATGCAAGGGCGTCCAGAGGTCGTTGTTTGGTGCATTTACGTCCGCCCGTCCGGTGACTAGCCGTTCCACGATATCACGACGCCCACATCGCGATGCCGAATGCAACGGGGTCCAGCCTTGGTTGTCACGAGAATTGACGTTCGCGCGATGACCGAGCAACAGGTTCACGACCTCCAGATGTCCGTTTCTCGATGCGGTGCCGGGCGAAGAGTGTTTCATTTCGTCCCAGGAATCGGCATCCGCGCTGCGTAGCGGTGGTGACGTCTCGACTGCTCCATCACCTGACGCCAGGGCCAGTGGTGTCTCGCCCTTTCTATTTTGCGCATTAACACTCGCATGGTGGTTGAGTAACGCCTGAACTATGTCGCGACTTCCGCTTCGTGATGCTCGGTGTAGTGGTGTCAAGCCTTCATTATCCACAGAGTTTACATCTCCACCGCTCTGAAGTAGTAATAAAGTAACACCGACGTGTCCCTTGGCGATCGCGGCATGCAACGGGGTTACATAGTAACCGCCCCTGGCATTGATATGGTCGGAGCAGGTGGCGATAAGGTGTTTGACAAGGTCACGGAAACCACCGAGCGCCGCATAGTACAGTGGGACTGCAGCAGGTCTTGTGCGGCGCGCCTCGGAAGTGTCTTCTGCCCACGGGTGGTCAAGGTCGTATAACCGGACCCAGGCTTCGAAATGTGGTTTGACTGGGTCAAAGAGATGTTCCATGGCACTCTGAACGATGGGAGTTATGTTCTTGAGAGGGATGTGATCAACCCAGTGACGAGCCGCGTAGCTAGCAAGTGGAAGGTCCTTCATGCTATCTTTGTCGATGCGGCCGTCCAGGTGAAGAAGGACGCAAAGGGAGGATTGCGCAAGAATCTTGTGTGCCGGACGAGGGAGGATGTGAAAGTAAGATAGTTCTTTTTTCGCTTTTGCGAGGCGATCCGACGTTAAGAATTCCTTTACCGAAAAGTGAGAAAATTGGACAACCAGGGAACCATCAACTTTGACGATGGCAACTAGACTTGGGCATGCAGATAGCACAGCTTCCTGTGCGTCCGGAGGGCGAAACTGTGGACGATATTCTGAGCTTTGTCCATCGTCAAACCCGACCGCAAAAATTTCAGCGAGCTCCGCAACACGAAGAGGGCGAACAGACACCGCGAGGCAACGCAGGATGCGGCGAGCAAAGGGTCGATTGATTTCGTCGATGGTTAGCAATGAGCGCTCATATGTTTCGTCCAAAGTACCAGGCAGTTCGCTTAAGGCCCGGGAAATGCTGGCCGGATTACCGCGACATAGCCTTTCCAATTGGCAAACAACCCATCGAAACCTGTACGACGCCTGAGATATTGTCATAACACCAGGTGTGTCAATAATCACTTACATCCCGTCTGCTTTTTCAGAGAGAGTATCGATGACCAGCTTCTTATCCTCTGGTCTCCATTTATTTATCCTCTGGACCTCATATTTGATGTAGGTTAGAATGTCCTGCTTTTGCCCACTTTCGTCATGAAGAGACACAGAGTGAGACGCCATAGGCTCAAGAGCGGCCCGGATATCGGTCTCGGGCCGACTAGTGACGCATATATGAACGGATAAGTCCTCGGATAAGTCCTTGGATGAGTCCTTGGTCAAGTCCTTGGAGAAGTCGACAAGTCTCTTGACAAACTCTAGGACCTGTTGGCGCGGGGATATAATCCCAATGTTATTGGGACACTCGTCGAGACCATCCACGATTATAAAGATCGCAGGCCGTCCTCGCATCCTCAGCACATCTTCCAGACATTGAACAAGGACGTCATCGTCAGGTTTCTCCAGCCCGTCATCGTATTTCGAATAGAGCGTAGAAAGTTTGTGGTAGCAAGGATCGGATCTAGCGGCGAACTGGACGAGGAGGGAGGAGAGTAAACCACGGACATCCTGCTTTGCGGGATCCCTAAAATCGAAATAAAAATAAGCTATCAGGCCTAGTCCCGCATCGCGTAAGGTCTTCGCCTGTTCAATGACGGTAGAACTGATTGAAAGTTTGAGAGCGGAAAGACGGGGTATGTTGGTGAGATACGCACCATAGCACACTCTTTCCAGATCCCGCTGATACGAAACAAGGGGCAGTCAGGTATGGGTAAGAGAAAGGCCGTCAGACGTACGTTTACCGCATATCCACATAAGAGATCCTTCCGTCATCCACTTCTCGAATGTACTGCCTTGGGCAAACCACACCGCTGTTCCGCCTCGGTAAGACTTGCGGGCAATAATATGGTTGTCGGACGGATTCGGAGGAGAGAACCAAGTTCGGACCTCCTTTTGCAACTGGTCGCCTGCAAGACGGTTCAGCCCCAACGGTAGCAACTCAAAACAAAAGAGGAATAACCACGCACGCTTGATCTTGTTAATCCCTTCGGCAATCTCTTGCATGACAACTAGCACCCGTGGTAGTACGTTAGGCACAAATTCGCACACACGGGACAGACATACCGAGAGACTGCCTTATGCTATCGACGGAAACTTTGCCGTCTACCAAACAACAATTTGGTAAGGTGTCCACGGTCGATCAATCAAAGGTCGCGTACCATTCATAGCTATCTTCACATTATTCATAAGACCATGAACAACTTCTAGGATGTGAGCTCCCGTCATCCGCGCTTCCTCCTGAGTGAGCCGTTCCAGCCTAATCAACACGGCCTCAACCTCGCTTTCTCCTAAAAGTTTCTTTGCGAATTTCTCTGCGGAATATGAGTCATAGACTCAAGCTACAGAATCCGGGGATTCACTTACTGAAACGCCCATCCTTGATCTGTTTCCTTGCGAGGGCGAGGGCGGAAAGCACCTCAACCATAATTCTCACGATAATATCTCTCATCGAACTGCTGAGGGCGAACCCGGTATAGATATGGAGGCGGTGGAGGAAATGTCCGATGCATTCAAAAAGGTCAACCAGTGCATCGTAACTCGAACTGACACCCTTTGCGGCCTGATGACCTCAGATATCAGAATGATCTAGGTGTGAAATGTAAGGGGGACACAGACTGCGAGTAGAACGTTAATGCCAACAAAGATTGCTTTCGCGGGTGGAAACGGGGCCTGACAGCGCAAGAAAAATGGTCAAAAGCGTGTGTGCAGAACCAATGCGACCTACCAGGCTAACTGCCTCACCGATAACGTCAGATAGGGTATGAACGACTCCCACTACAGGACGAAGGTAGTTGATCAACCTCCTATTACCCTCCCTATATTCTTTAAATTCCTTCACTCGGCCTTGAAGTAAATCAAAGACCGCTTCGGCAGAGTCGCAGTCCTTGAGCTCATCGGCGAAATGATTTGACTGAAGGTTTATCCCGGTTTCGCCATGATAGTCCTTTAACGCGTCACGAATCAGTCGAAAGTTAGAAGATGTCATGTTTCTTGTCCTGAATAACTCGCGTTGTGGGAAATGAAGCTGAGGTGTGCGTTGGTCACGGAGAGGGTACAATAGGTGTTGGCACGAAGGACCTTGCTGACACGGCCACGAGGTCACGCCACAACTTGAAGTCCCTGGCCCTCACCCAAATATTATAGACGCTCAAGCTGAAATTAAAGATGCCATGTCACCGTGAGTGCTCAATGAAACCGCTCGTATTTACGATTTCACTTGTACAGTATTAGATCTGGCCGACTCCGAGTCACGTACTTTATTGTGGCCAGGCCTGAGGCTATGAGAACATGCACACTCTAAACTATGTTAACTAAGATTTGAACACTCACATTGACTAAAAAAAGGCTCAGTAATCTTGTCAGTAATACTCCATAACTGAACGAGGCGTTAAGCTTATACATCTAGAAAGCGTTGGGACAAGCGCACCTGTTGATGAAGGTCGAGACGAAGGTAGATGTGTGAGGTTCCGGACCGGCCCGGGCATGGTAGCCAGTGGTCCTGGACCCCTGGTCCCTCCATTTTCGTTCCCCCATGTGCCTTCGACCCGCTTTCTCGCGCCTTTAACAGGAGGTCGAAGCTTGGTCGAAGAAATTGACATGCTCGAGGGTGGACGACGACCTGAGCTATCCAAAGGTGCGGAGACTAGGCTTTGATCGCACACGAGAATAGACGTTCTAAGGCTGTTACGGTACTTGTATCTATACAGTGCGAAAATCAACGAAGTTGAGTCAGACTATAACCTAACTTACTAGGTTACCAGCGCCGCCTTCTAACGTAACAACAGCTCATATCATAGGAGAAGTGATCATAACGGCAGAGAAGCCCCGAACAAAAGAGGGGGGGACCGCAACAGAATACAAGGTTTCATCGGAATAAATACGTCAACGATAGTGCCAAAAGTAGTATGAAAAAAGAGACATAGTACGTGGCTTGGTGCACGGCCATTGGAGTCAGCCTGCGCGTGCTGGTAGTAGCGACTGTGTCTTCGTGCCAGTGTGCGCCATACTCCAACAAAAGTTGCGCAATCATGAGGTGCCCACTTGCCGATGCCGCCTGGAAAGGAGTCTGGCCACCGAAATTTCGAGCGTGGACATCTACACCCCTTTCTAGTAGCAACTGCACAATCTCCAGATAACCGTTGTATGACGCGAGGTGCAAGGGGGTCCAGCGCTCTTGCTCCGTGACGTTGACTTCGGCGCCGTGATCGAGAAGAAGCCGCACGATATGAAGATGTCCACATTGTGATGCCTTGTGCAGTGGAGTCCACCCGGCGTCGCACCGGGAATTCACGTCTGCGCCATTATCGATTAACCAGCTCGCGACATCGAGTTTTCCCACGCTTGACGCCACATCCAACGGAGTTTGGTAATCTGCATTCCGCTCGTTGACTCCGGCGCCATTCCCAAGTAATGACCGTAAAACGGGAAGCTGTCCGTTTCTTGAGGCGACGTGCATGGGACTCCTCTCCTCGTTGTCGAGGATATTTCCATCTTCCCCGCGATTCAGGGACGACTGCGTAGGATCGGGTTGCCTCGGCTGCGACGCTCCGTCTCTTGCTCCGTCTGATGAAGTAAGGTCTGGGCTGTCCCGGGCGTCCGCTTGTCCTTTGCGCTCTCCCAGGAAGTATGCGACCTCATGTTTCCCGTCGCCTGACGCCAAATCTAGAGGTGTTTCGTTGGCATAGTTCAACAAGTCGACATTCGCGCCGTACTCCAACAACAGCCTCGCAACTTTGAAATGACCAGCCTGGAGAGCTGAATGTAAAGGCGTCCAACCCTTGTTCTCCTGCGAATTGACTTTGGAGCCGCACTTGAGTAAGAGGCGCGCAACTTCGAGCTTCCCATTCTTGGACGCCAGGATCAGCGCAGTTTCTTGGTTCTCATTGCGCCTGTCGACGTCGGCGCCATACTGGATCAGTAATCCTACAGTCTTCAAATGCCCGTTGGCTGTTGCGAGATGCAGTGGAGACCACAAGTCCCCACTCTGTGAGTTTGCGTCCGCGCCATGGTGGAGTAATAGCCGCACGACTTCCAGATGCCCGGATCGCGATGCCGAGCGCAATGAGGTCCGACCCTCGTTGTCGCTAGAATTGACATCTGCGCCGCGCTCGATGAGGAGGCGCGAAACCTCGACACCTCCGTTCTCCGCTGCCAGGGCTAATGGTGTCTGGCTGACCGCATTCTGCGCGTCGACATCTGCGCGATTGTTAAGCAATAGTCGTACAATGAGAAGGTTGCCATTTCGCGAAGCTGTGTGGAGCGGAGTCCAGCCATTTTTGTCGCATGAGTTCACATCTGCGCCGTGTTCGACAAGGATGCCGACGATCTGAACGCTTTCGCTGCCCGACGCGAGATCCAACGGAGTCTCCCCGTTCTCACCACGCACGTTTATGTCTGCGCCACGATTGAGTAATTTCTCCATAACGTCTAAATGGCCTTTCTGCGCCGCGTCGTGGAGCGGAGTCCAGCCGTTTTCGTCACAGGCGCTCGCGGTGGCGCCACGCCCGATCAACGATTGTGCAACTTCCAGTTTCCCGACACCAGGTGCCGTGTCAACGGAGGCACCGTGTTCGACTAGGAAATGCGCAACACCGAGGTTCCCGGTGGCTATGGCCAGACGCAACGCCGTCCAGAGGTTCTCCTGCTGTGCGTTTACGTCAGCACCGTGGTCTATTAGCGTCCGTACAGTTTCGAGGTGTCCGTATCGCGACGCGAGATGTAGTGGTGTCCATTCCTTTTCGTCTCGGGAATTGACGTCTGCCCCGTGGTCGAGTAGAAGCCGTGAAACATCGAATTCCCCATTGCTCGATGCCATAGCTAATGGGGTGTCGCCGCTCCCGTTTCGTGCGTTGACGTCTGCACCATGCCGGAGTAATAATTCCACTATATCGCAATGTCCGTTTCGTGATGCCCTGTGCAATGGACTCAGGTCTTCGTCATCTAGAGCGTTTATGTCCGCGCCGTTCGTGAGCAATGGTAAAGCGGTGTTGACATGACCCTTGGCGAGTGCGGCATGGAGTGGAGTCATGTAATATCCATCGCTGTCATTGATATCTCGTGGACTGGAAGCGATAAGGTGCTCGACAAGGTGCCGAAAGCCACACAATGCTGCGTAGTATAATGGGGCTGTTGTAGACCGTTTTCGAACTATCGGAGACAGGTGGTTCTCCCACGGGCGGTCCATATCGTATATCCAGACCCATGCGGAGAAGTGTGGCCTGTCTGGGTCAAAGAGACGTTCCATGGCACCTTGGATGGTTGACGACACATCCCCGAACTTGGCGTGGTCGACCCAATGTCGGGCAGCATAATCGGCTAGCGGAAAGTGTTCAATGCTGTCTTTGTCGATGTGGTCGTCAAGGTGGTATAAGAGGCTGAGGGAAGCTTGAGCGAGCGTGGTGTGTGCCAAGTGGGGAACGATGTGAAAACGAGATATATCCATAGTTGTGGCAAGGCGGTGCGATGTCAAGAATTCACTGACTGAAAAGTGTGAGAATTGGACAACCCGAGACCCGTTCACGTCGACGAGGGTGATAAGACTTGAGCACGTAGAAAGGACAGCTTCCTCCGCGTGTTCCGATCGCCGATCTGGGTTGAACATGGGGAGCGATTCGGCATCGAAATTGACCGCCAGAATATCCGCAAGCTCCTCGACACGCAGTGGTCTAACGGATACGAGGAGGCATTGGAAAAGGCGGTATGCGAACTGCTCCGTCCTTTTGTTAGTCATACGTAACACGCGTTCGTACGTTTTGTTCAACGAATCTGGCAGTTCATCTAACGCCCTCCGTATGGCTGCCGGGAAGCAGTGTCGCAGAACTTCCAACTGGCAGTAAACCCATCTAAACCTACGGGAGGCATTTGCTAAGCGGCTCTTTCGAGTAACCGTGACAGCCATAGCTTACCTGCCATCTGCTCTATCTGAGAGAGTATCAATAACCAGCTCCATCTCCTGTGTTCTCCATCTTCGCATATTCCGATCAGAGTGCACGAACGCTTTAACGTATAACAAGACGTCTTTCTTTTGTCCAATTTCGTCGTGAAGGGACACAGTAAACGTCACCAAATGTTCAAGAACAGTTCGAATGTCGATCTCCGGGCGGCTGGAGACACAGATACGTAAATTCGGAAGTCGTAAATTGACGAGATCCTTCAGAAAGGCAAGCATCAATTGACGCGGGCTCGGTATCCCGGTGGCCTCAGGACATTCGTCGAGAGCGTCCACAATAATATATATATCCGGTTGTCCCTGCACGAGGAGCATGTCCACGAGACACCGCGTAAGCGCCTCATCGTCAGGCAGTCGTTCCCCTTCATTGTGAGACGAATACAAGCGCAACAAAATCTCGCTGCACGGGTCAGACGCGGCGCTGAGCTGGTAAAGAAGAGAGGAGAGGAGTCTACGCCGATCCTGCTTGGCGGTATCCCTAAAATCAAAGAAGAAATAGGCCACCAAGGCTAGTCCAGCATCACGCAGGCGTTTAACTTCCTGAATAATAGAGGAGCTGAACAACAATATGATTAGAGAAGGACGACAAAAAACGACGCATTACGCACCACAAGATACTCTTCCCAGATCCAGCTAGAATATCAGCCGTTAGCGGCTAGAAACCACCGGAAGGTCTAAGCGCGTACGTATGCCATTGATCCACAGGAGAGAACCGGTCACCCTCCAACCACGAAAGGTACTGCTCTGGAAGAACCACATCGCAGTTTCTTCATGGGCCGCCTCGCGCGCAACGTTGTAGTTTGTTGACGGGTCTGGGGGTGCGAGCCACCTTCGGTTTCGCTCGAGTCTGTGACCGCCTGTATGACCAGTTCAGCTTGGGCGGTTACCGATGCAGGCAGAACAAACGGACGAGTAACTTTGTTTACTGCATCCACCGTCTCGTGCATCGTAACTGTCGACCGACATAATTAGCCTAAGAAAGGACAATAACAATTCACGCCGGACAAACCCAGAGCTGGTCGGATGACACCGAGAGACGACTCTCCGTCTACTTGCAAAGCAATTTAGCCGAACGTAGGTAACAAGCCAGACGAACACCGCGTACCGCCTAGGGCTACCTTCATATTGTACACGAGGCCATGGACGACCTCTAGAATTTGGACCACCGTCATGCGGGCCTCGTCCTGGGTGAGTCGGTGTAGCCTCTGCAACACAGCCCCGAGGTTGCCTGAGCCGAACAGCTTCTCGGCAAAACTCTCTGTAGTGCGCTGAGAAATGGCGAATTCGCAGACGAAACCGCACTTACTGAGCTCTCCTTGCTCCACCTGCTTCGTCGCTATGGAAAGTACGGAGAGTACTTCAACCATGATTTTCAAGATCACACCCGCTGTCGAAGCTGTGTTGGGTATCTCGGAAAGAATTTGGACGGGTTTGAGGAAACTTTCGAGGGGCTCAAAGAGGCCAACGAGAGCGTCGTATCCAGAAGTGGTGGCACTAGTAACCTAAATATCCAGCTATCGCAAGGATAAAGCCGGAAAAAGCAAAAATGCGCACCGTGAGGAGGACATGGAGCCCAACGAAGATGATCTTTGCGGGTGGAAACGACGCCTTGGAGCATAGATGATAAATGATACGCCCGCAGAAAACAAAGGTCTCTCAGTGACGCACCAGACTAACTGCCTCGCCAAGAGCGTCACTGAGTATATACAGTGTATTTACCATGAAGCGGAGGCAGTCCGTTAACTTTTCTTCCCGATAGTCTTGGAGTTCTTTCGCCTTGGCCTCAAGAAGCCGAAACACTTCATCAGAAGAGTCGATGACTTGGAGCTCGGTGGCGAATGGATGTTCGGCAATGTCTATCCCGGTCTCCTTGGAATAGGCATCCAATGCATCTACGATTAATCGAAAGTGGGCGGAAGACATTCTGAGAATACGAGTTCAATGGACAATGTTCGAAGGGGACGACAGAGAGGGCGTGTGGAACGAGGGCTCAGCGCTCAGCCACGAGTCATCTGAGGAAGTCTCACGACTCCCACGTAGGCGCGGGGGCGCTTGATGTCGTAAAGCATCAAGGGATGTTGCGCCGAATATACAGCTGGAGACGCGTGATGGAATGCATGTGTACAAACAGATCAGGATGCATCAGATGTAGATGGACCCCCACGTCGGCAAGTCTTACATGGGTAAGAAGTGCGGAGACTATAGAATATCTGAGACCATGCGGTTCAACTTGAAGTTCACCCTTGCCTTCGATTTATGGAAGCTTTAGGGTGTTGGCCCACTCGGGGGTTAGTTACGGTACCAAGGACTTTGCTGTATCCGAAGTGAAAGACTGCCATGATATAAAGTCAGCGAGGGTCATCAGCCGACCAAGTCAGCGCTCGTGTCACCAGCAACAGGGAATCGTACAATAAAATAATTGTAAAGGAATAAGGCCCAAGCATCTCCTTGAGTATCTCAGTGGTTGACTACGTTGACTACCTCCTGCTACGACGAACGGGCATTTTTCTCCAATGTGGGGATTGCAAAAATTCGGATACGGGGAGTCGAACCCCGGGCTGCCGCGTGAGAGGCGGCAATGTTAACCGTTACACCATATCCGATGTGTGTAGTTCGGAGATATATAATTATATTGTCTGATTACATTACAATTTCGCATGCATGGACTGTGTACTGCCGAACGAATGCGCGAATTCGAAGTCATAACCCGGACCCTTGATCCCGTACTGTAAATCTTGCTGAACTGTCATGATGCCATACGGGACTGAACAAGTCCGGGTCTTCGTTCGCGCTCTCAACCTCGTATTAACGGAGAACGTAGGCCGCAGAAGGACTGAAGAGAAGACGACGCGAGCTGGAGACAAGATATTCGGACCCAACAATGAAGAACAGGAGTCGGAGTCGGTGCCAATCTGTTCAACTCAACAGGTGAGATGTCCGTAATCTGGCAGGGCAGTCAAAATTACGCAGCCCTGAAGCCACCGCACAGGATTGCCGTTATGAAAGCGCGCATGGAGCGGACATACCGCAGCGCCGCGATGACCCCGGACGAGCTGTGCGGGGTGATAATGATTTGGCATGAGAGAATTCGGAGAGTTACAGATGTGTGTGATACGTAGAACGAGTTTGATGTGAGACAATTGTGATGGGACAGCGTAGAAACGAAACGGCTAGCTGCACTTGAATAATTCATATTCTTTGTCACCCACTCACTCCTCATTGCCCTTCCCTCACCGTTCCCCCTCCTTATCTACCTCCATCTCTTCCGCTTTTGAACCCTTTTCCGTCTCTCCTTTCATATCTTTCGGTTTGGGTAAACATGTCTTCACCATATCCGGCATATGGACAACAGCCTGGCGCGAGTGACCCCTACCTGTACCCTCCCAACGGCTCCTCAGCTCCGTATTCCTTCGACGACTCGTCCTCAACCGTACATGCCAAGTACGAGTTCGCCTCAAACCGTATTTCGCGCACCCCCAGTCCTACGCCTAGCGAGGCCGCCGAGCTCGCTCGCACCGGTCTGTTCGATTGGAAGTCCATGACCTCCTGGCGTTTTTGGCTCCGTCGAGAGTGGCTATGTGCGTCGGGAACTATCCTTTAGTCCCCTCTGTCGTTCTTAGCTGACACACCTTCCTTGCCTTCCTCAGGGTACTATGTAATTGCCGTCATCCTCACTGCGATAACCCTTTTCATCACTGTATTCCATCATCAAATTGTCGACAAGCTCACTCCCATGGCACACAAGGTTAAAGAGTGAGCATTTGTTCTGTGGTTTTTTCTCTCGCCAGCCGTGTTCTAGACGACGGGACGCCAAGGCTTCCGGGGGCTGCCAAGCGAGGTTACCGAGTATCCGCCGTTCCCAACAGTCTCCTTTCGTCCTGCCGTTGCTTCGGCTCTACGCCTCTTACTGATTCAATCATCTTCACCAGCCTTCCCGGTGGGTGGTCGATTCCGATAGCCATACTCTTTGTCATATCTTTCCCTCCGGTGTGTGCCACCCTTCGACTGCCTGTTCGGATCGCGCTCCGCCTCGCTGACGATTATGCCCGGTAGCTCTTCGGCCACGAGATCGTCGCGATTCTGTGTGGCGTCGTCTGGGGTCTTTGGATAGGTTTTGCCATCGTCGCGGCTGGCACGTTCCTTGGCGAGTTGGGCAATTTCTAGTACGTAAAATCCTTATCGTCTTCGTCCGCGGGCTGACGACATCTCGTGCGCGCATCATAAAGCGCCTTCAAATACTGTTGTCGCGCTCGTGGTGAAAAGCTCGAAAAGACAAACATGCAATATGGGTGTCTTGCGCGAGTCGTCCGCGAGGGTGGCTTCAAGATCGCCCTCGTCGCTCGTTTTAGTGCCATCCCTGGTCACTGTATGTCCCCTCGTTCTCGCGTTCTCCTTGGGAGACTGGATGGCTGACGTCTCTCGTTGGCAAGTTACCACTGCCGTATTCGCTACGTGCGGTATGAGCGTGTGGACCTTTGCTTTAGCCGCATTTCTGTCCTTGCCAAAGCAACTTGCTACTGTATACATTGGCGTTATCATCGAAGGGTCCGGAAAGAGTACGTTTCGTGCTCCTTAACTGTAATTTCCATCGCTCACGTGTTGCAGAGGAAACGGTTCCCCAACGCATAGCGAGCTACTCGGTGATCACAATCACCACGATTGTCACCATCATTGCTGCATGGTACATTTACCGCGAGCTGAATCGCGTTAAGCCCGCAGTGATATATGAGCGTCGTAAAGCCCGGTTCGTCCCTCCGTGCTGTCGTTTGTACGCCTTTAAACTTAGCTTTTCAGGCAAGCAAAGATGGAGCTCGGCCCGTCTTACTATAACAACAATCAGTCTAGCGTATCCGCGTTTAACCCGAACCCATCTGATTCAGATATCCCGCTACAGCCATACGACCCAGAGAGGGCCGCGTATGGAGGGCCCAGCAATCAACATCATCAACAATGGGACGAGACGGGCCGCGCCATCGGCTATTCCCCTGATCCCCGTCTCCATGCGCCGCGTCCGCGCCCTCCATCGTTCAGCCCGTCAGCGTTATACGCCTCGCCTGCAGCTGCAGCCGCTGCGACGACGTCGCAAGACCCAGAGGACGAATGGACCAACGCGCGCACGCCCAAGACAGCGCTCCCACCAGACCCCGCCCCCGCCCCGGGAACGTACACGCCCCACGCGTCGTCCCCCGACCCCGCATCGTCCTTCCCGCCACCACCCCTGTCGCCGCGCTCGGCTAGGCGCCGTACGCGCTCACCGGGACTGAGCACGGAGGCGCAGTATGTGACGTACCACCCGGAGCACTTTACGGGGAACTCGGCAGCAGCAGCAGCAGCGCAGCGTCAGGACGCGTACTCGTCGGGGCCAACGCCACCGCGTGCGTTTTCGCCGCCTCCGAGTTACCGGTGAACAAGCACCGGAGTTTTAGACGCTCGGAACACATCGTTTTATGCGGCGAGCGCGAGCTTTCATTTTTTTATTGTGACGACGACTATCGGTATACCAATATATGTAGTATTGACGAGGTGAAGTATGTCTACAGTAATGATGGTATTGTACACTTTGCATCACGGACGTCTCCTCCCCCCCTTCCCCCCGCCTGCCCCTCTTGTTTATTATCTTATTGGCTGTTTTTGTCTACGCATCGTTTCCCTTGTTACACAACAGGACGATATGACCGTGCATGCGATTCAACCGTTTCAACCGTTTCTTCCCAAAGTGTGGGACAGGCAACGCCTTTGATAGTGACGTTGACGATCAAACTCGACGCTGATTCTATTATCGTTTCGTCATGCAAGTGCCGGGTGCCGGGTGCTTGTCTCGGACTGGCATTACAGTATCCTGTCCTCTCGACTCGAGTCTCTCGATGTCCGGGCACATAGGGTCAGACCATGTCATTATGAATGACAAGTAGCCCACGGGACGCACCCGAAATCACCGTCGATCACGAGAAAACCTCCTGATCGACGAGCACAGCGCCAGCGTCCATGCCCTTCCTCCTTTGAATTCCCCGTATGGGCCACCCTGCCTCCCCCTGACTGCGCACCCCCTTGCGCCCATTCGCCCTGAGAGTTAGCCCCTCGCCGAGTTGGTCCGTCCTGACGCGCGGTGGTTTGACTAGGCCGCGAGGCTGTGGAGAATTGTGCTGAGCCCACGAGCAACGAGCCTTTTCTAGGACGTGGCATGGAGTGGGTCGGCACGAGCCGGGCGGTCCTGTTCGGTGATCTCGGCCATTATTTCCTCCTCCCTCCGCATTCCATTTTTTTTGCGTGTTCGGCGCTGATGCGCTGATGGACGGGTCACAGTGGCGAATAAGGTTGATGGCGTCGGCATCGCTGCGTGTCATGCGAAATTTCTTATCCGATTCCTCGTCCGGGCGCGCATGTGGTCCCAGAACCCCTTGCCGGCGCTGAAGTCGTCGTGGACGACACGACGGGACGGCTTGCGGAATTTACTGTCGTAGCTGCTGCTGGCGAAGTGTTGCGAGGAGTGGTGCCGTGGCTGCAGTGCTCTGACTGATGCGGCTCACGCGGCGGCCGCACGCTCGTCGATGGCTTCGTGGGTGGTGCCAGCTTGCAGGGACGCGGGGCCAGCCGGCGCGTGTGCGCGTGTCCATGCGCGCAACGCACGCACTTAGCTGTGAGGACGAGGATCACAATGTATTTCGCATTACTTCCCCCCCATCGTTTCGAGTTTCTAAGCCTCCAAAATCCGCATCAGCGTGTTTAGGCTAAACACAGGAGAATTGTTGTCTAATACACCACTTATCCAAGAAAAATTAGAAAAACAGCAAAACCGAACAAAAGTAAAGATTGGGCAATGCCGCAACACGGGGCCCGGGTGTCTTCTCATCTCCGTTCTCGGGGGTATCCTCGTCACTTCCACTCTTTCTATCTTCTGGCAATAGCCAATCGGCACATGAGCCGTCATTCTGCTTGGCCAGAAAGCATGCGAACATTCCCATCGCGAGACGACACGTCGAGAGGAAGCTCATTGTTGCCATCCCGCACATTGATATCCGGCGCTCCGAGTCCGGACTCCAGTAACAGCTCCACAACATCCAGGTGTCTCCCTCTTGCCGCCGCATGTGATGATGTCCGCCCCTCGCCATCTCTCGAGTCCACGTCGGACCCGTACTTGATGAGGAAACGCGCGAACTCGAGCCATCCGTTACCGCATGGTGTCTCTCCACAGCAGTTTTTGTTTATTGACGTCCGCGCCGTGCTCAAACTAGCAACTCCGCGACCTTGAGATGTCCACCGGCCGATGCGTCATGAAGTGGAGATGAGAGATCAGCATTCTCGACCTTTACAATCGCTCGGCACTCAATGAGGAAACGCGCGACCTCGCCGATGCATGATGTAATGGTATTCTTTGAGAGCGGTAGACGTCTGCGCAGTTCTTGACTAGCAACTTCGCGACCTCGAGGTGTCCATTGGCTGATGCGTCACGAAGTGGAGACGAAAGATCAGCATCCTCTACACCCAAGGCACACTTTAATGGATTCCAAAAAAAAACAAGTGTGAACCGTGTTGGACTGGCAGCTGAACAACGTCGAGGTGTCCGGCAGAAGATGCCAGATCCAACGGAGTCTGGTAATTTTCATCCCGCCCATCTGGGCCAGCACAGTTAACAAGTATAGTAAGTACTAGCTTTAGGGTTTATCGATTATTGATTATCAGGAGGAGCCTTTGTTCATACCGTCCACGACCGGCATGAGCCGCATGACCCCGGATCCGAAAACGACGTGATGCCGGCTTCTCCCGCCGCGTCTAGTTACATTCTTTTGGTTGATGCCGCGCGACAGGAACTTTGAAGAGGATTGAACCGTGACGAGGCTCTCAGGAGAGGATATGTCAGGCCTCGGGTTCGTTGTAGAGGCCGCAGATATTCCATTTGTATCCAACTTACGTTGATCGGACCTCATCCCCGCATCAAAATTGACTAGGCAAGCAACCCGCGGCCTTACTCCTTTACCTCTGCGGCTCCCGACTTCATTAACGTTTATTTCCCGTGTAGAAATGCCTCATAAGAGCTCACAGTCCATAGATCTCTCTGAACTTCCAGACCCCCGCATTCTTCTTAGCATCAGGCAAGGCCTCAGGAACGCGTTGTATCTTTTTAGAACCCGCGTTGTATCATTAGACCCTCTCTGGGGCGGTGGCCGCCACTACCATTCACCTGCTGGCGGTTTTCCCAGGTCCCACCCTCATTTCGGACATAAAATTGGTCAGACTTTACCCTCGCCCAATCCCGTCCCAGTCAATGGAGTGTTCTATTCATCTCGGCAAAACCTAATGCAACCCGCGGTAATACAGTGCTCACTTCTACCTCTGACCCTCGAGTTTAGTTCCGATACAGAGATGTACCATAAAAGCTCCCACCGTGTCCTTACTCTGAACCTCGGGCCTTCTCCTCAACCTCGGTGACTCCCTGTAATCATGCACCATCATTGTATCTCTGTCCTCTTTGTCATTGTCCTTGTTCTTCTTGGTAGCCTTGCGAACTTGAAGCCCCCCTCAGCACCTTGGGACGACATGCACATCAAGCACTCCTGGAACGCCGTCCCGAAGAACTGGGAGACCCTGGGCCGCCCGCCTTCTGGCACTACAATCGACCTTTACATCGCTCTCAGGCCTCAGCGTGAGAACGCCGTGGTCGACGCGCTTTATGACGTCAGTGAACCCGGGCATCCAAGGTACGTCCACCACACTCCTCCGCTAACGCATGTTTTCACGAGTCCCACTGCTCCGATGTAGATATCGTGCATATCTGACTAAGGAGCAGGTGACTGACCTCGTCGTACCGCATCCAGAGACGCTCGAGCTCGTGAATTCCTGGCTCGAACAGCACGGCATATCCTCCTCGTCCATTTCTATGACGCACAGCGGCAATACACTGATGCTCAAAGCCGTGTCCGTGACCCAGGCCAACACTCTCCTCGGCGCATCGTACCAGCTCTACAGGCACGTCGAGAGTGGCGAGACCATTGTCCGCACTGTTGGTTATTCGCTTCCCGTAGCGCTGCACCGGCACGTGTTGACTGTGGCGCCTACGACGTCCTTTGTCTCCCTGCGCACGCAATGGCAGGCACCGCGGAATCGCTCTGACAGGGCGGCAGTGAAGTCGACATCGGGAGGGCCTGCGACGATGTTATCGAGCCGCGCAAAAGTCAATCCCGTCACGCCGTCGTTCCTGCGCTGGCTGTACGACACGGAAGCCTATACACCCAATACTCGAGGCGAGAATGTGCTCGGGATCGCGGGATTCTTAGGGGAATATCCAAGCCAGGCGGACCTGGGGGCGTTCATGCGCAAATACCGCTCCGAAGCAGAGGATGCGACGTTCACCGTCGTAGAGGTCAACGGCGGGTTGTACGACCCGACCCACCCACACGAAGAGGCAAACATGGTCGTCCAATACGCCGAGGCCATAGCGTATCCAACCCCTCACATCTTCTACAACACCGGCCAAGGGCCGTCGGGCATGGGTGGCGATCTCGTGTCCTGGCTAGAATACATCCTCGACCAGGAGAATATCCCTCAGACCATCAGCATATCGTACAGCATTGAAGAGCGTTTCCTCTCGAGGGAATATGCAATCCAGGTGTGCGATCAGATTGCGAAGCTCGGTGTACGTGGCGTCAGCGTCCTCCAGTCGAGTGGTAACGACGGCATCGGCCTAGGTACCTGCCTAAGAGATGACGGCACCGTCCGGTTCATGCCCACATTTCCCGGAACCTGTACGTGAATTTTCTCGGATTGGACGTAGTACACGAGTGCGGGTCCAGGACGCTCACCGCATCGCCACGCTTTTGCAGGTCCCTATATTACCGTCGTCGGCGGAACGACGGACTACGAGCCGGAGGTCGCAGCGGAATTCTCCGGCGGCGGCTTCTCGGACTACTTTGAGCGCCCGACGTACCAGGAGGAGGCCGTGTCCACCTTCCTCCAGGACCTCGGGAACCGGTATCAAGGCCTTTACAAGTGTGTTCGCTTCTGTGACCTGATCTGACCCATTCGTAATTTATACTTGGTACAGCGCTTCTGGCCGGGGCATTCCCGACATCGCCGCGCAGGCCGTCGGATTCCGGATCTTTTTAAACGGCAACGAGCTAGAGGAGAGCGGTACAAGTTTAGCGACGCCCGTGCGTGCGTCTCTCCTCCCTCCTCCTATTCGGGTCGTCCGTCCTTGACCTGACTGGCAATTTACAGGTTGTGGCGGGCATAATCTCGCTGCTTAATGACTGGCTGATTCTGACAGGTCAAGGCCCTCTCGGCTTTCTCAACCCCTGGCTGTACGGAAGGGGCTCCGGGGGTCTCACGGATATCACAGAGGGCTCGAATCCGGGCTGCAAGATGGATGGATTCTCCGCCATCGTTGGATGGGACCCTGTGCGTTCCACCAGACTTTATACTTCTTCCTTTTCGACGTTGGATGACCGCTACGCAGGTAACGGGTCTCGGGACACCTCAGTTCCGCAGAATGCTGGAACAGCTATTTTGAGATGAGTGATCGTCACAATTGGAACGTTAGACGCGGGTCGCGCGCTTGCTTGTGACAGACAGAGCACGACGCAGTCACCAAGGACTAAGTAGGAATACTTGACCGGACCGATGGAGCACAAGTGGAGACGAAGTAGAAACACAACATCAATGCCATCGCAAATGCAGCAAGTAGATGCATCATACTGACTTTGACCTCGGTTCATGCTGGCACACCACGTGACCCGTTTTGTAAAGCCCAGAGCAGGAGCGGGGAGATGTTCTTTTGGGCAGTAAATACAGGATGGAAGTTACTACAGGAGATATGGACTGCATGTTGTTAAGTGGGTATGCCCAAGTTCGTATCGCAGCTACAGGTCTTTCGCGGGCTGCATGGAATAAGGCGCGTGCTGCTTGAGCAGACTTGCATGGTCTGTTTGGTATTTTCGTTCTCCCTTCAGATAGACCCGCGCCTCAAAAGGTCTTACGAGTAGCAAGCTCGATGTTCGAGCCAAAACAAAAATACAAGGACGACAGTGCAGAGACCGATTCTGGGACACTTCAATGCCGCTTCGGCCGCGGGCGCCGGCCGTTACCGGCGTCGTCCTCCCATCGCCGCTGGCGCCACGCGCGGTCGCGCTCACGATGCGCGTCCTCCACCTCGAGCCGATTAAACACGTCTGCATAGCCGCCGTGCACTGTGCTCGGCGTCGCAGTGGCGCTCTCTGCGCGCTCACGCTGCTTGCGCCGCACAAGGGCCAGCGCGCGTTCTCGCTCGGCTGACTCACGTGCCAGGCGCCCCTCGCGCGAGGCGGACGACGCGGTCGGCTGCGGCTGCGGTGGCTGAGGCTGAGGCGGCTGTGGGTGGCGGCTGCGCGGTGGGTGGTGTCGGGA
This sequence comes from Lactarius pseudohatsudake, assembly GCA_021525015.1. Lineage (NCBI taxonomy): Eukaryota > Fungi > Basidiomycota > Agaricomycetes > Russulales > Russulaceae > Lactarius > Lactarius pseudohatsudake. The sequence goes on along the minus strand of JAKELH010000319.1, from coordinate 20,989 downwards.
TGGTGGTGGTAGCGACGAAGGCGTCGTGCGGGAGGGCCGCATGAGGTGCGAGGGGATCGAGGCGAGCGGGTCAGCTCGGACTTGGCGCGCCATATCGCGCTGTCTGTGCAAACGGTAATGGGGCACAGTTCAGGTGACCGCTCTCGCGATACAAAAAATGGGAGGGGGAGGGAGCCGCACCTTCGTGCTGCGGCCGTTCTGTCGTTGTCGTTGTCTTTGGGGGTGGATGATGACGAGTACCATGGGTTGAGATCTTGCTTGGTCGGGGCGAGCGCGACGCCGCGGTCCGCGTCGGTCACTGCGGGTTTGGATTTCGAGGCCCGCGCTGCAAGGGCCGCGGTGTGCTCCTCGAGGTCGGCGAAGAGGTTGATATGGCCATTAGACAGAGTGATGGAAGAAGACCCTGACCCTGATGCGACGGGCGGCGCAGGGCCCTCAACATCTCCATCGCCTGGCAGTGGGGAGTGTGGTGGGTTGATACCAGCGCGCGAACGTAGCGCATCCAGACGAGATTCGGCGTCCTGCGGGGAGTTGTGATCATCACGGGTATAGTAGTAGACGCAAACGTACGGCTACGAGTGCGCGATCAGTGTCTTCTGTCTGCTTGAGTTTTGCGGCATCTTCATCACGACGAACCCGCTCGATGTTGTCGAGTCGATACGGGTGATACGATTTGTGGTGAGCGATGTTAAGTTTGCCCATCGTTAGTGAGGAGAAAGGGGGTGACAGAAGGGAGTGGTTCCGGGGTCTTGCCACATCAGCCTGAAGCGTATTACCACGTAACTCGTTGTAATATTTCTTTTTAAAACGCCCTTTCACTTTTCCCTTTCAAGTCGGTTGCAGGCATGGACCCGCATGAGCAGCTCTCGCTCCTGGACAAGATCGACGCTGTTGCACCTGCAACACTCAAGAGTTTCGATGCTTTCCCCAAACTCCCATCGACATATCGTACCCGCTCAAGCGAGCGCGGTTTCCTCACCCTCTTTATTGCCTTCATTGCTCTTCTTCTCGTCGCGAATGATATTGGCGAGTTCGTCTGGGGCTGGCCAGATTACGAGTTTGGCGTGGATCACACCCCCGCAAGTTATTTGGACGTCAATGTCGATTTGATCGTCAATATGCCCTGCAGATGTGCGTATCATGCCTCCCTGGCTCGACCTCAGGATGTTGACTGTATTCCTAGACTTGACGGTCGACCTGCGTGACGTTGTTGGTGACAGATTATACCTCAGCAAGGGATTCCACCGGGACGGCGTATGTAGCATTTATATCGTCGACACTCCAACTTACTTCTTGATCCCTGTACAGACCCTGTTCGACATCGGACAGGCCACTACACTCAAGTGAGTCGCTACACGGAAATCCGGTTGGACCGGTCTCATTTATTCTAATTAGAGAACACGCCGAGGCCCTCACCGCACGGCAAGCAATTGCCGAGTCCCGCAAGTCGCGTGGTTTCTTTGCACTCTTCCGCCGCTCCCAAGATTTGTACAAACCTACCTACGATCATGTCCGAGACGGCAGTGCGTGCCGTATTTATGGCTCGCTTGCCGTCAAGAGAATTAGTGGTGCGCCTCCATGTGATTCAAATGCGACCCTCATCAATGCGTCCTTGATCAGCAAACCTCCACATCACTACACTCGGCCATGGTTATAGCAGTCCCCTTCATGTTGACCACAGCCGTATGTTCTCTTCCCCTCTTTGTTGAGCTCGTTTTCATAGGCTTCACAGTTATGAACCTGTCACACGTTATCACGGAATTTTCTTTCGGAAAGCATTTCCCGGAGATCACTCAACCTCTCGACAATTCATTTGAAATCACTCACAATGGTGCGTCGCTCTCTTCCCGAGAGCCCAGCCACTGATGTCCCTACAGAATTTGTTGCATATCAATATTACCTCCGTGTCGTCCCAACAACCTATGTTGCCCCACGCACTGCGCCTTTACATACAAATCAGTATAGTGTCACACACTATGAACGGAAGCTCAGCCCCCATGCGGGCGTCCCGGGGATCTTCTTCAAGTTTGATATTGAGCCTGTCCGTCTCACCCTCATCCAGCGCACTACCACACTCGCCCAATTCTTCATCCGGTGCGTCACCCTTCTTCCATTTATATCCTCTCGCTGTCTCATATCTGCACCATAGTTGTGTCGGCGTTATCGGTGGCATATTCGTCTGCGCATCGTGGGGCCTCCGCGCAACAGACCGGGTGATATTGGCCGTCGCAGGACCCGACGACACGGGTAGCATCGCACCGACCCCCGATTCCTCACGAGGCGGCCTGCGGAGCAAATGGACCGGCGGGGCCCTCCGCGCGCGCCCGAGCAACGCATCGCTGCGACCAGGCGGCTGGGCGGAGGGCGGATCGCCCTACGGCTCGACCTACAGCGGGGTCTCGAGCTATGCCAGCTCTCCCGCGGGCTCGCCGATGCCGTACTCCCCCTACTCGCCTGCCACGGTGCCGCCTCCGCTCTCTGGCCGCACGCCATCCGGCGGCTACCCCGGCCCGCCGTCCGGGCTCGGGCTCTCCCCTGGCCCGCCAGGCGGCCCCATTGGTGGTGGCTTGCGCACGCCGGCGACGGCGGCTACGCTAGGCTCCCCAGCGCCGGGACTCAGTACGCCGGGACTTGGTACACCTGCCTTTGGCTACTTCCCGCCCACGCCGCGCTCGCCGTTGAGTGGCTTTGCGGCTCCGCCGCCGCCGCCGCCGCCGCCGAGGGACACGGGGAAGAAGGACGACTAGGTCGGGGCGGGGGTCGTAGTTGAGCCATGTATGTTGTACTTGGAGCGAGTGCGACGTTCTTGTCGTTTCCCACCCAAAAACTAGATTTTCCGTCTTGTCGTGATGAAGCCATAGTATTTTTTAATTTTTTTTGGAAAGTGTTATTCTTTCCTAGTACTTATTTTGAGCTCGGACTCGATCACCCTTTCGACAGCGATGGTAGGCCCGGGATTGCCAACTCGCGAGAGTCGGTGTTGGACAATCACCAGCGCGTGCGAGTTGCCAGGAAGATCGCCTACGGAACCTCGGACTAGCAGTCCCACAGATATTAATCATCACCGACGACATATACAGATTACTGAAATACTGAACCGTTCAGAGTATTACAGTAGTCCTTGGTGACTGCGACATTCGAGCCCTATCACGCCCGCGACCGGCGCCTAGTCCCATTGTGCTGAGTCGGATATCGGATTTGAGTTCCGCCTGACGAACGCTGCGATCGATTGCAACCAGCGGCCCTCACTGAACTCGACTACGGCCAACAATGTCTTCCTCAAACCTTCAGTTGATTCGCGATGCCTTGGATAATTACGCCGAACAAATGAAGATAGATCTGCAGGACAATCCGTTCGCCGAAGAGATAAACGGCTGTGACTCTCCCGGTGCCATCCTTCAGTTACTCGAAAGGAACAAAGACGAGTTCAAGGAGTATCGGGACAAGAATCGGAAGTTCATCGATTGCCTCAACCCGGTTGTGCGATTCGTTCATGCCTTCTCTGGAATTCTTGGTGAGGCAACTAGTCTGGTGAGCCGCAAGCGATCGTCACGTTTTTTGTTTGTTTAACTCCTTCTCCACCAGATTCCGTTCCAACCTGCAAAGTTGGTCTTCGTCGGCATCAATGTCCTCTTCACCGTGCGTATTTTCCGACGTTTTGTATCACAGTCCCCTCTGATATCCGATTGTATCAGGCAGCCGAAGGGGTCAGTGCGAGCTATGATGCTCTCCTTGAACTCTTTGAGTGTATCGGAAACTTCCTCAAGCGTCTCGAAATTTATACCAAGATCGACTTGAGTCCTTTAATGACGGAGATAATTGTAAAGATAATGGTCGAATTGCTTTCCATCCTTTCCCAGGCGAAGAAACAAATAAAACAAGGACGATTCAGTAAGCGCTTCTCTACTGTGTTTATAGGTTATTGTGCCTGAACTCATTCCAGAGCAATTCACAAAGAAGTTGTTGGGGGACAGTGAGATCGAAAATATACTGCGCAGATTGGACCGGCTCACGCAGGACGAGGCCCGCATGATGGAGGCGCACATTTTGGAGGTTGTTCATGGTCTTATGAACAATATGAAAGTGGTTATGGATGGTGAGTGAAACCCCCTAGTTTATTCCGATTATTTGATCAGGTGTAGGTGGCGAGGCGTCAATCGTTGCGATCCGGACGACTCTCAGTGCGTTAAAATATTGCTTATGAATTATTTCCCGCGCTTATAGTCACACGCCAGTTACCATGCAGGACGTCGTAAACGAAATAAACAAAATGAACCGTGTGTTGTCTTGTTCACTGTTCGTGGATCCGAAGGGTGAACCCGCCCCATAGGTGATCGTCTACACGAGAGATCTATTGGTTGGCTTTCCCCGCCAAACCCGTCGGAAAATCAAGTGCTTGCGCGCAGACGTGTTCGCGACGGGTCTGCGATGTGGTTTACCCGAGGCAGCAACTTCAAGGAGTGGAATGAGAAGGGTTGTCTTCTGTTGATCCTTGGAAAACGTACGCGATTCCAGAAACTTCCTCTTACAGCGACTGACGGCAGCCCCTCACTATAGCGGGATCGGGGAAGAGCATCCTGTGGTGGGTGCCACATCTGTTCGCCTCGTCCTGTTCTATTCATATTAACATTTGTTAACTAGTTCTACCATCATCGAGGAGTCTATGGCCCTGCGTGACGCGGGATTAGGCTTGACGGCTTATTACTACTTCGACTTCGGAAATACGGCAAAGCAGGACGTCCGTGGCTTACTATCATCCCTTCTTGTGCAGCTCTGCGCCAAGTCAGACCCTTGCTACAAAATCCTCTCTCGCCTTTACTCCAGCTACGATAATGGATCACGTTCACCCAATGACCAAGCACTAGTCATATGCCTGAAGGACATGCTGTTGCTCCCTGTGCAGCCGGCGATTTATCTCATCATAGATGCTCTTGACGAGTGTCCCAACACATCTGGGGTACCACCCCCACGCGATGGGGTCCTTGAACTCATCGAGGACCTCATCGAGTCACGACTTCCGAATCTCCGCATCTGCGTGACCGGTCGTCCCGAGACCGATATACTAGAAGCTCTCGAGCCTTTGGCGTCTCATAGGGTTTCTCTTCATGAAGAAGATGGCCAAAAGCAAGATATAATCGACTATGTTACCTATGTTGTTCATTCGGACCGCAAGATGCGAAAATGGAGGGCAGAGGATCAGAAATTAGTTATCGATACGATCTCTGAGAAGGCCGACGGGATGTCAGTAATCGCTATCTCTGGACCTTAACTATTTCTCATTTGACGATAGGTTCCGATGGGTCTTTTGCCAACTGGAAGCGTTGCGTCTCCGCATTCCGGGAACAATTGCGCGGGCCCTGAAGGAATTGCCTCAGACCTTGGACGAAACATATGCGCGTATCTTGCTTGGCATCGACAAGGACAGCCAAAAATACGCCCGCTGCCTTTTTCAGTGCCTCTGCGTCTCAATCCGCCCACTTCGCCTTGCAGAGCTCGCAGACGTCCTTGCCATTCTATTTGACGCCGGACGTGATTCAGAGGACCACATAGATTGGTGCTCTGAAGATGCACATAAATCCTTGATATCGGTCTGTTCTGGTCTGATCGCTGTCGTCAATGTCGATGGTTTCCCGGTCGTTCAATTTGCGCATTTCACGGTCAGGGAGTTTCTGGAATCTGACCGCCTTGCTGAGGCAGGAGAGCGTCTCTCTCTCTATCATGTCCTCCTCCATTCCGCACACACTACTCTCGCGCGAGCCTGCCTCAGCGTCTTACTTAGCCTTGATGGCCAAGTCGACAAGGGTGTGGTAGATAAACGTCCACTTGCTATCTACGCGGCCCGGCACTGGGTCGACCATGCCAAATTTGGGACCGTGGCGTTAGATATCCAGGATCTCATTCTGCGTCTCTTTGACCGAAACACACCACCTTTTGCGGCATGGATCTGGATATACGACTTTGATCACCCCTGGGAAGGATATGTCGCAACAGCGCGTCCAAAGCAACCAGAGGGATCCTCATTATACTACGCTTCACTCTGTGGTTTTCCCCGCATTGTAGAACACCTCGCAGTCACCTACCCAGGGGATGTCAATGCTAAGGGCGGTCGATGCGTGACCCCTTTGACTGTTGCGGTCGTCAACCGAGAGTTTGATGTTGCTCGTGCATTACTTCGGCATGGCGCGGATATAAATGCCCCGGGGATGGACGGGCTTAGTCCATTGCATAGCGCATCAATGAGTGGCGATCCGGACATAGTGCGATTGTTACTCGAGCACCAAGCAGACGTTAACATTGCCCCGAACGACGAAATAGACCCGACTCCATTACATTACGCGGCATTCGATGGTGCACTGGAGATTTGCCGGCTGCTGGTAGAGCATGGGGCACATATAGATTCCCGGGATGAAGTTGCCATGTCCCCATTGCAAGGCGCATCAAGGGCCGGGCATTCAGACGTCGTGAAATTTTTGCTTGATTGCGGTGCATCCCTAGATTTCCGCAACAACGAAGACGGCCAAACTGCATTGACGATAGCATCACAATTTGGACGTGCGGAGGTTGTGCGCATTTTAATCAAGAGTGGTGCGGATGTAGCGTCCCGTGATAACGATCAGTCAACACCATTGCACCAGGCGTCGAAATATGGGCATCTCGATATCGTCCAGGACTTACTTGTCAACGATGCTGATCCGAATGTGCTGGATAAAGATCTCCGGACTCCGTTGCATCTGGCATCATGCGCAGGGTACCTCGGCGTTGTTCGACTACTGACCGAACACGGTTCAGCCCTAGACATGATGGATCATCACCAAGAAACTCCACTACACCTTGCGCTGCGCGACGGAAAAATCGAAGTCGCGAGCTTCCTAATCGAGCATCGCCCAAATATCATGTCCAAAGATAGCGACGGCCAGACTCCATTGCATCATGCAACGCGACACGGAGTCCTCAGCCTCGTAGAAAAATTGCTTACAGGTGGCGTAGACGTCAATATACGGAATGCAAACGAGAAGACTCCCTTACACCTCGCATCGGGCGACGGGAAGCTCGACGTTACTGCTTTACTCATTGGGCGTGGAGCGGACGTAAACGTCCAGGATGCTGGTCTCTTGTCTCCACTTCATGACGCATCGGCCAATGGACATCTCGAGGTTGTGAAGTTGCTAGTCGAGCGCGGCGCAGAAATCGATAAGCAAACTAACTCCTGGGAAACACCACTACATCACGCATCGAGTAACGGAATGCTTGAGGTCGTGCGGTTCCTCATCGAGTGTGGCTCAAATGTAGGCTCAAGAGATAGCGACGGGCGGACATCATTACACGCAGCGGCTCTCGGGGGGCACCTAGATGTTGTGGAGATGTTACTGGAGCTGGGATCAGATATCCATGCACGTGATGTCAACGGCGAATGCTCCTTCGACGTGGCGTCTCGGAACAGGAAGGTCGAGGTCGTAAGGTTTCTGGCCGAGCGCATGGGTTTGGCCCCACCAGAAGCTGGGTCTCAGGACGGTCCAGATGTCGATGGGTTGTCGCTAGAAGATACAAATGGCAGAAGTGACGAAGATACACCCAGTAGTGGAGACGAGATGACACTGCATGATGCAACGGCATGCGGACGCTTGACCTTCATTCGGTCTTTACTAGATCGTGGTACTGATGTCAATTCTCGGGACAGGCACCACACCCCATTGCACGTGGCATCCGCAAAGGGGAGATTAGAGGTTGCACGGCTATTGATCGACCGTGGCGCAGATGTGGGTTGCCGTGACAAGGAGGGTCATACTCCGCTAGACAGGTCGTCTCTATCTGGACACCCCGACCTTGCTCGGTTGTTACTTGATCATGGTGCCGATGTCGAGACGATATGCCACCATCGTTTCACCCCATTACACCACGCATCAGGAAATGGGCACTTCGAGGTCGCCCAGCTACTAATCGAACGAGGGGCCAATGTCAACGCTATTGGCGATTATGGTTGGACACCACTCCAAATGGCACGTTTTAGGGAGGAGAATACTAGTGTGGTACAATTACTGATAGAGCATGGCGCGACTTGAACTGAATCGCACCTCTTGAACTACGACTACCTCTCGATGCATCGGATAAACATTAAATGGTTCTGAATCGACAGACGTTCATCCACTCCAATTCCATTCCTATGCCCGGTGCGTCAGGCATTTGACGGTCAGTGGCTTACAGCAAATTCTACTCGGTGGCCGATGCATGAGACGACGACTGCCATAAGTCAAGGAAAGATTTCTGCACGCCGTGCTCGCAGTTATTTTGGTCCCAAAAAGGCGACATTGTCGAACGGGAGCAGGGAGGAGGCGTCGTAGGGCGCGATGGAGCGAGACTGGAGCGAGGGCATGAGAATGAATTGCGTCAGCCGTGCCTGAATTGGGCCGAATTGGGTCGATGGGACAAAAAGTCGTCTGATCCTAACTCCGCTTCTCTGTCTGTCTGTCTTCCTCTTCATGGCTGAGCTGACTGACCCCGCGCCTCGAGCCTTTTCCCTTGTTCCTAGAGTTGGAGTGATCGTGGGTACGCTCGGATTTGGACCGTCCACGTGTCGTTCTTTGTGTTCTAATCAATGAGTGTCGGGTGCGCCTCCACCTGATCACAGTGTCGCCTTCATTTCATTCGTTGATCAGCAACCAAGGGCATCACGTCGCTGTGCGTTATGCCTCGCTACGACTATCTTATAATAGTGGCATTCGCGTTGACTGCAACTATGTGTTCTCTCATCCTTCCGGTCAGCCTCGCAATCACGAACTCGTCACGTCTCAAACTTCGTCTAGTGGGGCTTTCGTAGTGATTGTACAGCCTCTCTGTGACCCATTTGAAACCGCTTCTGGTGGTGTGTTGTTTCCTCCTCGAAAGTTTCCTCCCCTAATATTCTGCAGAATTTGTTGCATCTCGTTATTACCACTCCCTCCTCCCAATAACCCACGCTCCAACGAACCAGTACATTATTGCGCGCTACGATCAGAAATCGGTTACCACCAGTCTTCTTCAGGCTTGGCGTTGAGCATGTCCGCCTCACTTATCACGCATTGCACGACTACTTTGACCCAACTCCTTGGCTGGTGCGCCACACCTCTTCCGATCTCATCCTGTCGTGATCTCATAAACGGATCACCAGTCGTTAGCGCCTAGCACGACCTGGCGATCGGCGTCCTCTATCTGCTTGCGTTTGTCGCCGGCTCCATCATGACGATGTTGTCGGGTCGATACAGGTGATAGTATGACTTGAAGTGAGCGATGAAATTCGCTCGTCGCTGGTAACAAACCCACCCGCCCACGCCTCGAGAAGACTAGGTTGAGGCGGGAGTCGTAGTTGAACCATGTATGATGTTGTACCTCAGAGCGACTACGTCGTTCTTGTCGTCTCCCACTAGAATAACCTCTTGTCTTTGCGTAGTGATGAGTTTGGGGGGAAACTTTCTTGTATTTATCTTGAGTGGACTCACCCGCGCGTATAAAGAAGACCTTGACGTTGATTGGCAAGTCATTTGCCAATGTTCACTCGCGCGCGGCCCGAGCCTTAGACTCGCAGTTCGCTACCTAGGTTTTAATGGGACATGCAGAGCACTAAACCGTAAACCGTTCAGCTCGTCGGGCTTGGTGGCTGTATGCACGACCGGCGCGGTGACTGACCGGCCGGTAACCTTCCAGTCTAAGGCCGGGATTGTCCGCGGGACAACGCCATCTACGCTCGCAACAAGTGGCCATCCTCATTGAATTTGACTACTCCACAATGTCTTCTCCGAACTTTCAGTTGATTCGCGACGCATTGGATAATTACGCTGAAAAAATGATGATAAATCTAAAAGATAATCCATTCGCCGAAGAGATCAAGGGCTGTGACTCTCCCGGTGCCGTCCTTCAGTTACTCGAAAGGAATAGGAACGACTTCAAGGAATATCGGGACAAGAATCGGAAATTCATCGATTGCCTCAACCCTGTTGTGCGATTCGTTCACTCCTTCTCTGGAGTTCTTGATGGAGCAACCAGTCTGGTGAGCCGCGAGCGACCGTCACGTTCTCGTTTTACTCTTTCCCACCAGGTTCCGGTCCCACCTGCAAAACTGATCTTCGTCGGCATCAATGTCCTCTTCTCTGTGCGTTTTCTCATTCATTTTGTATCGGCCAACCATTTCCTTCTGATACCCAATCGTATCAGGCAGCTGAAGGCGTCAGCGCGAGCTATGATGTTCTCTTCGAACTCTTTGAGTGCATCGGAAACTTCCTCAAACGCCTCGAAATTTATACCAAGATCGACTTGAACCCTTTGATGACGGAGATAATTGTGAAGATAATGGTCGAATTACTTTCTATCCTTTCCCAGGCGAAGAAACAAATAAAACAAGGACGATTCAGTAAGCGCTTCTCTACCGTGTTTATAGGTTATTGTTCCTGAACTCATTCCAGAGCAATTCACAAAGAAGTTGTTGGGGGACAGTGAGATCGAAAATATACTGCGTAGATTGGACCGGCTCACGCAGGACGAGGCCCGCATGACGGATGCGCAGGTCTTGGAGGTGGTACACGGTCTCATGAACAATATGAAAGTGGTTATGGATGGTGAGTGGGGCCCCTTGGTTGATTCCGAACATATTATCAGACTGTTGTCTGTGTAGGCGGCGAGACATCAACCAGTGAGATTCGAAAGACTCTCGGTATGTCCAGACTATGCGGCCCGGGTGTGCCGTATCCTGCGCTCATGAACATGTCCCAGTTATCATGCAGGATGTGGTAAACGAAATAAACAAAATGAGCCGTGTGTTTTCTCATCTATCTTGCGCGTGACTCCAAAGGATGAACTCGCCCCACAGGTGATCGTTTGCACGAGAGGTCTAGAAGTTGGCTTTCTCCCCCAGACCCATCGGAAAATCAAGTGATTGCACGCAGAGATATTCACGATGGATCGGCAGTATGGTTTACCCGAGGCCGCACCTTCAAGGAGTGGAATGCGGAGGGTTGCCTTCTGTGGATTCTCGGTAATCGTACGCGATCCCAAAATCTTCCTTTCGTTTCTGGCGACTGACCGCAGCCCATTGCTGTAGCGGGATCGGGGAAGAGTATTTTGTGGTGTGTGACACATCCGTTTACATCATCCAACTCTACTCATATTGACATTTGGCAACAGCTCCACCATCATCGAAGAGTCAATGGCCCTACGTAACGCGGGATTGGGCTTGACGGCTTACTACTACTTCGACTTCAGAAATACAGCAAAGCAGGACATCCGTGGCTTACTATCATCCCTTCTCGTGCAGCTCTGCGCCAAATCAGATTCTTGCTACGAAATCCTCTCTCACCTTTTTTTCAGCTTCGATAATGGATCGCGGTTGCCAGATGATAAGGCACTTGTCCAATGCCTGAAGGACATGTTACGGCTCCCTGAGCAGCCGGCGATTTATCTCATTATAGATGCTCTCGACGAGTGTTCCAACACCTCCGGAGTGGTGCCTCCACGCGAACGGGTCCTCGACCTCATAAAGCACCTCGTCCAGTTACCTGTTTCCAATCTTCGCGTCTGTGTGACTAGTCGTCCCGAGGCCGATATTTTGGACGCTCTTAAGCCATTGGCATCTCATACTGTCTCCCTCCATGACGAAGATGGTCAAAAGCAGGATATGATTGAATATGTCACCTCTGTTGTCCAGTCGCGAAAATGGGGTGCAGAGGATAAGAAGCTGGTCATCGATACGATCTCTGAGAAGGCCGACGGGATGTAAGTTATCGTTATTACTGGACCTCAACTACTTCTCATTTGGCCATAGGTTCCAGTGGGTTATTTGCCAACTGGAAGCATTGCGTCGCCGCATTCCAGGGACGATTGCGCGGGCCCTGAAGGAATTGCCTCGGACCCTGGACGAAACATATGAGCGCATCTTACTAGGCATCGACGAGGACAACCAAAAATACGCCCACTGGCTTTTTCAGTGCCTCTGCGTCTCCGTCCGCCCACTTCGCCTCACAGAGCTCGCGGGGGTCCTTGCCGTTATATTGGACACCGGACATAGTTCCGAGGACCACATAGATTGGTGCTCCGAAGATGCACAGAATGCCTTGATATCGGCCTGTTCAAGCCTAATCACTGTCATCAATGTCGACGGTTTACCGATCGTTCAATTTACGCATTTCACGGTCAGGGAGTTTCTGACGTCCGATCGCCTTGCCAATGCGGACAAGCGTCTCTCTCGCTATCGCATCCTCCCTCATTCCGCACACACTGCTCTTGCGCGAGTCTCCCTCAACATCTTATTTAGCCTCGGTGGCCAAATCGACAAGACTGCTGTGGAAAAACATCCACTTTCTTTCTACGCAGCTCGGCATTGGATCGACCATGCCAAATTCGAGGGCGAATCACCGAGTATCCAGGATCTCATGAAGCATCTCTTTGACAGGAACAGGCCACACTTTGCGGCATGGGTCTGGATCTACGACTTTGATCATCCTTGGGAAGGACAATTGGCAACGGCGCGCCCAGAGCAACCAGAGGGGTCCCCATTATACTACGCCTCACTCTGTGGTCTCCCCCGCATTGTAGAACACCTCGCAGTCACCTGCCCAGTCGATGTCAATGCTAGGGGCGGTCACTATGTGACGCCCTTGTATGCTGCGCTCGCCAACCGAGAGTTCGACGCTGCTCGTGCATTACTTCGGCATGGCGCAGATATCAATGCTCCGGGTATGAAAGGGTTCAGCCCATTGCACAGCGCATCATTAGGCGGTGATCGTGATGCGGTGCAATTTTTATTCGAGCATCAAACGGACATTAACGTTAAGAAGTACCTGAAGGAAGGCGCTCACACCTTGGCCTTCACCCCGTTGTATTTTTCGGCGTTGGCTGGTCAACTGGAGGTCTGCCAATTACTACTGGAGCATGGAGCAAACGTAGATGCGAAAAAACAAGGCACTGAGTCCCCATTGCAAGCAGCATCACGGGGCGGGCATTCTCGTGTCGTGAAATTGTTACTTGTCAGCGGCGCATCAGATTTCCCCGATCGCAAACACCAAACTGCATTGACGACAGCATCACAAGCCGGACATGGGGAGGTTGTGCGCGTTTTAATCGAGAGTGATACGGATGTAGCATCCCGCAGATCCAAAATGTCGATATCATTGGACCTGGCGTCGATGGATGGAAACCTTGACGTCGTTCAGGTCTTACTTGATAACGGCGCTGACCCAAATGGCCGGGGAGGAGGCCTTGACACACCATTGCATCTCGCATCAGGCGCAGGATACCTTGGCATTGTTCAATTGCTGATCCAACACGGTTCAGCCCTGAATATGACGAACCATCGTCAAGAAACACCACTACACCTGGCGTCGAGGAAAGGAAAATTCGATGTCGCGCGCTTCTTAATCGAGCATCGCGCCAGTCTCATGTCCAAAGATAGTAACGGCGAGACTCCGTTACATCACGCATCACGACATGGAGCTCTCGACCTCATGGAAACGCTACTTAAAGGCGGCGTCGACGTCAATGTACCGAATGCAAAACGGGAGACTCCCTTACACCTCGCATCGGTCTGGGGGAAGCTCGACGCTGTTGGTTTCCTCATTGAGCATGGAGCGGATGTGAATGCCTGCAATACTTACCTTTCGTCTCCACTTCACGTCGCGTCAGCTTATGGTCGTCTCGAGGTTGCGGAATTGCTGGTTGGGCACGGCGCAGACGTCAATAAACAAAACAGCTTCCAGGAAACGCCGTTACATTGCGCATCGGGTAGCGGAGAACTCAAAGTCGCGCGTTTCCTCATAAAGTGTGGCTCAAATGTGGACTCAAGAGATCGGGATGGGCGAATACCCTTACATGCAGCGGCCAAAGGGGGTTACCTAGATGTTGTGGAGATGTTTCTGGAGATGGGGGTGGATATCGACGTGCGGGATAGCCAGAACCGATCTCTCTTTGACTTGGCGCCTCGCTTCTGGGAGGACGAAATCGCAAGGCCTCTGGCCAAGCGCTTTGGCCCGCCAGAATTTGAACCCGTCATTTCTTGTGACGGAAACCGCAAAACCCCATTGCACGTAGCATCGGAAGAAGGAAGATTAGGGGTCGTACGCCTTCTGATCGATCGCGGTAAAGACGTGAATTGTCGTGACGAGCAAGGTCATACTCCGCTAGACCTGTCATCTCAGTCCGGACACCTCGACGTCGCTCAGTTGTTACTCGATCGTGGTGCCGATATCGACACGACTTGTCAGAATCGCCTCACCGCATTACACAACGCGTCGTCTCAGGGGCATTTCGAGATCGTGCAACTATTAATCGAACGAGGGGCCAAAGTCAATGCGGTTGGCCATCACGGCTTTACACCACTCCAAGGAGCGCGGTTGAATAAGAAGAATAAGGTCATAGAATTACTGGTAGAACACGGCGCGACTTGAGCGGAATCGCACTTTCTGAACTACTCTTGGATTTCCAATTCATGTTTTATCCTGACACGCGTATGTAACCGTGATCGTTGCGCACTAAGTTAGTATTTACCTTTTAATTATCATCGATCTTTGCGACGTCAGTCGGCGTTCAGGACATGACATTGGTTTTAAAGAACCGAGAAAAGTAAAGCCTGGTGCACAGGCGACAAGAGCAAACGCGCGCATAAATGGAAGCGTTCTCCCGCCCAGTAACTGTGTAGTCCGCCAACAAGTAGTTGAACCAGTTAAGGCTTTATGATAGAAGGCGAGCGGTGTTGCGTACGCTATGGCCGATGCGTACTGAATATTGTTGCTCGTCTCCGAGCCGGGATTTTCTGGATCGTACCGACCTCCGCTGACAGTGATGACGCCATCGGTGCGAAATTCATCCGCAGGTCACCCGGGCTCGGGTATTGCCCAAGGAAGCCCCCAATCCCAAGCCTATTCAGACCCGCTGCGGCGGGAGTGTAGCCCATTGTCTTCTACAGCAAACGCAGGTACGATGGTGTGACGGTCCACGTCACGACTCGACAGCACCGCTGTTCCTCCGCTTGGGCGCTTGAGTTACGTCTGCGACGAGATGCGTGCCGAGCAGAAGTGCGTCGTCAAGGCGATGATTTTCACGTGTGCGTGCAGCTCCGCTGGGAACCCGTAGCCAACCGTGCGGAGAACCGGGGAATTCGCCGCGGGGTGCCGGTGAAGCTGGTAAGATGTGCCGAGGAGATCGTTAGCTTGGGACACCCGCACGCCGCTGACAGTCAGCCAGCTGCTGCCATGAGTCATTGAGGTCGTTGAGGATGGCACTCCGTGCTGCTTAAGCCAGGAATTGACGAACTCAAAGGTGTCTGGGCGCGGCGCGACTATTTAAGCGACCCGCTCCTTTGACAAGTGTGTCCTATATCTGCAACTGCGCAACGGTACGCGTGTAAATTCGTGAACGGAGTAGTGGACGACGCACTTTTTTTTTTTGGATGGGCGGGGCCGCTGACCTTGAGGAGGGCATCGACCAAGGTGCCCTCAAGTTTGGACTTGAGCGCTATGTGGAGGTCCATCGTGGCTCCAGCGGGAGGGTGGCCCAGTTTTCTGAGACGATATCCCACGCGTGCTTCACGCGCATACTGCCCCAATGTGGTGGGAGGGATGTCGCGACGGCGTAGAACCCTGCGGAGAGGGTAGGAAGCACAAGGAACAGGTGGCAACGCATGGCCACTAGAGGCTAGCGGGATGGTGCTACGATACAACGAGCTTCCGAAGCAAGAAGGCTAGGTGTCCGGAAAGCCCCAAAACCTGGAACGCTGGAAACCCAGTTGAGATGCAAAGCTCACACGGTGCGCCTCGCCGGAGTTGAGTTGAAGTCGGGGCAAAAACATCAGAATGGAGATGGGAGGCCGCGGAGCTACCAAGGTATTGTTGACCTTCGTCCATCATTTGTGTAACTTTTCAAGCGTTTGACTTTTCGCAATTGTTTCGCCGAGTTTTTTGCGCGCTCATCTCCCAGAGCCGCCTGACCGTTTCTCCACAACCGAGTGCAAGGGGTTCTAGTCGGACTAGTCTGCATTTCTGCGCGAAGGGGGGGTCTACAGCGGTTTAAAAATTAAAACAGGTGGCGTGAGATCTATTTTGTGCGCAGCCGCGAACATTTGCATTACTATCACCTGACCTGGTATGCAAAATGGAGGAGAATTGCAAAACACACATTTTTAAGAGATCAGAAAACCTTCATTATTGATCCTTCTGTGATATGATAGGTAGGTACTAATATTTGATGAATTACACAAGAAAAGGGGAAAATTGTACATCTTTGCTTTGCGATTTCACGAGCATTGTGCAAAAAAGTGAGAACACCGAGAAAAGTCATCTCTGCTGAACCTGCTATTGCACCCCATAGTTCAGAAACTTCAGTACATGATGTATATATACTATTCAACCACCCTCTGAAATTTTGTGTCACCCAGTGCACCCACAATGAAGATACAAGCAGATCAGTGGATTAGCGTGACATCTCGTTGCTTGACTCAGCCTTGATGCACCAAAATTGGAAGTCCGCTGTCGGCCACTGCCACTCACTTTTCGTGACAAAGGAGTGACCAATTGTTTGCAACTCCCGTATTTTGGGGTGGTCCTTTCCGGCTTTCCTCCGACTCATTTCTGTCTCCCTTTTTCCTCACATTGGAACCAGGGTCATATAGGTGAGAAATTATCGTACCCATTCCAAAAATCTATTTTAATAAAGGTGAAGCCGATCACTTGCTATTCGTGATTTACCTCAAAATTTGCAACACTGGTCAGGTGATAGTACTCATTTGCATTACTGTAAGTTACCAATTATAAGGTTTAATATTACTAAGTGACAAATATGTACATCTTCGCAAATTGCCGAAGGCGACCTTGTTTTCCGCATACTGTACTGTGCTGTATCATTACTCACCCAAGATCTTGTACCTGATAAGGTATCTGAGTTCGTTATGTTATCAAAGGTGGGGCAGCAACAGGGCGACGGCTATGACGAGCCAGTCAGGTGACGTGTATCCGAGAGGGGCCGGTTCAGTCGGCGAAGGCGAGAAGAAGCAAGAGCGCGAAGTCGATTTATCAGAAGACGAGAGCGATGGCAAAGGCGAATCGGAGTTCGCTTTGGAGAGGGAACTTAGAGGCACACGAGGGGAAAATAGGAAGAGAACTGGATAATTTATTCGATACAACGAGGCACTTTTTTATACAATATAGCTACATTTTCTGGGATAATAGAGTCAAAGTATAGTAAAGGAAAACAAAGACGCACGGGCCATGAAAGGCGTGAAACAGGAGTCGGGAGAACGCAGAGACGGGGGACGAGACCGAGAATGTACAGTAAAGGGGTGCGCGAGCCCCTATGAGTCTGAAACGGGACTGGAAGCGCTTGAGACAGGAATGCAGTCGGAAATAACGATACAGAGATGTAAGACTTATCGAGAAAGAGAAAGGGACCCTCCGTGGTCTCCAAAGCCGCCGCGAACGAGCGCGGCGGAAGGTTCAGGTCGGCCGGGTCGAGCGTGCCAAAATGCAACACTCCCCCTCACGCTCGACGAAGTCCGAGGTTCTGCGAATGAAACGCGACCTTGAACTTGGGGAGCGGCTTGGTGAGGATATCCGCGGTCATTTCTTCAGTGGGACAGTATTTGATGTCGATGTGTCCGTCGGTGATGGTCTGGCGAATGAAATGGAAGCGTATGTCGATATGTTTGGTGCGAGCGTGATAGTTGTCTTGCGTCGCGAGATGGAGTGCGGCCTGGTTGTCGCAATAGAGAGGGGTAGAATAGGGGGCGAAACTGAAGAGGGGCTCGGTGAGTCTCCTGAGCCAAATGCATTCTTTGGCCGCATGAGTCGCTGCGACGTATTCGGCCTCAGCAGTGGATAAGGTGATGATCTCTTGCTTCCTTGAAGCCCAAGAGACTGCCGCGCTGTCAATGAGAAATGCGAAGCCGGATATCGCATGACGGTGGTCCTGGGATGCGCCATCGGCGTCAGTAAAGCCCAGGAGGTCATGTCGCTCGTTGCCGTAGGTGAGCGAATGGTGTTTGGTGCCGGCGAGGTAACGGAAGACGCGTTTGACGCCTTCCCAATGAGCTTTGCCCGGGTTGTCGAGGAACTGTGATAAAGTAGAAATGGCGAAGGTGATGTCAGGGCGAGTAGCGACGGAAGCGTACATGAGGCTGCTGACGGCCTCGCGGTAAGGAATCTTCTTCATGTGGGCCGCCTCAGTGTCGTCTGAGGGGGCGTCGGCTTTGCTGTAAGATGCCCCGGGGACGATAGGGGTGGCGACGGGTTTCGCGTCGCTAAGTGAAAAACGGGAAAGGATGGTGTCGATGTATGATGTCTGAGAGAGGGATATGGTGCGCGCGTCACGGTCGCGGATGATTTTGATGCCCAGAAGCCAGTGGATGGGGCCGAGGTCGGTAAGGGAGTAGCGGGAATTGAGCTTCCGCTTGTAGTCTCGAATGAGCTCGTCCGAGCTGCCTGTGATCATGCAAGTCGTCAACGTGTACAGCAAGGATTGTGAGATGGTTTTTGTCGTAGATGGAGAAGATGCCGGGGTCAGCGTTGTGAACGCCGAAGCCCAGGTCCATGAGGGCGCGGCGCAGGGTATCGTACCACTTGCGCCCGGCTTGTTTGAGGCCGTAGAGGGACTTGTGAAGGTGCTTGACGTGCTCCCCCTGAGCGTCGTATCCGGGGGGTGCTTGCATATAATGTCTTCGTCGTCACTGAGTTCGCCGTTGAGGTAAGCGCCATTAAAGTCGAAGGTGTCGATATCCCAATCGTTGCGGGCGGCGATAGCGAGGATAATGCGGAAGCTGGAGAGCCGCGCGACTGGGGAAAAGGTGTCGAAATAGTCGATGCCGAACTTTTGCGTGAATCCGCGCGCTACGAGGCGCGCCTTGTATTTCTCTATGGTGCCGTCGGCCTTCCGTTTGATGCGGAAGACCCACTTGCTGCCGACGATGTTCTTGCCGGCGGGTCTTGGGACTGTTGACCAAGTCCTGGCTTCTTCGAGGGTTGCGAATTTCGCGATCCATCGCTTCCTGCCACTTAGGCCAGTCTGAGCGAGATCGCGCCTGAGAAAGTGTCTTTGGGTCGTCATGTGAATCAGTGATGACCGCCTCCATGAGCTCCTCAGTCGTCTGCGAGGATAGGCGAATTCTGGAGTGGGGATCGATGTCAGCCACATATGCGCTCGAGATACTGTCTCCGGTGTAAGTCATGGGTGATACCACTTTGCGAGCTGCTCGCTTGGCTGGCCTTCAAGATCCGGGTCTTCGCCGTATAGTTCACGGGCCTTGAAGCTTGGTTTTGGGATGCGCTCTGACTTGCGCGTCGGCTCTTCAGTTTGTTTGCCTCTGGCTGTGCTTCTTGGAGGCGGTGGCGGCGGTACAGTAAGTGATTGCCGCGGCCTAGGTTGGAGTCCGCGGTTCTTGTTGAGGCTGGAGCCGAAGCGGAAGGCGAAGGTGTGAGTGGCGGTAGGTAGATGATGCCCGGGAGAGAGGCAATCCTCCTGGTACTTGTTGGTCGCCGCCACCTTCTTCGGGAGGCTGAGGCCGCCTGTGGTACGACTGGTACGATCTGTGATGGTGCAGGAGCGTGTAAGGTGAGTCAATGGCTGAGGCGCAGGAGGTGCTGGTGGACCAGGAGGAGCAGGGAGCAGGCGCCGCGGCTGGCTGCGGCGTGGGAAAGATGTAAGGTCGTACCGACGGTAACGGTGACGTACGGGGATGTGAAATTGACTGTTGCGCTCGACTGATACTGAGTTCTTGTGTGGCCAATACACTGCGATGGGCGTGTGGGCTGTCGGCAGTCGTATCCGACCCAGCGCGCTTCGATTCCGCGCGCGTCGAGTTTAGAGCCAGTCCCAGAGTGGACCCAGATGGTTTGTCCCCATTCGGGGACGCCAGCGAGATTAGGCTTGCTGCCATAGAGCTTTTCGTAAGGCGTGATGTTGTTGCCTAGAGCCCGAGTGGAGGTGCAGTTTTTGAGCCAAACCGCGAACTGCAAAGCTTCAGCCCAGAGCTTCTTGGGCAAGCCAGAATGATGGAGCAGAGCCCGCACGCGTTCGAGGAGTCTGCGGTTTAAGGCTTCCGCGATTCCGTTGTGCTGCGGGGTGTCGTGCGTGGTAAGGTGTCGCTTGGTGCCTTCGTTCCCGAGGAAGGAGTGAACTCGCGGCCGGTATACTCACCGCCGCGGTCAGACCTGAGAGCCTGATGGTGTGTGCCGTGCTGAGTACGAGCCCAAGATGTGAAAGCGCGATAGGCGTCCAGAGTCTGGTCCTTAGTGCGAAGAATGTCAATGCGCGTGTAGCGCGAATGGTTGTCCGTGAAGGTGACGTAGTACTGGCGGCCGCCTAAGCTAGAGATAGGTGAAGGGCCCCAGAGGTCAGAGTGCACTTCGTCTCCGAAGTGCCGAGCAGGAGGGGCCTCGCGTTCAGAGCGAATGGCCTTGCGAGTGAGCTTCGCGTACTGGCAAGAGTCGCAGAGAATAGGGGAGCCGTCGTCAAAGAGCTGGATGCCTTCAATGGCATTGTTGCGGACGAGAGAGCGAATAGCGTCGGCAGAGATATGGCCGAGGCGCGACGATGAAGAGTGTGAATATCGACTCGCTCGAGTCGAGGAACCGGCACTGGCAGCCATGTGGGAATGTTCGACCTGGAACAGGCCGTTGACGTTGGCGGGGATGTCGCCTACAATGATCGCCTGTCGACTTACTGCTTGATTTTGCACGCATCGTCGTCGAATTCGACTGAGTAACCGGCACGCATAATGCGGCCGATGGAGACGATGGTGAGGCCCATTTCGGGCGCGTAGAGGGTGTCGCGGAGAGTAATGGGGGAAGTAGTATTCCTGTCGGGACGCGATCTGCAGATCCCCCGGCCTATGGCATAAAAAGTCCCTTTGTTAGCTGCAGTAACCGGCGAGGGGGGATAGATCGATAATTAATGAAACAGTTTTGAAAAGGGGACATGTGGCTAGATGCCCCGGAATCGTAGAGCTCGACCTCGATAGAGGGAGGAGTAAATGGCCCCGCGAGAT